>JBAMIG010000018.1:17344637-17391662 GCA_037177335.1 Kiunga ballochi
TACACTAACAAAAACAATAAAGATGTTTAGTTTGAACATTACATTTTTAGTGCATTTAATGCAATATTAGGTTAAAACATGTGCAGTTGTTTGTTTCTTTTAGGGTTTTACTTACATTTTGCGCAACCTCAATTAATATAAGCAGGGTTGTATATTTTCATATCTTCTGTGTGTTTTAACCTTCTTTATTTTTATCTTTATCTTCTTTGCAATGAACTGGTGACCTGTCCAGGCTGTATCCTGATGAATCCTGGGACAGGTCCAGCTCCCTAATCTGACCAAACCATATAGAAAATGAATACATTTATTAAATGTGTGTTTTTTGTCCTAACTTTCCATTTTTAAAACTTCATGTAATTTTCAGGGATGTTTATAAATCAAACACTGTCTTTAACCATTTCTGCCTGATGCTCTTTACCTCACCATTAGGCTGCCTGAAATGTGAAAAGAGTTGGAGTTGCAGTCAGTGTTTGTTTTACTAATATGTATGCTTTATGAGTCACATGTCATATTATGTTAAATTATCATACACAACACAGGTTTAAACAAAGTAGAAACAAAGGAAGGGTGTAACACTGTGGGAATATTGCAACACTTTGAAACTTACCCTCCTCATGCAGTATGTAATGAAACACTTCAGTGTGTCTATAAAGGTGTGTGGTTATGGATGTATTAGGAATAAGATCTTATCTGAGACTAAATCTACATTAACAATATAAAAAAAACATTGCAAAAACAATAAACAGCTAAAAATAGAGGTAGGTTTGATGATTGTTTGTACTCTTTGGTTTCCTGTCAAATTTGATTACATCAAGTGACGCATTAGATTTCAGTTCACACATGCATGTATTTTTATTTATACATTTGCTCTTTCCACATCCTTTATCTCAAAATTGCTTGATAGATTAGAATCTGTGATTCCTGCAGGTTTGCTCTTTGCTTGTTTTTTCAGAAAAAAAGACTAAATGTGGCTTGTTATCTGCAACAAAAACAGACTTCAGTGTTTAGTGCGCAGTGAAGAGCAACACGACAGATTTTCCTTTTTCTACTTTGGAAAACAATGGAATAAACAAAAAAATAGAAAAAAAAACAGATAAAGATTGTTGTTTGCATTCTTTTTATGCATTTATAATTTTATATGTTGTGTAAAATATTTTATTGAATGTACTGATTATATGTGTGTCTCAGTCAGCACACTAACACTACTTTGCACACCATGTTAAACTGTGGAGAGTGTTTACACTGACATTTAAGCAAAAACATAATTGCACTGAAAATACCCGGATGCTGCCCTAAAATTAGCCAAGAATCTGGTATGAAACGATGGACACAAAACCGACGGCATCTTTTCTGATGTAGCGGAAGAGGAAGAACTTTCCTGCACTTTCCGAATAATGACGACAAAACAATACGAAGGCTAATTTGTTTATGAGAAGTTATTTTGTTAAGATTCTAACCATTATTTCAACCAAGATCCTACGTCACTTTTTAATGCGACGCAGGTTAAGAAAGATACACAAGACGAGTGGGAAACTTCTTTAAGAATAATTTTGGCATTCGGCAGAATAATCCTACTCGAGCGTCACTACCAGTAAGCGCCCAACATCCAGTTCAGGGATGCCTAAAAAATACCTCACAGGTAATTACAGGGATAAAGGTGTGTGAACAAAGTGGTGAGATGAAGCTTTGTAATTTGTCCAGGTGAAACTACCTGTGTGTGTGCAGTGAGGTATATGAGGCTATAAACCCAAGTCGCGTTTCATCTCCCAGCCACTTCTGATAGGAGCGTCCCTAAAAGAGCGGGTACGGGAGTTACCACCTCCAGGAAGGGTGGGTAGAGGTAGGGGGGCCAAACATCGTATCAGCATTAGCAAAGTAGGGAGTTTGAGATCAGCCGTTTAAGGCTGTTAGGAGTCAGATTGAGACAACAGCATGTTATTTAGTGCAAACAGGTATGTTTTGTCTGACTTTAGTTGCTCAGTGGCTTCAAGAATCCAAACAGCCAGAAATGGTGGTAATTTCCACTGAGTTGACCGGACAACAGCGTTTTTATGTTTTTAACACAGGTTCAATACCCGTATCTAGCCTGCCACACATGGCTTCCTGTCTGTGGCATCTCTCTCGCAGAGACAAAAGTCACTGTGCCATAAGCTCAGCTCTTACCTGCTGCAACAACGCAGTAGTTTCAGAAAGCTTGTGAATCACCAGAAACCTGCTAAAAGAACTAGAAAACAGCAGAAAACCATTTATCATAAATCCATTTGAGGAGACATCATCCTCGTCAAGACATGCGGGCTCCCGTTTGCCTGCTCTCTGAGAAAATATTTAATCATTTGTTGCAAGACCAGCTGACCGAATCCATAATTGCAGATTTAAATTTAGATTTAGGAATGTAATGTAATGCAGAGAGAGGCTCTGTGGGATAGAAAGACGCAGACAGAGCAGGGCAGGGCAACAGGAAGAGAAGAAATAAGCAACAATCTCATTCATGAGCAGGAAGTAGTGTCATGGCCGCCATCATAAGATAATGTATCAAATAACAAAAAAGCATTTGAGCAGCTTTACACGTGGATCCCATGCTTGGACACAATTTGCATTTGGCTGTTAACAAAGGTCTGGTTACTGTCAGTGTAGCAGCAGCACTATCCAGATAGAGAAAAAAGTGGCAGCTTTCTCTAGGTCACTAAAGAAATGAATGGACTCAGCTTTTGAAATGGTGGAAAGGTTTTCCAAATAGCAGCAATCAGTCTGTGCAGTTTTGGCAGAAGACAAGAAAAAGTGGCACCTCTTGCCAAAAGATTCAGACATCACAATTCTTAAAATTGCACGGGTACTTAGCCAATAAGCTCTTTTACTGATGCTCTTAGTGGAGAAACTAAACTTCTCTGATCCCAGATTCAGATGTATTACAAATTAATTTGTCTCCATAGGACACACTGTCATCCCCAGTTGTCTACTGGGACAAATCTGTGTTTTTATATTTATTTTTAAAATGTCAAATGTCCTCGCAGACAGTGAACAACTGCTTATCCATGGTTATCAGAGACCATGAAGGATACATAGCATGTGCACTTGTTTTAAGCTAATTCCGCCCCAAACGAAGTGCATTTGAAGTATGGATCAGAAGCACAATACGGATTGGGACAGGACTTGGCGTGGAGGTATGATGTATGCGGTCTACAAATCCGCACTTTGAAGTGTGCAATCTCTGAATTGAGACACAGCCATGGTTTGTAGGTGCCATCTGATTGTGGCATGAGCTGCACCTGAGCCCCATGAGGTTCATGCTGTAATAAAAACCCCTCCGCCAGCTTGAGCTGGGGGATCCCTGGATTCTGGCAGCCGGCGTGGTGTCTTTTGTTTTCTTAAGAAGTTCCTTTTGGATAGCTTACAACTTGTGCCTGCCTCCTTTTGTTAAAGTCTCTGGATGGGTTTTAACATTACTCTGTGAAACATTACACTCACTTGCCCTCTCAGTTGACACGACTTATTGTAAAACACTACAAACGTGGCTGTTTGATTAATATGCTGATATATTTATGAGCTCGAACTTCACGAGGTAAATGGTAAATGGAATACTTATATAGCGCATTTCCAGTCTTAGCAACCACTCAAAGCGCTTTACACTATGTAGCCACATCCACCCATTCACACACACATTCACACCCTGATAGGCACATCGGGAGGCTAGTTGGAGTTCAGTGTCTTGCCCAAGGACACTTCAGCATGTAGTCAGGGGAAGCCTGGAATTTGAACTCCTAACCTTTCGGCTGAAAGACAACTGCTCTTCCAACTGAGCTACAGCTGCCCCAGGTAGAGAGTGGGTGTGCCGGGGTGGTGTGTAAACTAAATTTACCTGCACAACTTTTTTTGAGAAAGTTGTGATTTATCAAGAAAGATTGTGTACACCTGCGTGCGTAAGAAAAGTTTTTTTTTATTTTTTATCCGACTTTTACTTTGGTGTAGTAATTTTTAGGGTTTTGGCTGAAGTACAATTTTATTAGAGAGATTCTGCACAAAGTTTTAGACACGAGGACCCGGGTGTTAATGGATAAAACCAGTTTTTGCTATATTTTCAAAATGCTAAAACATAACTGTGTTTTGTGTGTCAATAATGAAGTTTGACACTGTATTTTTTTTTTTTTAAATTGAGTGCCCCACAGGAAGCATGACATAAAATTGGTCCCAAAACTGACCCCTGGGGTACACCATTCTTAAACTGAGATATTTAAAACAAACAAAAAACATTGTTTTGCAAGAACACAGAGTTTTCTTGTGAGATTGGATTAAAAAAGGAATTTTTAAAAAGAAATCAACAATAGCTTGACTCTAACGCTACTATTCTAACGCCAGCAGTTATTTTACCATATCATATATTTAGTCAAATTATTGTTTTCTGATTCCTTTTTACATTGAGTCATTTTTTATCTAACTTTTAAGCTACTTGCATGCAGTATCACAAGATGTTTGTGTTGCCTCTAAGCAGGACGATGTTATAAAAGTCTTATAAAAAAAATGTGAGTGGTAATTAATTGATTGTACTTCTACTCATGCTGTCCCCACGCCCTAAAATCCTTTTTAAATATGATCATTTTGCACCATTCAAATTTAAATGATAATCATTACTTTACTTGTTTTTTGGTCATTTTCAAACCATCATTTTTTTTTACTTATTTCATCTATAAATTTTGAATAATAAAAAATGTCACCAGACTGATGCTGTTATAGTTTTTCAGGTTCCTCTTCACACATTCTTTTTTTCCTTATCAATTTTTTTTTCTGTGTGCAGCTTTGTTTCATTTAAAAACAGTTTTTAGTGTTAACTGTTTTTTTATTTAAATAAGCCAAGTTATTTTTCCAACCTTAGTATATTTGTCCTTATCGTGTTGCTTCCTGACTTTAGCTGTAATCTGAACATATATACTGGCTAAGCATCTGTTATAGTTTGATGTGTATTTTATTTATACTTTGGTGGGAATGCGAAACAGAGTCTGAATCTGCATTTGCATATGTCCTATTTACCAGGAGATGTTTAACCCCTTAAATGTCAGAACAAAAAGAATGTAAGTCCAAAACACTTACAATGCTTCATGGCACCAAACAAATGAATCAGCCTCTTCTGTCATTGACAAAAGATGTTGCTAAACATTGCTGTAATAAATGGAAAATGTTCGATTTGCATCTTATATCATTTCATAAAATCCAGTCAGTTTCTTCTAAACCACTAATAAAATGTTAATAAGATATAGAGCACAGAAAATATGTATAAAAACTAAAGTGGTCAGTCAGTCAGAGCCTATCCCAGCAATCTTTTGGGTGAAAGGCGGGGTACACTCTGGACAGGTCATCAGTCCATTACAGTGCAAACTAAAGTGGTATGTCCACTTTTATTTTAGTCTTTGTTGTGATACCAGCAGCAGCCTTCTGGATTAGCTGCAGTTGCCTCTGTATTAGAAATTCTTCCGCGCAACCTGTGGAAACTCTATTACAGCATTTAAGCCAAAACCAATGCCAATGATGAAGCATCTCAAAATGATCATAGACCTACAGGTTCCCTTTAAAGCCTTATTATTTATAAATAATAATAAAAAGGCAAGTGATGACATGTATTAATCACACGTGCTCAGTGGTTTGCAAAGTTTTAAATGAAGGAATATTAAAATTCCATATTAAAGTTCTAAAAATGGCTGCCCGTAAAGGAAATGCAGTGTTTATTGTAGTTCCTTGAAACAAAACTGGTTTGTCAACCAAACTACAGGAAGAGTTATTCACCATCACATCGCTCAATTTGTGTACAGCAAAATGAATTTATGAAGAGAGGGACAGTGCTGGGTGGAGGAATGAGCAAGAATATGACCAAGATATAGAGGTATATAAAATAGGACAAAAATAGACTTAAATATCTGCTCCTCCTTTTGTAAAAATGTTCAAAGAAGTAACTTTTTATTTACTTTTAGAAAAAAAACAAAATTATAGAAGACTTCCTGAATGAGATAATGTTTCTCAATGACAGAAAGATTTTGGTTTTTATTCTGATTACTTTAATATTCTCAGATTTCTTTCCCTTTAAATCCTGTTAGTTTCTCTTTTATATCTTCTGACTTGTGACATGTGAGGCAAAAACTACTCACACTATCTCAAAACAAGATGAGCAGGCTGGATATGATAACAGCGAGATATTGACAATCAGTCTCCACACAGTGGAAGTCGCTTTTTTAAGCCGCCTGTCAGTGATAAATTCCTGCTGTTACTGAACAAACTCCAGACACAATGACTCCTGCAGCTTCAGAGAGCTGGGATTAAATAATACAGAGCAGATGAATCACTAAGTGAACACAGGACGACATAGCGTTTAAAGCTACTATAGAGTAATCCAAGACCTCCCAAGATGCACTGCTGCACCCTATGAAGAGCTGCTACACTCCACTGGGCACCTGTATTAGATTTAGGCGGCAGCAGTGGCTCACTGAAACATGCAGCATGTGAGAGACAGTCCAGCTGAGTGAGATTTTGAATAGCCTACTGGGTATCAGACAGAGCAAAGCCAGCAGATGACACAGGAATGTTTCAGCAGTTTGTGCAGCAAAGTCTCTGCATGCAGAAACTGAGATGCACAAGTTCAAAGCCCTTTCTTTCACGTTTTGGGTTTTTTCAGTCAATAAAGCTGTGAAAAATACCTGAGTCCAAAAAGGTTGCAGGACGTCTTGTGCCAAAGGATAGGATGGGTTAGAGGTCTGACCTCTCCTCAATGTGTTACATTAACGCCTTTAAATCCACATAACATAAACCATATACCAAAATGTTTCATATGCTCTTTTGTTTATTCAGTGTAAAAGAAATGTCTAAATGACTTCACTGACATGTGATGTGTTGGCGACCTGTCCAGGGTGCACGCTGCCTCTCACCACAGCATATTTATAGTCTTCTGTACGGTCCTTCAGCTTTACCTTGTTTTTTTAAACAGACATACAGGACTAGCTAACAATGCTTCGGCTCCAGAATTGACACTTAAGGAGGGTTTAAAGTTAGCTCAGGTTTGCTAAAGTCAGGAGTTAACAGCTGATCTGGAGGAGGTTCATAATCTGCAGTTTCATTCCAACACAAAGCAGGTCTTTCAGGACCAAAAGGACAAAGAATCTCAGACTGCTTTGAAGTGGAAGCAAAAACGTGGTGTTGTTTTAAATGCTTTTTTTTTTTTTTAGAACCTGAATTTAGTATCTTTGTTTTTCTTCAGTTTTTCTTACATTGAAGCTCTTTGTGCTTGTTTTCTGGTGCATGTTTGTATTGAAGGTGTCACTTTACAGCATGGCATGGATGCTGCATAGTAGTATCGCACATGTTGACAGTCTTTCAGCTATGATGCAACATTCTACTGGTCTGTTCTTTTATTTATTTATTTATTATAATACTCTCTTAAATGTTTATGAAAGACTGCATGTAGTTTGTGTTTTTTCATGTTAGTAATTTGAAGCCATGAAAGGCATAAGCCACATTCAGTCTGTAAAGGAAGATTCATTTGCAGCATAAGTTATGATTAAATTAATATATTTTCAGCTTATCCAATTGTAACCAAAAATAAATAAAACTGACTGTAATAGCATTATTATACTATACTGTCATTTAGCAGACTCTTTTATCCAAAGCGACTTACAAAGCATAAGTTTAATTTAAGTATATATATTGATGTTTTCTTAACTGTTAATCTTTTTAAAATTAAGACCTTTTGACATTTCAGGAACGTTATGATTGGTGCTTGTTTGTGAAGTGAAGGTCCAGTCGCTGGGCTTGCTTATGCCTTCCCCCCATCACAGGAGTCTTTATTCTTGCTTTTCAGGAATCAGTGTCCTAAGTTTCCACTTAACCTTAATCAAAGTAACTGTTAATGGCAAGCACTATATTTTTATTTAGAAGCATTTCCCCTTTCTCTTTGTATTTAATCGCTTTCTTTTAAGTTTTTTTCCAAGCTTTGACATTTTTGTTTGTTTTTATTGCTCTCTGTGCACTGCTGCACTGTTTTTATGTGATATTTTTTAATTGTCTTGTACATGAAATGCGCAATATAAATAAGCTTGCCTTGCTTTGCCTGCCTTCCCTGCTGCAGCACACATAGTTTAGACTCAGACTTGTGCAGAGCTTGATGTCAAGCAGGGAAACTTCTAAAACCTGTAAGAAGCTTAAAGAGACTTAGGTGTCAACATGTTATGTAAAAATCCATTTGTCCATCCTTCATATACCAGATACTCACATCTTTTAGTGCAAACTAGCCCAGCTGCTGCAATGTAAAAAAAGAAGACATCAGAGGAAAAATACAAAACTGGTAATCAGAGTAGATTAGGGGTTATTATGAGCTTTATATGAATACTTTAGTTCTCTAAAGCATGCTTGGGCAGAGTCATATGAGTAAAATTGTTTATTTAATAAGGTACAGGTGTAACAACTCATGCCTTCATGTGAAGCATCATAGATTAAAGAAATCTAAAAGAAGAAGATCTGAGGAGGAACCTTTTCCTTTAATCAATTCCTCGTCTCAGCTTCCAGAGCAAAATTGATGTTATTAACATTTACGCAAACACCGCAAATAAATCAAATGGGTTTCACGCCATCAGTGGTTGAAAGGAGTATAAATCTGCCTTGTTAATACGTGGTCATTTGTGACATTCACTCTGCTTGTTAAAACTACATTTCTGGAACCAAAATACATCAACACAGGCAAGTCTCTTTGAAAAAACAAGAAATTGCCTGCAGACTTTTAGCAGCTTCTGTGAGTTACAAGGTTCTTTTCCTGCAAGAAGTGAGTATTAACGTCAGTGTGATGGGAAAAAAATCAGACCCTGATGTGTTGCACTTGTTTCTCCCTGTACATAATCTCAATGCTGTAGTGCACTGGGATGTAGTGTGTAGTGCGCACTGCTCCCTTTCTCTGTAGTGCGCACCATCGAGGGTATAGTGCTGTCTCAAATAAATACTGGATGTTGGGCACTTACCACTAGTTATGTGTGACCGATTAGATTATTCCGCTTTACGCTAAAATTATTATTTTATGTCCACTACAGGGCTAAAAACTGCTAACATTTACGTATGCTAACTGTACTGAATTGGTTACCAAAGTTTGAAACAAATGATCGGATTCATGAGTTATTGTAAGCACAAAATCAGATATGTAGCAAGCTGCGGTATACATTAGAATATTAACAAAATAACAAAAATCTATATAAATTAGCCACTGCTGCAGTATTGTTTGCCGCCATTATTTTGAAAGTCCAGCATTTCCTTTTTCACATGTCAGCAAGATGGCGCCGGTTTACGGTGCAGTATCCATCGTTTCACATTAGATCTTTGGCAAATTTAAGATAGCATCTGGGTAATTTCAGGGCACTGACTTTTTAACTTAAATGTAAATGTAAACGTACTGAAGTATAGTTCGCAAAGTAGGATTAGTGATGATTGAGACACAACTTCCCTCTGTCCTCCTCTTTCGTCCCCAGGTCTTCACCCAACGTTTTTGCTCCCATTTTTGCTATGTTCTTATTAAATTTGAGTACTTTGTACATATTCTACCTGCGTTTGTGTGAATCATCTTCAAGCTTATGCTGATACATATTAACTTTAAATTTAACATATTTGGAGCTTTTATATGCTTATCTTTACAGCTTTAATTTAAGTCTTTTTTCTTATATTTAAGTGGCAACAACAGATCATACACCATCTTGTTCATATAGCAACATCTGTTACTCCCTCAGATTTACTGCCTAGATTTAGATTTAGGACTTTAAATAACACTGAAATGTATTTATTTATTTAATTTATTTGGTAAACATGTTCAGTGCTTGTTAGCACAGATGGCTAATCAGCCAATCACATGGATGCCTTTTGACATTTCGACGTCGAGACATGGTCAAGTTGACTTGCTGAAGTTCCAGGTGTGCATCAGGATGTGGGAGAAAGTCGATTTAGGTAATGTTGAGAGTAGCATGGTTTTGGGTCAGAAACTACACATAACCATCTAAAGTTCTCAGAGAATGTTCTGGAAAAGAGAATATGCAGAGCGCAGCAAATAGTCAGATGATTGGTCAAAATGACTGTGGTGTAATTGGATTTCATTTAAACACCACAGCCTGCTGGAGTATTATTGTTAACCATGCCCATCCCAAATCTGACCACAGGGCACCATCTTCTAATAGGTACTGCCAGCAGAAATCCATCTTCATTCCTGAACATGACAATGAGCCCGGTGTAAACTAACTCCACAGTAACCAAAAATCCGATAAGGCACCTTCAGGATGTGGTTAGGTGGGAGATTCACATCACAGCTATGCAGCTGAAAAATCTGCAGCTGCTGTGTGATGCTATCACATCAATATAGAGCACAATTTCTATTCAGCATATTTTTTATTATATGCCATGATGTACTGAGGCAGGAAGGGGGGGGGGGGTCAACATTTTATTTACTAATAATATGTTTAGTGACATAATATTATATAATAAGGTAAGTCAGTACAATAGAAAAATAATAAATCAATACTCTCTTTATTCATTCCCAAAAATCTGTTTTTTCGCCGTGTAAAAATATATTCACACTTTTTACCATTTGTTGTTGTTTGACTGAAATGATTGGCAGAAGTGATTCTTTCATGTTGATCATTCAGAGAACTATGGATATGCAAATATGTTCCACATGTCAAGTCACGCTTTCCAGATTATCCCTCATTGTAGTAATAGTAATACTGTTAGTAGTACTGTTGTAGAAATTTTTACTAGCTGAAGTTTTTTTAAAGGGCTGTCCTTTGGCACTGGAGGCTCATGTGAAAGGTTTATGATAGGACATTAGAGACATTACGTTTTATAGCATCATTAATTCATGTAACTGTGATTGCACCTCTACCTTACGGCCTGCAGTCGTTCACTGAGGCATCATCTTTATAGTGGGGAGAGACACATTTACCTTTTTATGAGTTAAAACATCAAATTTAGACTTTTGAACCTAATCATCGTCTTTATTTTTTATTTTTAAAACTTTATTTACAGGCTTAATATAAAATCTGTAATATCTATGTGATGTCCGCAAACATGACAACACAATTAATTAATATTTTACCATGCTATCGGATGCTTAACAGGATTTTGTGCTTTTCACATAATATGTAATTTCTGGTTCTGACACTTCTGTTTTGACAAAAAGGGATTAACCTTGCATGACATGGTATTATGTTGTGTGTAACTTGAAGACATGAGACTGTAAGATGTTGTAAAATTATCATGCCATCATTTTGAGACACCATAGTACATCACAACACATGATTCTCTGTAAAGCTTAATGAGACAACATATTTAATGGGATGAAACACAAACTAGCAGCATGATCCCAGATAATGACCGATAAACAAAATGCCACAAAACATAATTTGTTTGAGCTGTTTCAGTGATAAAAACATGTTTAGCTAAAAAAAAAGGGACACAAAGTTCTGGCACTTCAGTGTGGATATGCGCAACCTTTGTGTTTTTTTTTGTTTGTTTTATTTTATTTCATTTATTTTTTTACAATACTTGTATCTAAGCTTGTATCATCTCAGAGCAGTAATATTTGAAACCTTGTTTGCTTTGTTGAGACTCTTGCTGTTGGCGTCACATATATCATGCAAATCTAATTTAATCAGCTGATTTTATAGAGCCCCTTTCACCCCAAACATCAGTGCAGAGGGATTAAATATCAAGTTAAATCATTCCAACATCAAACTAGAAAAGCACTCAGGCAGCGCAGACCTCTGCTAAGTGAGTCACATATGAAGTTTGTTTAAGTTGTATAAGCTGAAAACATCCACATCTCACAAAATTCTTTTAAAAGATTCCTAGATCCAGATGATGATCCGGATCACATCCATACAAAATGGACATTTCCTGAAAATGAAATCTAAATCTGTAAATCTTTTTTTGAGTTATGTCGTAAACAGTCAAACAAACAAAACGCTTGCCAAACCCTCCTTGGCGAAGGTGATAAAATAAAAGAGCCTTGAGAAGATACAACCACCAAGAGGTACTTTCAAAGTCCCGCTGTTAGTGTAAAAAAAGCATTGAACGGTTTATGGCCAAACCCAAAAACTACATTTAAAAGCTTGATCGCTGTTGTTGAAAAACACCCATTGGCCAGCAGGAGGTTTAGTGTGCACAGGAAGCGGTTGGAAAGTAATACACGATGACCCACGCTCAATCAAAACTCTTTAGCTTGGCAATATCGTTGCTTCTGCTTTGAATCTGGAGGAATAATACAAAAAAAAATGTAAAAACATCCCAAAAATAAAGGTAGAGTCAGCTGAACTTGATGCGTTGTCCCATCAGTCAGGTTAGGTGCCTGTTCTCCCTTTTTTTCACCGGATTATTTGTTAAAATAAAGTGTTTTTTTTTTCTTCTCATCAATTTCAGCTCGTTTTCCTCTAACTCTCACAAAGAGACAGTTGGGAGCATGAAGCTGTGAGGCATCAGAAAGCTGCAGCTATCAGACGTGTGATGAGCTTAACAACAAACTCTGCACTGGTCTGCTAATTAGCCACTGATTAGAATCAGGTGTGTTGCAGCAGGTAAATTCCTCTCTGTTGATAATCCATCCAATGTTTTTGATTCTTCAATTAAAACAGAATTCAAAATGAAGCCGTACAGATGGATAAATGGACAGAAGAAGAGACAGACAGGGGATCAGCAGACTAACACAAAGGAAGATAAATCAGCTCAGTGACATTTAAAAACTTATTTTTTCAACAGATTGTTCTAAAAGTGTGATATATCGTCCCATCCATCCATCTTTGCCCCCTCCTCCTCCTCAGTGCATCTATTCATCCATCTCCCCATCTCCTGACCTATACTTCATCTATTGATTCCCGTCTCGATCATTTTATCCGCGCTCCCCTTCAGCGATGTTCTCTCTGCTCCTCTCATCTCATTTATCCCCATTTTGTCTCATTTCCATTTTTCTCTTTCCTGGCGGTCTCATTTTTCTTAGTTCCTTTCACAACCTTTGATCTCATCCAAACATAATTTTTGCTCCTTTAATTCAACTCCCCTCTTTATGTTATGTCATTCAAACTCTGCTTTTCTTTACCATATTCTTGCAAGTCATTTGGACTTGTTTGCTTGTTCCTCCCCATCACTTTGTTTAAATCAATCTTGCTTTGTTTGGGTTGCTTTCTTGTTTTCTTTCCCTTAATTCCCTCCATTCTTTTGTCCATCCCTTGAGTGCGGCTCAGAGCTTTAAGGCTGAAATCTTTATGATAAGCCCTTAAAAAGCTAGCATTAAAGGAGGACATCCATCTGTGATGAGCGGGCTGCAGATGATGAGACAAACTCGTATTCATACAACTATTTCAGCTAAACATGAATAGTTTCTGGTGATAAATAACATGACCATATTCAGCTTAAAGCAGTTTCTTTTATGCATCAATGCTACATAAAAATAGAGCGAGCTCATTTGTTTTCATGCCGCCAGTGATTGGGGGATTTTCTAGATTTAGCAACCTGTGTAATATGTAATTTGCTAACAGACCTCACTTTCAGACTGCAAACAATAAAAAAAAGTGTTGCCATGCAAAGCAAACCTTCAGCATTTACACGTGTTTAGAAAAGCAAATGGAAAAGATCTGACAAGGGAAGGATTCTGTATGGAGAGGGGAGCTGAGCTTTATTTTGCTGCAGATGCATTTAATTTTCATGTCAAAGTGCTGTGAGTGCTCTGGCCCATGAAGCAAACATGATGTTGTTGGTTATGTTAGGAAACCTTCCCTAATGTGGGAAAGGAAAACAAGTGCTATTTGCAATGGTTAAGACTTCCAGCTAAAATCAGATGTAAGGAGGAAGACTGGTGAAAAGAGGGAAAAGGATAACCCAAAAAGAGAGATAAGAAGGAGGGGGAGATAAGAAGAGAGGAGAGGGGGCTTTATGCTAATTAAAAGAGGTAAATATTTAGAAAAGGAGTTGCAGTTAAGTATTTGGCTCCAGGCAGCTTAGTGACATCTTAAACTCTGTAAAGGCATTTTACCACCCCCCTTAACCTGCGGAGAACCTGACAACAATGAGGATCCATATGGCTCTGATGGTGTCCTGACCAACTAACAGGGATGAGGTCTCACTCAAATGACAGCTGGAGCCAAATGGATTAACACAGCTAAAACCGCTGTCAAATGATTGTCTGGACTGAGCTTCTATTTGTCCTGAAACTGTCGTCCATAATCCTGAAAATCCAGATTAAGCTCTGAACCGGTCTTTTAAAAACACCCCCAAAACTCTGTAATCTCCTGATATCGTGTCATATTGAGGCATTTTAGGATCCATAAATAGCAACACATTACCCTATTCCAGCTTAGAATGCCATTCAATCATCTTGTACCACCACAGATTTGTCTCTATTTACTGCGTCCACGTGTAAGAGCACGATGACTGCAAATACAGGGCTGTGTTTGGTGTGTGGTTGTTTTAAATGTAACAAATACAGATGTTTACACAGGGTGCATGATGGCTAGGCATCACCACATCTGCACAAAAGTCTGCAGGAGGAGGTTGGGCTAGCTGGAGGGCATGCAAACAATACATATTCACAGTTTATTCAGTTGTCACGATTTTAAAGGTTCACACAGAATGAAAATAAAATAGTTGAATTACTGTGGATTAAATTATAATCCCAATTTTTCTAAACATGAAAGAAAGCATCAGTCTTAAACCACTAAACAAGTCAATAAATAAGTATTAACAATTAAATGTTTAGGTAAAGGTACGTCTGTTCTCTCTGTGAGTGTGTATGTGTGTGTGTGTGTGTGTGGTTTGGCTTGTGTGTTAATGCATTCTGAAGGGTTTTAGATTAAATAACACATAATTTAAACCTTTAAGTGGTAAAGATGAGCAGTGTCAATGGTCAGAGTTGTACTTTGTCAGCTGCCCCATATGAATTGCTGTCATCGAATCCATTGCTGTAATTTTACCCACACTTAGTTGGGAGAATGGCGCAGATTTATGAACCGTGCTGAATAGTTTATTCTAAGATATTTAAAAACATGACAGGTTTTTTTTATACAAAAAGGAACACTGCCTTTTAATTACATATATTTTCTTGTCAGTGACCTTTGATTTAGTCTCATGACGCACCTTTAATCTTGTTTAAACAGTAAAATCATATGAAAATTGGCTCATGGATAAAAAAAAAAACTGCTGAACTTAAATTTTATGTGCATCCTGATTATCTGTTGGAGGACATACCGTACTACATAAAAGCAAAACCAACCCTTTTTATCAGAACATTGAAGCCAGTAAACCCATAAATTATTTGTTTTGTGACCTAAAAAATAATTCTCTCATGAGTTTTTGGTATTCCTTGATATTTTCACATCTACACACCCAAACAATGAATCATAAATCAAGGTATTCATTATGGTGGGATCATATTGGGATAAACAAACTGTTGAAACAAACTGGGAACAAACTGGTTTTCATTGCTTAAATTCACTGCTTATAACTTCTATTTTTTCAATTTAACTTTATTTGAGTAGCTCATGACAAAGTCATCCCAGGGTGCTTCACAGACATCATCAGACGTTGCCATACAGTCTATATTTTGGACCCAACTTTATATAATAACACAACTGTATCATAATTTTTTTTTTTTTAAATCCATCTTGCCCTGAAAAAAACACGAGAACAAGTCCAAAAGGTTCTCATTCACATCATGTGTAACCGATGGGGTTGTGGTAACATGCGCTTTGGTATGCACACAACTGCATGCTGTATACAATGCAGAATATTTGCATCAGCAGGTTGGTATCTTTCCATTTCTGTGAATTTTGTAATGGGGCTTCCATGGATCATGCATTTGCAGAGCGTGTTCAATCACATTGGCTTCTTTATTATATTCTTCAAGCCACTCTGAGGCTCTCTTGCAGTGGGGGGGAAGTTTTAAAGAAGCACAACGACAGAGGGAACTGCAAAAATGTAGGAAGGTGGAATACGTCTAAGTAACATTCACATGAATGACAATGCCCAGCGTTTCCGAACAGAACGGCGAACCATAACCAGGTGATAAATGTTGCGTTAGTCCGTTAGAAATGCAATAAGGAATGAGCCGTTTCGAAGGTTAATTGCTCATATTTCTGAAGCTTATGTTCTCATTTACACTCTCACTCACCTTTCACTGATCTCGGTTTCTTAGGCTCCCCAAATCCCTCCACTATTTTAGCCTCAAAGGCTTCTGGGAATTGTCAGAGTCGTCACCATCACAGGAGCCCTGCAGAGTGTGCCTCAGAGGGACAGTGGGGTTAAACCTTAGGATGCCTCCGCAGGATGTGTGGCGTTTGGTCCCACTGGACATCACAGAGGTCTTATCGTTCCCACTGCCATCTGACAGCCAGAGGTCAAAGGTTCATATCTGTCTGAGCTCTCCTCTCTCGGCTGGGAAAACGGCCTCCTGACTGCCACTGCTAATAACTGTCAACTCTGCAATGACAGAGATCTGGATGATTCAGCGAATGACTCAGACTGCAATAACAGGAAGACAAATGAGACTGTAAAAAGAGATTTAAGATGTGTTTTATGATGGTGATGCTGCTCTGATTTGAAAGGCAAACCTAGGTCACAGCAGCTGAATCAAAGATCATGTCACTTTTTAACATCTAGACCACGGTCTGTAACTAAAGCTCCTAATTAAACTCCATTTAATATGTAAATGAAGACAACTTTCAGATTTACAGACTAAATTAATGTTAATTTAAATATTCACACGCTGCTTCATTAGCTCTGTACTGCAAACAAAGTACTTACTTAAATTTAGTTACCTGCATTATATTGTGCTTTTATGTTCATATGTTATTGTTGTTGCTGTTTCATCACTTTTTGGTTTTCCCTGACAGTTACAGTTACTTTTTAACAAACTTTTACTGATATGTAACAGCAATTCGCGGATGCTCACATCTCCTCAGATAGCTCATCTTTGGCCATCAGCGCCGAAGAGGCATTTAATACCAGTAAAAGACAAACAAATTTAGAAAAATAAGTGCAAAACAAATTAGGAAAAAAGAGAAGAAAAGCAAGCACAAAGATCAGCTATCTATCAGCTGGGGTGGGGGTGGGGGGGGGGGGGGGTGTCTTCCTGGAAAACCAGTTTTTAAACTAATTATAGTGTATTGATTTTCTGCAACAGTTCCTACTGTGCCAGATATGGACTTGGTGAAATATACAGCAACTCAAACAGTCCATTTTTATTGAAACTTTGATGCATGCAGACCAACTTCCCTTAAATAACATTTAGCAAAAGACATTGCCATGCTTTCAAAATAAATACACGTTTAAATCCAGGATATTTCTTTGCAACAGATATTTTTTTCTGTAACAATAAAGATTTAAACAACGCAATGCTGTCTCACTGAACAATTTATGTCTCTCTTCTGTTTTTCCTTCATTTTGTGTATAATCTGTAGTAGATTTAAGAGACAATCCAAAATTCATGCTAAAAGAAAAAGTCATTTTTAATTTAAAGGAACCAAAGCCCCCAGACTGCAGACTGAGGCTGGTGGGTTAACAGTAATGCTTACTGTGTACATGCACATTTTTTCAGCTTTTGCAAGTAAAACTAAAACATCCCAACAAACAGCATGTCTATTCCTCATCATAGGAACACATTGCCTCAAAATAAAATGCTTTGTCAATCTGTTGCTAATAAATTTTGTGTATTTTAAATTTTACCTTCATTTAACTAGCTAGAAAATGCAGGTTCCTATTTTAACACTTACTGGCCGGTTCACTGGTCACTACAAGAGTTGCTTCAAGGCGGACCAGTAAAGAGCTAACACTGCAATCGTTGTGTTAACTTAACTCTGACTGGCACCTCAGCTTTTACACAAACAGCACAAACTCATGCTGACTGGTTGCACAATCTCAGTCTGAAGAAGGATTCACAAGGGAGATTAGTGAACCGAGCCTTCAACGGTTTACCAACAAACATTTAAGGAAGCAGCCATCGTACAACCCCAAATTAAACTCATAAATGGATTAGTAAAGAAGTTAATCCAAGCTCTTTAGATCAAAGGCTCGCAATTATAGTAGTAGTATCCTGCAAAATATCTGAGGAGGAACAAAACATCCTGAATTTGGCTGAAAACTAACGTACAGATGCACACTGTGATGAAAATGACAGACTCAAAATCTTCATCACTCGCCAGTGTGGCTGCCAGCTAGCTAAAGACACCATCAGTTATTTGATTTAAACATAGCTTCTCATTCAGCTCCACTTTGTTCAAGCAGCAAGTAAACAACACCACACACAGCAAATGGATTTATATGTCCTAAATCAGTATTAATCCTTTTAGCACCAGAGTTTTTTAAAAAGAATGTTTCATTTTGATTAAAAGACTTCAAAAGTCTGTTGGCTGGAAGTAGCTGGAAATAAATGTATACTGTAAGGAAAAAAATGAACCAGAGTAAATGTATTTATCTTATTTGCGTTATAGCAGAGAAAGTACTTTATCAATTATGGAAAGGTGTTTTGTTCATGATTTCTCTGTGGTTATTTTAGTTCCCCGTGTTTCTGGGTTTCAGGCATTTGTTCTTTAACCTGTCTGATTCATTTCACCTGTTTCTCGTTTGGTTTCCTGTATATTTACACCCACACTTTTCTGTTCAGTTGCCGGTTCGTTGTTGTTTTTGCTCCTGTGTTCATGCAGTGTTTGCAGATATTAACGCAGGTTATTCTGCATTTCTGCTGCCAGCATTTGAGTCCACACCTCATGCACCGCCACCACGACATATCTCTGACTCTGAGCACATCCTCATCAGCTCAGAGGAGCCTTTTGATTTTCGGTTTTGTGTTGTTTTCCTTGTGTTCTGTTTTTAGCCTTTTCTGTTTATCAGCTCACCTAGAGTTAATTGTACCACCTTCTTTGTATTTATACCCCACAGTCTTCTGTTTTAGTTTCTATTTCATTGTTTCCTTGCTCCCTGTGTTCATGTCTCTTTAGTCATAGCTTTTTAAAATTCTTCTTATTAAGTAACATTTATCTACACTCCATCTGCCTTCATCCTGCATTTAGGTCCACATCTCTGAAACATCTAGTACAACTATAGCTTCCATTTTAACTAAAAGTAGTGAATCAAAATGGTATTTGTAAGACAAAACTTTCATTAAGTAATCTTATATCTTATCTTTGTGTGTGGCTTATAATTGATTGGGTTTCTTGCATTGACATACCTAAATTATAAATGAACCTTTGCTATGCTAGTGTGCTAACCTCATCTATTGTTTCTCAGAGCAGGCCTCCCTGCTCTTAACCCAAATTAACCTGTTGTGTCAATGTGCCATGGTGTTGATGCTATTTGTTTCATCGATTTCCATCTTGCTCATAGACCTGATCATTGCAACAGATGGTCTACAAAAAACCTATGTGACACAACAGACTTTCAGCTTTTACTCTCAATAAATGTGGTTAAAGATTAGTCAACTTTGTGCTCAGTGTCACTCTTCTCACCAACACACTGTAAATCAAAAAGCCTCAATTTATCTCAAACTTTGACAAATACACAAAAAAGCAATGTTACAAGGATGGACACAAAGCTGCTACAACATGCACAAAATGCTAAATCTAATTTTTCTAGAATACCCATAATCACCATAATCCCATTTACACTGGATGCAAAATCAATAGAGAAAGATGTTAATTAAACTTGGTGACACAATGATGTGGAAACAGATGAATGCAGTCATGCCACAGAATTAGACCCAATCTACAACAGCGGATTCAAAACTATCCCAAAGAAAACATTTTCAGAGATCAGATCCTGCAAATGTTTTAATAATTATCACATGACTTCCTAGATATCAACTGGAACTGTGCTGAGTCATCGCAAATCCTCTGACCCTGAGTAAAGAAAGAGTCGGTCAGCAGATTTAATGTGGCAGGATGCTACTGTGTGTCAAATTATATTTGCAAATCTTTGTCAAAGTGTGTGGTTTATTGATCTCTGTGTTTGTTTGACTGTGTATTTCTGTTTGTATCATTTTGTTTTGGCCTACGCTTGTAACACAGTTGTTTATAAATGTTTCTTCATCTTTTACATTCAAACTCAAAGCTAGCCAGTCCGTTTAATGAAACTATTTATAAGCATTCGGTTTTCACACCACAAAGAAGATAAACTTGTTACTTTACGGTTAAAGAAATGTTTGTGATGTTATGATTTGGATACATTGTGTGGTGTTTGTTGGGCTGTGTCTCACTCAGCGCACTAACACTACTTCACGCATTATATTTAGGTGCGTTCACACTGGTATCTAAGGAAAAAGTCAGTGCAGTGAAAGTACCCGGATGCTGCCCTAAATTTGGCCAAAAATCTAGGCTATGTCTCAATTCTCTAGTGTGGTGAATTTAGTGCTATCGCGCAGTGTTTTCCTTTTTTTCATTAGTGCATAATATTGTGGGTCTCAAATTGAATACTGGGTGTTTGCCACTTACCGGAAGTGACGGTAAGTCACATATTATTTTGTCAAAATTTATATTTTATGTCCCCTACATGGCTAAAAACTGCTAACATTTACATGTGCTAACTGTACTGAGTTCCCGCAATCTTAAACAATTGGTCGGATATGTAGCAAGCTGTGGTTTACTTGAGAACCGTAACAAAATAACTTCATACACACAAGCCTCAGCTGCCATTTTGTTTGCCGCCATTATTTTGAAAGTCCAGCATTTCCTTTTCCGATTTATCACCAACATGGCATCAGTTTAGATGCAAGGTGTCCATTGTTTCACAGGATCAGGACCAGATGAAGCCAACAGAACCACGTCATCAGCAAAAAGCAGAGACCCGATCCTGAAGCCTCCAAATTGGATTCCCTAAAGACCTCAGCTGAGCCATGAAATTCTGTCCATAAAAGTTATTAACAGAATCTGTGATTCCTACTTCGTTGTGGTTCCAAGCATGTCGGGCTGTGCGGATAGCGTGATGTCCACAGGCTGGCATTGGTCTTATGTGATCCAGGGTGTTTTGTCTTCCCCTCTGACGGTACGTCTCTTGATTTGTTCCATGTATCTATTTTCCACACAGTCGAATGCCTTCTCCAAGTCCACAAAACACATGTGGACTGGTTGGGCAAACTCCCATGCTCCCTCCAAGACCCTGAAGAGGATATAGAAGACGTAAAGTCACGTCTTTCCAGTTGTTGATGATGCCAGTTTGGTGGGCATGGGTCCAGTGATAACCATTGAGTGCCTAGCATTTACACACAGGATGAAGCATGGATTATGCCAAAACACACTCCGCAATCGCACCTCCACGTTGTCCGTTAATGTTTGATTAATCTGTAAAATGACGGGTCTTTTGTTCTTTTTGCCCTGCCTGTTAAGCTGCTACACCCGAATGCGAAACATGAAATCACTATTTTGACCAGGAAGAATACTCCACACACTACAATCTGTCCGATTTTAACTAGTCTGAGACTGGACTACCTTTACCCCTAAAACAGCGGAAAAACAAAGTCAGGTGACTCAGTGACGTCAGCTGCACGTCCTCCATAGAGTTGGTCCAATGTTCAACAACCAGGATGAAAACCACACTGCTCCTGGATAGTTTCTCGTGTTCTAACAATTGTCTGTAGACCTTTGAGATGGTTATTTGTGAGAATCTGAGATCAGTAGTTCCAGAACAAGTGTCTGACAGCAACAATATTGACACATTCACTTCCCTAAATCTACTTTATTCTTCATACTGATGCTCAGTTTGAACAAGTTGTCCTCAGCCTGACTGGGTTAACGTGTTGAATCACTGCCGTGTGATTGGCTGTTTTGATAAAATGCTCCTTGGTGTCATTCTATGTATCTTATTTTTTAGTTTTAACTGTTTGAACATATTTGTTATGTTAGTCTTATTACATTTAGCTAAATTTGACCTTGTCCCTGGTAATTATAGTAAAAAAAAAATGTATAGCAAGTATAAAACCCCTCATTACCACCTTTTAGAAATAACTATTTGAATGTGCCAGGGTCTCAAAATGAACCTATTTTATCTTATGTTTTTTTTATTTGTGAAGTTTTACTATATAATGCTATAAATGAAATTTCTGTAGCAGCAGATGCTGGTGGATGTGTCCTCCACACGCTCCGTTCAAGGTGACCTAACAACAAAAGCTGTTGCTGTGGACACACATAAACACACACAGCAGTTGGTGCAGTCTCAAAGCTTTGCAATCTGATAAGAATTAAGATAGCGAGGCACACAACTTCACAGTTCGGCACATACAAACACACATGCAAACAGCGATTTGAATTTGAAATATGATTTGAATGATGAGGTCTCCTCTCTTATTCTCCTGCACACAGCAGCTTGGAAATTGATTTGCATGAGCAAAATAACCCACACACGCACACACACACACACACATCCATAACAGATCAAAATTAAGATTAAAAATGACTCTTATAAAGGCACAAAAGATTAAATTATGTGTGGAATTATGATAGAATAACTTCTCCCTGTGTTATCTTATGCTGCACTGCATTCTGCTCACTTCATCGCTGTGATTTTAAAACGAAATGTAGTCTGTGCAGAGAAAGGGGAGTAGAGGTGGAAAACAACACAAAAGAAGAGAAGGTGAGGGATGATGTGAAATGATGGAAAGCTGAAGAAGTAGAGGACAAAGCAGGAAAGAGGAGGATTAAGGGAAATAAAGCAGCAGCGACAGGAGGTCTGATGTGATCCATCTCCTGAATATTCAATGAGCTCGTCAGCAGCATGTGAGGAGGACGTGGTGTGAGCAGCACAGCTCTGCAGCAATCAACAAAGGCAATGGTAATGAAAACTATAATGCATGTAGCAAAAACGTGACAATTTATCCAGCTGATTATTTTTATTTAATGTGTTACTGTTTGACATCACTGCAAGAGCGACACAGAGAGTAGCCTACACACAGCCGACTCGGGTATCCTAGGACTAAAGAAATAGTTGTGGTGGAAATCTAAGGGATCAGCAGGTTCAGAATCAGTTAAGTGACACTGATTACAAGTTTGCGTCACTGCAATCAGAGTCTTGACGGAAGCTCCTGTACCTTTAGTAGTTTATGCTGCTCCAGTGCTGCATGTTTAATTGAGGGAATAAATACATGAAAAACTTGTAAATGATAAAATAGAAAATCTTTGTTCATTTACATTCTAAATTTAGAGTTTTATTGCAGACTAACAGCAAACTTTAGCTTTAGCACCGTTAGCCAGTTAGCTCCGGTCAGAGCCGAGTTAGCTTGGTGAGAACACTATGAACATCTCAAAGTTTGTTAGATGTCAATCATCCACCCCCACACATACTGCCCGACTCGACCCGAGTTACACCACTTTGCCAGCACTGGTGACTCTGCCAAGATGGCGCTGGTCGGAACCGCCCGCCGAACCATCAGCTCTTCAGAAACATTGGGGTGATGTTACAGAAGCTCCGCCCACTTTTAATTTACAGTTTATGACTGCAACATGCATTTAATAAGTGCTCCATTTGTGTTTTAATCAGGACGCACTGTTCATATTTTTCATCTTCACATTGCAAATGTTGTTTGCCTTTTGTGTGTTTGTTTTTAAACAATTATAAGAATGGACCATTAAATAACAATTACAATGTCATTAAAAATATTTTAATTAGAACTTGTATGCTACATTGAACAAAGGTCTATCCACTGCAATAAGAAGAACGGTGAGTTCTGCGACAGTTTTCTCTGTCTGGATTTTAATTTCATGATTTCTGTTTGTATTGCATAAATGCAGAAAGCAGGCAATAACCACAGAGGAACTGTGGCTCATTACTCACCCTCCCCCAACATGCAGGTGTACTGAGAGAGAACTAGTTCTCCTTTCAAAGCAAATATTGGTTTTATTTTTCTCATTACTTGAATGAATCTTATTTATTCTGCTGGAAGACTTGAAACTCGTATCAAGTGATTCTAATGGACTAGCAAACGTGTCCTGGTGAAGGATCGTAGTGGAGTGAATAAGCTTTTATTTTGGGAAATCTAGGTGGAAATTATTTGGGAGAATTTTGAGTCTTAGACATTTTAAAAGACCCACAACATTTTATTAAGAGAAACAATGAGACCTATGTATATTTATTTTCCTTTTTTGTGTCTTCTTTTCATTTCCAAACAAAGAATCCTTCAAATGTGACTTTATACAAGATTTTTGTAAAAGAAAGTTATTCATATTTAAATCTTCTCTAAAAAATACCTTCAATTGGTTCTAGTAAATATATATATATAAAAACATGTTCTGTAAATGGTTTATGCATGTGTAGCACTGTTATTGCTCATGTTTATAGAGTTGTTGACCATCTCACAGCTGCAGCAACATATACTTCACCTAAACCAAAGCAGACATGTTGCTGATTTACTCTGCAGGTAAAATCTCTTTCTATCTGACTGTAATCCATCACAGAGCTCAAAGTGAGAGATTTGTTCACACTTGATCTTGAAGTTTCAAAAACTAGTATCCCCTCCTTATTCCATAAATAAAATATCTTTGTAACATCTTGTCTATGTGTTTTACAGTCAGCTTGTACAGTGGAAAGTTTCTGCTTTCATCCCCATGATATCTTTGGATTATATATAGGCTATATATATTTTAAAATAGACAAACAGGACAGAAATATACTTTATTTTATACTAATCTATTGACCCCAATTAATAAAATATTTGTAAAACTTTAAAAAAATGTAAAAACATTTAATTAGTGTATTTTTGTATTTTCAATCTGCTTGCAAAGCTTAATTATCATTGGATAACTATCAAGTATGAGGTATTTTATTGAGTTCTCTCAACACATATTTATATCATGAAATGAACAAAGGTGTGTTGATGCTCATCAGGCAGGTAAAAATACATAGAGGACCAGTGGTCCACAGTCATTCTTATACTAACAGAAAACATTTTAGAGCAGTAATAATCTTCCACAGCACTGTGGTCAAAGTACAATCAAGTCTACGTTCACACGAGATATTATAACCCTGTAAACAATGCACTACAAGCCTACCAGACTGCCAAGATGATACTCATTACAAAGAAAATGCTGCTCATCTGCAGTTAAGTCCAAGCCATTACTGGGTTAGAATAAAACCCATCGTTTATACTTGTTCAATCAATATAAAACATCAAAAAAGAAAAAGAAAAAAACAACAAAAAAACTATTTAAAGAACAACAAATCAAGAAACATTCTTAACATGCTAAACACTGTTGCAATTATCTGCTCAGCTCAATGTTGCTGCAACTGGGCTAGGAGTGATGCAATAAATTATTAATCATCTGAGCAAATTTAAAAAGAAAATATGAGAACACAAACTAAATTTCTGTCACGACCTTGAAACAAGCAGTTCATGTAGCCTACCTGTTAACATCTCAGAGGTGAAGCTCCTCTGGAGGAACGAGCTAAAATTCCACCATAGTTGATGTTGGAACTGATCAATAAAAGGATAAAAAATAAATAAATAAACACTGAGCTTGGTGCTCCGAACGCCGGTCTCAATAGATTCTCAAAGCAACTCTTAACCTACTTTTTTGCAACTCACAAATGTCATGCTCCTCAACATAGCATGAGGATCTCACACATCCAGGGGGAGCTTCATGTATAGCTGCTGTTCTTTTGTATAAACTGAAGCAGCTGAGATAATCCAAGTGTCTATTTAGGATTCCTCTCAGTTGGATCTCCTTAGATGTGCTCTGGGCACGTTTTGCAGAGAGGAAACCCAGGGGCAGACCCAATACTCGCTGGAGGCACTAGCTTTCCCTTCTGGCCTGGAAATCCCTTCGGATCCCTGTTAGGGAAGGAAATGCCTGGGTCTGGGTCTACTTCCTGGACTTGTGTCCACACCCTGACTCAAGATAAGAGGAAAAAGATGGATGGATGGATATTTAGTGTAAAAATGTTACAGTATAACATAAGAAATAATTTAACAATTATGCAGGACTGTATAAAACACCAGTGGACTAAAAAGTTTCAAGCATAAGCACAGCTGTACCTAACACTAGTGACCGATTTACCTGCTCACTTAGTACTAAGGTCATTAAAGATGTCTATGGTCAAAGTAATTCTTGACTCTGAGAAATGACTTTACTTCTATTTTCACTCTGCACAAGTTGTAACATGTGATCCAGAAATAGGATGTAAAATTTACCAAAACATTGGGATCTTTTTCTTATTAAAAACGAGTCATTTTAGCAAACTCCTTGTCTATAAATGCTCAAGAAACAGCACATTTTATGGTTAGAGTGTAATGCAATAGCTATGGTGATTTAAGAATAATTTACATACCATTTTTTACAGCGTTCAATATGCTTAAAGACACAGAAGGGCAAAAATCAAGGAAAAACCTTAAAACGACTACATAAAACATTCTAGGGCAGCATTTCATTCAATGAAAAATAAAATCAGAATGTTAACAAGACTTCAAACAAAAATAACAACCTTCAGTAATAGGTTGAACCCCTTCCAACAATTACAATGTTAACCCAGAAAGTAGGGGACAGGGCAGCTGGATTAGCAGCAAGAGAAAATCTAATATATTCACCAGATAATGCCACCATCACTCTTAAAATGGAAAGTTTTAAAGAGGGATTTAAAGGTTAAAAGAGATGTTATGTCTCTTAATGCAGCGGCCAAAGAGCTCCATAAGGTCGAGGTGCTTATGGAAAAAGCCAAATCTGCCTTTGTCATAAGCTGTGATCTGAAAAAGTTAGGTCACTTTCTTTGGATTTCAGTAGTCAAGGGTGCATAGCAGGTCAATAAGTCTGACATATATGTCAGAGCAAGACCGTTTAAGGTATTCAAGACAAGCTGTAAGGTTTTGAAGGTGATACAAACCCTAACAGGAAGCCAAAGAAGGAATGCAAGAGCAGAGTGATGTGCTCGTACTCTTTTATACGAGTAATGAGATCGGATAGGTTGAAGGCAACAGTGGGAGTCTTGACTGACACCTGAGTACAGTGAATTATGACTGTATATACAAAAACAGACCTAAGCAATATGTTGTTGAAAGAAAAAACCAATAAGTTGAAAGAAATTACATGATGTTAGTGTTGTCTAAACTTAGGCAGAATAAACAACAATAAAACTATCAGACTCATATAAAAACTGCATCAAAACAAAGGTTGGGGTCAAATATTTTTCTAAAACTTTGATCAGTTTGAGTTATATTGTGTGAAAGATTTCTAAGAAACAATAAGCATATAGCGTCAGCATTTTAGAAGATTTTCTTTTTCTTTCTTTTTTTTGGGTGGTGGGGGGGGGGGTGAATTTATAGACACTATGGGTCAGGATTAAGGTCATTTCAGAAATAGAAGCTATAAGATTTGCAAAGGTGAAAGGATCTGTTGATTATATTGCCATGTACAGCATAATGTCATCTGCATAAAAATGATCATTTACTTTACAGACTAAAATAAGCCATCCAAAAGACGGGGTATAAAAAGGAAAGAGCAGCGCCCATGGATAGAGCCTTGTGGCATACTACAACTAAAGAGGTAAAGTTAGCCTACATGGAAAGACAAAACAGCTATTTTAAAGAGATATTATAAAAAGCACTGAGTAACACTATTGGCATAAAGGTGGCCAAAGTGCATGTGTGACTGTCATACACTTATTCAGAAACTGTACGTGTGGATCTGTTTTCAACTCCAGAAGACATCTAATGTTTTATAGAGGAAGACTCAGGGGCCAGTAAGAACTCCAAAACTGTAAAATATTCTCCTGATGATTGTGTCATGGTTTACCTGGACATTTATCCACCAATGGCCCTTTTTCATGAAACTATATGTTCAGCAGCTGTTTCATGACCAAGCAAATAAGTGTATGTTTAATGTCTACATTGATATGAAAGAAGGGCCATACGGGCCATATATCTTGCTTTTCTGCACAAACAGATGCAATTCACCTCATATATAACTTGCTATGATCTCCACAGGCATTCATTATAGAAACACAATGAGTAAACAGAATCACTTCTTCGGTACAGAGACAGAGGTTGCTGTATTTCTGCCATCATTAAATATGTGGTGCTCCAGTGGGGGGAAAGTTTGCATGATGCGACAAAGGCTTTCCTTTATGAAACTCATTCAAAGTGTGCGTTTTATGACATTTGCTGATGCGATTCAGTGTCTGTTTCTCTACAGCCATTAAACTTTCAGCCCTGAGGGGGTCGAACGTGTGTGATTTATTGATTCAATTCCAATGAGAGCGACGACGAAAAGCTGCACAAGTGGAAGGGTGAAATAGAAACGCTCATGCATTTATTTATTTCATGCATTTCATTCTTTTTAGGCTCCGGATAAAAGCTCGGCTCCTTTTAGTATTTAATATTTGAGCTGTGTATAGATACAGTAATCTACTGTTTGCAGATGTTGAGACTTCAGAGAAAGGTGATTTAGCTTTTTTCAGTGCAAATAGCAGAAAAAATGATTGTGAAAAATGTGTGGAAAAATGTTAATTCAAGTTGCTTGAAGTTATTATGAGACCAATATTGTTTTTCCCCTATTTTTTAACATCTGTTTTGTCACTATGTATGCTGATGATCATATTCACCTCTATGGTGACCGAGCAGATTAACGGGATCCCCTACCGGCATTGTTTCTCCGCATTCAGGCATAAACATGGCTGAGTGTTGTTTAGAGGACAGGGTGACGATGCAGACATCATAGTTTAATCAGGCAAGCAGGAGTGCTAACTCAAGCACAATCAAAAGCTTATTTCCCCAGATGTTTGCAGGCTTCATATCCTTTAATTTGTTGTCTTTCATAAACAGTGAGATGAGGGGAGGGAGTGATCTAAAGAGGGGTGGACAAATGAACGGACAGCGATGCTACAGAGGGGATTTGGTTTCTAATCCCAACACTGCATGTGCAGCATCTCCTTCGGTTTTTTTCCTACTTGGTTCTAATTACCCTGCAGATAAATAAACTAAGTTTGTCAGCTGGAAATTTAATTGAGGTTTCCATGTGGAAATCAGTTTACAACTGAAGAGCACACCAGAGTGCACAAGCCTTTTATCCTAAGTAATGATAGTTTTAGTAGTTACACTGCTGTTGAAGGGCAGCAGAAATTAGACGTAGAGACTTTTCAGTAATATCATTTTCAGCTGTGTTCTAGTCTATTTAATATGTTGGGTTGTGTCACAGGTTTAATGACAAAAAGCACCTGCCTTTTGGCATCAAGGCAGTAGGAGCCCCCTGTGGACAGAGATTTTCTGCTTGTTGTTAAACTACAGAAAGTTAAAGTCTATGTTTGTGATTTATGCAGCTGTCAAACTTTAACTGTTGTTTTCTTTGTGATGTCAGAGAGACTTTGTTAAGATGAAGTTGTTTGTTGACTAAAATTGGCAAGCCACAAAAAGACGACATCTGAATCTACAAATAGTATTCATGCAGCTGCAGCGCAGCTAGTCTGTCTCAGAAATGTGTGTGTTAACACACTAATAAAATTTACTATTAAAAGAAAGCTTTCTTTTTTGTTGCTTTTGTTTCTGTACCAGGAGAAAGTTTTGTTCCAGTATGATATCATTCTCTTTTTGTTATCACGCTTTTGGTTCCCTTCACCCACTCTGATGAAGATGGTTGGTGATGATGTCCCATAGTTACAGAAAAATGCAGCCTTCTATCGACTGAGTCTTTCAGATAAGTGTGCTGGTCAAATTAAAGCCTCATTTAGATTTAGGTTTTTGTTTCATTACACCTGAATTTTACAATGTAGTTTGCACAAACTTTTGTTTTTTTTGTCGTTAATGTTCTTTAATAAACTGTTTATTGCTTCTATTGCAACCCACGGTTTCAATATAGGAATCTAATTTACATATAATTGAAATGTGCAGTACAAATAAACTTGCATTTAGGTTGCTGGAAAGATACTCTGGGAAAACTCCAGCATTGGAGAAAATGTTCAGAAATTTTATTTGCCAACAGACTGGTCTCATCGGTGGCTATAAAATATCCTTATTGGTTATTTTTTTTATTTTAAATCTGTTTGTCTGTATCCCTCCATCCATTTTTATACCACTTATTCTAATTTGGGGTCACATGAAGCCCGAGATTATTCCAGCAATTGGCAAAAGACAGCAGATTGCCAGTCCATTGCAGGACCAAAACAGAGAGACAGACAACTAATCATGCTCACATACACTCCTGGGGATGTTGGGTCAAAATAATTCAATGTACATGTCTGTGGGAGGAAGCCAGAGCACAGGCAGAGAACCAATGCATAGGGAGAACATGCATACTGCACAGAAACACCTCTGCACCACACTTTACTGGTATAAATAGATTGGGACAAACATCCAAGCTGTTGGAGAACCATTTAATCTGAAAAAGGTGTGTTCCTGCAGCAAAACATCTGAAACCTGCAGAGCTGGAGTTGTGAGACCCGATCTATCGCATTCAGGTTCAAGCACTCCCTTAATTATCAGTTATACTTTTCAAGTTTTATGTGAGATAACTTTTCTTTAAGTTGTCAAACAGCTTTGTTGAATAAATTGTGATAAGTTGTAGGAAAAAGCTGATAAGAATGTCAAGATGCTCAATGAGATCTAGCACAAGCTGGTCTATAATATAGATCTGGTAATTCCTAAGCCGAAGAGCAGGAGACTGGCTTTCTGAAGACCTTTTAAAACAATACCCCTAAAACACTTTCTATTATTTTAAGATGCATCTATCTTTATGTGAAAGTTTTAATTAATTACCAAGAAAACAAAATGAATTGATTATCAGCTACTTCTTTCTTTTTGTTAATTAGTTAATTAATTAAATAAGTATCTTTTTTATTTTTTAAGACATCTGCAACAAACACACACAAAGCACCCAAAGACTTACTTGAGCAAGTAATGCATCATTATATTTCCAAGAAAGTCGACATTTTACAGTCCAGGAGGTGACTTGACATCACCCTTCATTTGCAAATATTTTTACATGCAGTGATATATGCAGGTATGTGTATGCTGGAGTTCTAGTGTTTACACATGTTTACATGTTAATGGGGAGAATCTTATATAGAAACAGAAGGCCACTTATATGGAATAAGAAAAAGATTTTTTAAAAATACCTTTAAAATAAGTATTGTTTAAAAGCTTTACTTTAGCACTACCGCCTAATAACAACTAATTCAGGCTGCTGGGCGACAAAGTCTCTGATAATAAATATTCTTATATGTAAATTAGCCAAAAAATAGGTTTTTCAAAAATCAAAGTAACATAGTGATACTCTTAAACCTTCTTTGACTTATATTTCATTTCAGTAATGTTCATGCAAACTGATTTATTGGATATAGTTTCTCTCTATGTATACTTATTGTTTCGGAACAAGCTTCCGAACCTAATTAGTCCATTTTACTTTAATATGAGCAAAACTTAAAATGTGAAATGATAAACTAAAAAAAAAAATCATATTCTAAAATAAGAACTACAAAATGTACATATACATATATAAATATATATATACACACACATTAAACAAGTATTAATCTTTTACATCTGGGCAACCCACACAAAGCCAGTAAACATTCACAGGGGCTTCAAATTGAAAGAGGGCGGGGTCAAAGACAGCGATACCTCTATATGATTGGGTAATATCAATCTATTATGATAATGAGGAGGGCGTGGCCAGGGGACGGGGACGCTGGGCTGTTGAGAAGCGCCTCATTGTGTCGTTTTTGACCCGAAGTGTACGCAGCGCCGCGTTGACTCCGCTTTTGTGAGCTTGCCGTTTTTGCTTGGATTTATACCTTCAACTCTCGGAGCTGGAAGAGGATATTCCACCCGGCTCTGTACCGGGTTTAATTGGAAATAAGCGGAGCAGTTGTGGATTAATGTGCCAGACTTCATGTTCGGACTTAGACAGAGCTGAGTCCAGCTCCTGTCCGTTGCTGTTCTGTGGAGATAAGAGCACAGAAAGGTGAGTCTGTTTTTGTACTAATTATGCTTTATGCAGGAAGCCCAGACCTCTTTCTCCCGGTATGTGTGTGTTCGCTTCGGTGTGTGTGTTCATGCAGGAAGGACTCAGGATGCACCGGTTGTATAGTGTTTTGTGGCATCGTGGCATGGCCCGAGTGTTTTCTTATGTGTGTGTATGTGTGTGTGTGTAGCGTTAAGCGCGTGTGCGTTTGACAGCCCAGACTGACGCCTGTCAATCAGCCTCCCTTCAGCACGCGCTACTGCAACAACATACAGCCGAGAGGGCACGAGCGCGTCTGAGCCTCATTAACTCCAGTCACCTTTCCGCAGTCATGCTGCAACTTCAAACGGGGTGAGAGGGTCTGTGCGAATGAGAGTTGGCTGTGTGTGTGTGTGTGTGTGTGTGTGTGTGTTTTGGGGAGGTTGTCCTCATCCATTTGTCTCACCATCTCCTGAGAAGGGTTGCGCTAAAATGTTGCTTTTGGGCATCCGATGAGAGCGGATGTTTGGGTGGGTGTCTTTGTCTTCCTTCTGGTTTCAGGGTTAATTTGCAGCGACAGGCTGCACTAATATCTGCATGTGCACGCACGCGCGGGCTCCTCTGATCCGGAAAGTCCTCTCTCAGAGGTGGTATCCGACTCAGATCCAGAATTCCTCTTGTTCTGGTTCCAGGTTTCTCGCAGCGCACAGCAGGAAGGTGAAACCCACGTTTAGTCTGATCAATGATTCATTCGCATGCAGGGGATTTAACCCAGCTGAAAGGACCCGTCTGGAATTCAATGATCATTTTAATAATCAAATATCTTGATCGGATTCGAGGCTTTTGTGGACTTCGGGAGTATGTGTGGTGCACAGACCATGGAGCTCTCCTGAGGATCACACCTCCAATCTACTTTCTTTTGTAAAAAAAAAAATCTCAGTATAAACTGAATTTGTTTGATTTTAAACAGAAAAAGAAACGTTTTCAGAAAGCTCAGCTTACTGACTACATTTTCCTCCTCTAATGTTTGAAATTCCACAGAAGAAGCAATCCCATCCATCTTTAATGAGGTAATTTGTTGTCTTTAAACTACTAGATGCTGCTGCACAGTCAACCATCACAGAAACACAGATGGCAGGTTAATCAGGGGGATGGCTTTGCTAATAATAAGGTGGAAAGCTCACCTGCAGGTTCAGCCATCTAAAGGGGTGAAAATGTTCAGCCAAGATGCCAGAGCTCCCTTTATACAGCTTAATTTGTCCGGCAAGTCAAAACCCAAAGGTGGTTTTGTCCGCAGCTGTTTGGACTGGACATTCATTCAGCTTCATGATGAGTATAGAACTCGACCTCACTGGTTAAAGTTTGACTTTAACCAGGAAGTCATTTAGCAGCTGATAACCTCATTATAATGCCGAGCTGTCTGACTGAAATGGTGTTTCCTTCTGAAGAAGAGAAGCATAGAGAGGAGATTGTTGTTTTTTTTTATTCTAAATCTGATGCTCTGAATGTGAAATGACCATTTATGTGGATATTTTGATGATGTCATCTCTCGTTTTAATACATCAAATTAAATCAAGTCAAACATCAACAATGACAGTTGGGTCACTTCTTCTTTTAGAGATGTTTAAGTATCTAATTACCCTTTAAAAAAGTAGTTTTTATTGACAAACTGGTGCAAACCCCATCCTTGTTGTTTTAGGAGTATTCCTGTTTTAATATAATATAAAGTTTAAATACATGCACAAAATTCCTGATTATATGTGGCAACAACTTTCGATCCTCCACAGTTCTGGCTCTATGATTTATACGGTGGCACGGAAAAGACCCTCTGATCACACACTGATTGGGAAGGTATGGGTGGAAATATCAGCATAAACAACCTAAATTGTCCCTAATTGGCATCATTCAGCCCCTCATTAACCAGGCTGCTTGCAGATTGATGGGTTTGAGCAGTTTGCACAGCGGGCTGTCAGTGGTAAAAGAGCAGTTGCTCTGAAGGTCGTCCTCCTGCTGGTTGTTTCTTTTTAGCGCATGTCTGAAATAAAATGAAAACCCCAAAAATAAATGCACCCGTCACTTCAGGAAAGGAACTCTTCCACCAGTTAATTGTCCATTATGAGCAGGATATTGAATTATTAACGTTGATGCTTTTTGGCATCGGGGCCGCAGCGGAGCTGCAGGACCGAGTCAGCCTGCAGGGTCACTGCTGCATGTCGGAGACTCTTAATCCATCACTGAATGCAAACAAGTGAATGCATGAAGGAAGAGATGGGATGTAATGGAGGTTAAACTCACATTTGCCACCCTTTCATGAGGGGAAATTACTGCCTGCGTTCTCGGGATGAAAAAGATGAGAGCGGACGCTTATGAACAGATCATATCTGAAGGAGGGATGAGAGGTCAGAACGTAAAAACAACAATCCCAGAATGAAAGGGTAAACAATGGACTGCTGTAGCAGCAGCGACTTGTTGTAATTTCGCTTTTTGGGGGGTCTTCTTTGCAAATGATTACCCCCCCTCCCACCCTCATTAGGGCTAAATATTGTAAATGTTATATTCTGAATATTAGGATGATGATATAATATATAAAGCCATGAATTCAGTATGTGGCGCAAATCTCATGAGTATTAACACAGGATGCATTCTACTTTTGCACCTGCACTTCCTCTTAGTAGAATGCTTCCCTCATTAATAAACAGATGCCCCCCCCGCCCCCCTGTTGTCCTATTTCATGGCTAAGTGTCTTTTCCAGTCTTGAAATTTAGCAGGATGTTCTTGCATAATGATACCATTTCGACATATTATGCTGCTCTGCTTCTTCTCTACTAAAATGCCCATTTTTTTTTTTATCCTCATTTGTATGCTTTTATTTTGTTACAAGACATTTCATGAACAAAATCAGTGTTATGCCAGGGGGAGTGTTGGCATTGAATCTGCAGAAAAAAACACCACCTTAAAACTCCAGAAAAGCAAGGTCAGGCAGCTTGTATTGGAGGACATAATCTTGACTACCTGTAGGGTGGGGCTGTACAGCTACTTTGCATGCTCTGGTATGGAACTGATAAAATGGGAGGCTGCTGCAAGCACTGAGGAGAAGTTAAGTAGAGGTTAGCAAAGGGAAAGTGGATGCACAGCCCTGGCGAGAAAGCGAACGTAGCTGCTGCAGGCACACAATATGGATCCCCTGGTTACTAAATGAATAATGCAGTCATATCCAAACCATTTTAAAGCCATGAATTGTTTGGGAGCAAAAACCTTTTAGAGTTTACAGGTACAAAGATAAGCATTTAAAGTGTTAGATGGACAACTGCAGATGTGGGACTTCAAGATCTGAGTGCTTTTAACATCTTCATTTAAAGAAGTTATAACATTCAGTACATTTTCTGTACTGAACTGCTGGAATTGTCTTTAGTTTTATTTGCTTGAAACCCTTGAGAAATAATGCATCATTAGGAAATATTGTGTTTTATGGGTTGCATTAAAATATTCTGTCTGAAACAGCGATGACTTTTGCGGTATTTATATCGCTGGCTCATAATTTCCCATTACACAAATTTTTCCAAACAGTCACCACTCTGAGGTCAAAGATCACAAGTTCCTTTGTTAGGCACATATTTTTAAGCCGGATTGACACCAAAAACACAATTTTCCCAGCAACCCTCCCTCTTTATCCCCCTTTCAGTCTAGACACTGTCCTCTATTGTTCCGTGTGAAGGTGTTGTGATCTAAAATGTCTCTTTGTGCTGTTTGAACCCCATCCTGGACAATCACCTGCCTCATAGAAATCTGTCTGCAGGGCAGCCCGATCAGCCAGCTGCCAGCCCGCTGCTGCCTGCTCATTGTGTGTGTTAACCTTGGGGTGCGTTTGGACACAATAACCCGCAAGTCCCCATTGGTGGGGGGGCGGTGAGAAGGAGGAAGCAGGGAGAATAATGTTATTCCAGCGCAGGAAGATTAGCCGCGTCGCTGTGAAAGCCTCCAAACTGACGCATGTCATCAGCTATTATGTTCGCTGTGCAAATCTGTGCCGCGGGACTCGGCTTTTGTTCTAATCCTGTTTTGTGTGTGTGGCTGCAGCCGAGACCGATTTTGCAGGAAACTGCGCGAATTAAAGTTTGCTATCATCACGGACAAATAATTACCCATTGTCAGGGAGGCATCTCCTTTTCCAGTGCTCATTTCCCTTCCATCTTGTCTCTCAGCAGGAAACTTCCAGGAAGCGGGAGACGGGTGGGGGCTGTTTATGTACGTGGAAGGGATGTCTTGCAGCGCTGCATCATATTTTGATACTTTTGAAGCCACTACAACATCATTCTCAGTTTTATGTGAATAAAATCTGTATAGAAATAAAGAGGATGATACACTGAGGCAGAATGATGAGAAATAACACTAGTTCCTATTTTATTGTATTTTTCTTGATGAATGAAAGAGGATTATTCCTTTAATATCATGTTTTTTAATTGAATTTTGAACATTTATGGCTCTAATTTGTCAATGGTAATTTTCTCTTCTTTCCATTTATCTTTGTTTGTTGATGGCTACCGCAGGCAAATTAAAAAAAAAAAAAAAAAAAAAAAAAAAATTCAAGTGAAGAAATTGATGTTTGACTTGTTGCATGTAAAGTTTTGTACATTCTCGTAGATCTAAAGGGAAATAATTTATTTGACACAGTCTCACATTCTTTAAACATATGCCACTTTAACTGACCCTTCCTCCATTGCTTTCTGCTTTGTCCAGAAGTGTTTAAACAGGCTCATCTGAAATTGCAACCATTGTTTTTTACATTATAGCGTGTCTATAATAGCCTGATTGTTTAAGCTAACAAGTGTTAGCTTCTTTAGCCTACAGCAGTGTTTGGCGATTCTGGCGAGTTTTGATCACAAAGGTTTGATACTGACCATGTGAAACAATTTTATTCTCTAGACTTTTAAAGATGTGTAGCTAACAACGAGCCATGTCAGCCCATCGAGGTTGAAACGATGTAGGAGATGCACTGTAAGATGCTATCATCAAACTAGCAAGTAGCTAATCAATTGTTCTGCCTTTCTTCATGAAAAGGCATTTTTCCCAGATTTTAGTTTGGCAAACAAAAGTTATTGACTTAAACTGTAGAGAAAAATCAGAACCCAAAAAAAGAATAACTTAATTTAGTAAAGAATAAATGTGAAGTGTGCCAATAAACAGCCAGAATTCATACTATTGCTGTGGAGGACTATGTCCCTCTGATGTGATCATTAACAAGACTGCGGTAATAACTGATATTATCTGCGCAGTAATCATATAATCTTAAATGCCATTTAGTGCTTGAGGCTAAAGGCTAATTAATGCTTTGTGCCAGGTGTGTGTGAGAAGAATCAGGAAATTTTAGTTGATCTTGAGGAATGGACTTGATCACCCCTGCTTTATGCTAAGAGAGCATGTTGAGACTTTTGTCCATGTTCTGTGTCTTTTTATGTGCATCATTTGGTCCATTTTCGGAAAGAAAGAAGCAGTACCACCAGAAACCACGAGGGGTGGTGATGAACAGAAGAAAACTGCCCTGCCCTCTAGTAGCATTTATGCTAACAGCAACGTCAATATAAAGTATTCACGAGAGTATTTGGGCAGTGATACTGTTTGAAATGGTTTTATTGACTTATCTATGTCAAGGTGGCTTAAATAAGCATAAACAAGTGTAAGTCTTAATGCTGATGACCCACTGGAAAAGACACCACCTCCTATTTCTATTAGAAGGGACATTCTGACTTAAGCATTGGACAGGTAATGATTTTCTGGTCTGTGCTGGTGACCAGATGGATAACTTTTGCTGGCTGTTTTTTTTAATAAAGACATTCTAACGCTAGCATAACACGATTGAGTTTATTATAAATAAAAAGTTGAGGTGGAGAAAGAGATTGTTTTGTGGCCAAAGTCATGTGATACCTTATTAAAAACAACAGAGGTACTAAACTATATTCATTCTAGCACTTTCTGTGTGAAACTGTTTAAATGAGTGCAGGGTTTATGATTAGCTTAATGTGGTCAAACATTAAACTCTACTGGCTACACAGGAGTTCTACAGAGGCATTTTCAAAGCATTTTACAAGATGAAATTAGGACATTTAAAGAGGTAAACCTGTGATAACTGGCAAAAATGAATGGAACCAGATAAAGGATGTGTTGTATTCAGTCTGCAAAGCAGTAACTAAGTGTTTTTATCTTGTTTGGTCGGCACACTTCCCTGGTCACAGATAGTGACAGGTGTATTATAGTGTGACCAAGGTCAGATTGACTTTCTCTTTCCTGCATCTGAATCAACATGCCTATAAGGGAATCTTTTTACATGATATGTGTTCTATGTCACCAAGGCTTTTGCACAGAATACTGGGTGTAATTGTAGTCATCGGATCATGTTCAATGCCCTTGTACATAGCTTTGTGTTTGGAATGTGCACATTTGTCTGCAGACAGCCAACCCTAACCGTAATCCTGTTGCTGTTTGACATTATTTGTGAGTGATGGAACGAGAATCCTTTCTGCACAGAAAGCAGCCGTTTTCATGGCACCTGAATTGGCTTGAAAGAATAGCTTTTTAATGGTGCTAATGAGTTTTAAATAATCAGAGAATCTAATATGAAATTCTTCCTCCATTTGATGCAAGTTTATGCTTCATTGACTCATTTCTTCCTCTACAGCCAACAGCTAGGGTCTGTGAATCAGATCATGATATTTTCAAATAAAACCTTTTGAAAATCTTTGGTTTTTACTAAAAACACGTTTCAGTATCCAGCAAATCAGTTATCCAGGCGTCTGCTCTGCAGCATGCCAGAGACTTGGCAGTATCTGTCTGTTCAAATGTCTTGTTTCCCCTCAACCCAGACAGACGGAAATAGTAGGGATGCATCGAACGGTTCTGTTTTCTGTTGATTTTATTGTTAAAGCTTAATGGATTTACCTGTCAAACCTCTCCGGTATCCTGTAACAAGTGGGCCACGCTCCATTATAGCTGCACCTCTTAGTGAGGTAACAATGAGCATGAGTTGGCCCTTTTTTAAATGACCTTGCTGGGTTTGTGAGCGGAGCCCACTGGGTAACAGGTGCGTTAAAGGCAGTCTCAGACGTGGTTTGATGATCCGTATAGTTGCAGCAGACAGACTGGCCTCGGTTGGTTCAGAGAATCAGGCGTGAAGGCCAAATCGTCGCTGTAATCGCCCTGAAAATACGACTCCTGTCCCGAGGCCGGAGCTTTACTGCCAAGCCTGTCTCCGCCTCCCCACCATGATATCGGACTGTAATTGTGTTTGACACTGCCTCTGACAGATAAAGAGCCTCTATTAAAGGGGCCTTTAGGTGTTGTCTTTGAGTTTTTGCTTTTGCCTTAGCTCCATTTTATAGATGTTATTTCTGAGTATCGTGTTTACTGCTACTTTTTTTGTGTGCAAACAGAGGAGGGTAAAAGACAGAGCTGCCATGTTTCATTGTGAACCTTATTTTGATGATGTATGTCGACAAGCAGCTTTAGGTCTCTTGCATCCATTTTTACATGTTTGTTTGAAATGATTTGGGGGGAAGTTGGTGAACAATAGCAGAAGCAAGCAGTAAGCTAGAGGGGGAAAAAATCAATGTGTGCTGTGATTTGGTTGTAAACGCATGTCTTAGTTAATTCACTTATTAATACAATCATATTTTACTATGAGACTAACAGGAGAATGCTTTCTCAGGAGCTTTATATAGCTAGTAATTATTTTCCTTTTGTTGCACAAAAATGCCCTGATGCAAACACTAAATTTTTTTTTACTAACGGAAAAAGAATAGTTGGTTTCTGCTTTTGTGGAACAGACACGTTTAGGCCTAGGCATCTAGATCTGTGTTTGTTTGAAGGGTAAATCCTGGTTTCATTGTAATGCTGTGTCTTGAGGACCAGCTCAGTCCTCTTGTGGTTGTCCATGTCACACTCATACACACATCCACACCCACTGTGTGTTAATCAGCTAACGGCTCATTAGTGTGTTGTGGGACTCTGGAGATCTGAGACCTTCTTTCCGATTTAAAATTTCCAAGTTAATCTCCTTGTCTTTTTTTTTTTCTCGTGCCCTCATCCTTTTTTACCGTTTTTGTATTTTTGTCATCAGCTTCATGCATGTATGCATATCATAGATTAATTTATTGTACTGTAATTTATCTCCTTTGCTTTTTTTTTTTTTTTTGTTTATTTTTGGTGTGTTTTGGTCCAGAGATTTGATTCTCCTCCCGATTGATTATTTATTTATTTATTTCATCACTGAGATCCATATTTGTTAGGTTTCCTCAGATTTTGCAACACTTTTCATTATGAGGTTTAATTTAATAAAAAAAACAACAACAAACTTTTTAGATTCCTTGCTTTGATACTCAAAGCAAAAAAACTCTATTGTTGTTTTTACTACCTAAAAGCTTGAATATAGGTTACTGAATTTCTTTTACTTGATTCTTTAAAATGTTTTACTTCTCATATGAAATGCTACTCTGTTCAGTCTTTTAACATGACCAGGGCTACGTTAAAACTGCAGGTCTCATCGCCTAATTAAAATGAATTATTAAGTTATGAATAAATTGAGGTTATGACATTGGCTGCTGCTCCCTGTTCACACATCCTACCTCCTATTTGTATCAGTGATGTTAAAAGCACATTTAAAACACCCTCCTATGTATAATCTTGGACCAGGTGTCACCAGCTCTTGGGGTAGAGTCCTGCAGGTTTTGGATGTTTTCCTAATGCGACACACTTTGCAAGTTCTTCTCCAGCCACTTTCTAACTCAATGTTCGAGTTAGGAATGTTGGAGCAGGAAAACATTAAAAACCAGCAGGCCAGTGCTGATCTCTCTCCTAAATAACTGAGTATCTGTTTTTTTTTTTTGTTTTTTAATAGTTCTTTTCAGCTCCACTGGTGGTCTCATTTTGCTCTCCTCCTTTAGTTCGCTTTGTATATTAGATATTGCTTAATTTGCTTCATGTCGTAAAAGTCATACTTGCAATACTTTAAGTATAGTCTATATCAGGGGTGTCAAACTGAGTCCCTGAAGGGCCGGTGTCTCCGACACAGCTGACTGAAAATACTTAATAGATGGATAAGAAGCAGTTGGATCTATTTGATTTGGACCAGGTGTGTTAGTGCAGGTAAACACCAAAACACATGTGGTCTATATGCATTTCTTGAATTTAATGGTAAGCCGCGCTTTGCATCATGGAAAGTTGACCTTCTTTAGCTGCAGCACCTCGTCATGAGGTGTGGAGCAACCCAATGAACCCAGAGGATAACCTGTTTTAATCTTCTATATCCTTTTTTGCATCTATTTTCTCCTTTTACAGAGAGCCAGATTTGTTAATGGGAGCAGTACTACTGGAAATCCTGGGAACAGTGTTTTGCATTGTAACTCGTGTGCGACCAGCGGGGGAACAAAGATGATGAAAAGCTGCAATGTATCCTATGGTTGCATAGATTCCCGGCACCTACTGTGCTGCCTGGTTTGCTGTGTCTTTCTGAGACTGGTTTACTGTTTATTGTTTTTCTTTACTGTTGCTGTTGTTTTCTATAGTCTGAAACTTTATAACTAGGTGATTTTCTTTAACTCAGGAGTGCCCCCTAGTGGATTTATAGCTGAAGACGCATGCTAGCGTAATTATGCGTGTAGGTTGTGACTTAAGTTTAACATAAGATCCTAATGGGGTTGTAAACGTAGTAAAATGGTGAGTTTTGCATCACCATTTTGCCCATTTTGGTGGTGGTTCTGGTGGTGGTACAGCTTCATTTACTGACCTAATTAAAATCCTAAAACTCAACCCAGTGAATCATTTTTCTTTTTTCCCCAGCATCAGCATGATGTCACCTTCATGCACGTTATATATTTGTTTTTGACACGTTGTGAATATATATTAGATATATATGGTCATAATTAGATTCCATCACATGGCATTATTATTATTATTATTTTTAAATGCTATATTATTCTTTAATTTTTTGTATTATTTCTGTTATTGTAAAAACTGCCCCCTGGCCAGGTTGCCATCATACTCTAGGCATGCTTCTCAATCTTAAACAAAGATATATAAAAAAAAAATCTTTGCAGTCTATCAAAAAATAGAAATTTAAAAAATGTATTCTATTAATGATGAGGTAAAAACCATCTACATGCTAATTTTTATTCAGGCTGATGCATCTCTGCAGCCATTCAGTCAAACTAAAGCTTCAAATCAGTATTTTACATTTATAAAAATCCTAATTGAGATGATACAACATTGATAATGCGGTCCACTTTTAGACGTTAAAGCCTCAAATTTCCTTCAACTTAAAGAAAGTGAGAGGAGGTTTGCCTGCTTTAATTCTCATTAGTGCACAGCAGCGGTTCTGATGTGTCAGAAGCCAGTGTGAGTTGCATCAGTCTGCACACACACGCATATGGAGGTGGAGTCATGTTTGGAAGCATCCTGATACATGCAGTTTGTTACTCTGTGGGGTGTTTTTGCACTGCTCAGTGATACAAAATGAGGAAATGAAAAAGACAAAGTTCTCAGACCTTTAATCGAAATAAACGCGTCTCTGCGAGTGTATGCGTGTTTAAATTCCTGCTCTCCTGGCTTTCCACCCGTCTGTGTGGCTGCCAGGCACCGCAGTGTCACAAATCAAGCGTATTCCTCAGGGATGCTTTTCACTCGTCTTTTTTAATCATTATCTCATCCCTGCATCCACTTTTGTTTCAACACTTTCGACAAAATAGAGTATAATAGTGATGCAACGTGATGAAAACAGTTGGTCTGTGGCTTTGTACAAAACCAGGAGGGAGTCTGAGTTTGAGTTGTTTCTATTTTAAAGAGAGTTTTAATTTCTTTTGGGTAAAAAAATAACGCCAAGCTTTGAACACGTGTGAAACAGCTGCTGGGCCCAAACACATAATGTAAAGTTTTCCACTGTCAAACTCAGCATTTTCTAATCAGCAGAATGAATTTTCAGATTTACTCTGGTTTATATGACGACATACTTTTTTAAAAAAATTCCATCATTCGTTCTGCAAAGATCCGGAATGAGCATCCGAGTGGAAAGATTTCACTGTTTCTGAATCGGTGTTGGACGTGTTTCATGAGGGTGCCAGTAGCCAGAGTAGCTTCACACTTCCTTACCATCACCGAAGTGGACGGCTTAAATAAGGACGCTGATGAATAAAAATGGCTGAAATGAGCCGGAGTCTGGAGGTGACCGGCTCTGTTTGTAGATCGGGGGACAGAGTTTAGGGAGAGGCTTGATGTGGAGGTGATGCTCAACCATATTGCAAAGAATCCTCTGAGGTGGTTTGGACATCTGATCGGGATGCGGGGGAAAGTACTCTGGGGCAGACCCAGGAGCTGCTCGTGACTGTTCTTTATCCCATCTGGCCTGGGAACCCATTGTATCCCAGAGGAGGAGCAGGAGAGCATCCATAGATAGGATGTCTGGATCTCCTTTCACAGTGTCTTCACTCCACATTCCATGTTTGGATGAACAGAAAAAGATGGGGAATGTTTGTGGCATGTGAGATCTCTGAATGAACAAGGAGCATCATTTCTCCCTGGTTCCTTGCTGTGTTAATTTATTTTCACTCCAGGTTATCACACATGTGTTTGTAACATCTGAATCATGCATGGATGCTAAGCAACTCTTGCATAATTCATTACCGCTCGCATGCATATTTTACTGTACAGCAGCAGTCCAACGTGCCTTTCCTGTCCAAGCTCACACTTGGGAGGTGTAGCGCTTATGTTCAACTGGATGTAGAGCTTTGAGCCTGTGTTGTGGTGTTGCACTGCGAAACTGATCAGCTTTAAACAGGGCAGAATTATTCCTAACAGGGAACATTTGTTTTCTGATAGGTTTAATATAAAAAAAGCAAATACATTCTAAGTTTTCCATTGGGAACTTTTACATTTTGACTTTTGAGTTTCAGCTTAAATGCAAAGTTAATGCAAGGAGCTAAAAATGGTCCAGCTAAAATTCAATTTAAATATCACAATTAAAAAAGAATTGGATTAAATTCACCCGACATGTGGATGGAAATGAAGCTACTAAGACCTTTTTAACAGCAAAGCGTGCAACAGGAGTGCTTGCTGTTTATCAAAACATTATTGATGCTGATTAATTGATTAATTCCCAGACTGAAATACTTTGCTCGCTACACATGATTAATCAGACTCAAGAATCGGAAGAATTTATTTCCTATTAGGTGATGTTATCCTGTAATTGTCGGGGGTTGTTTTCCTGTTTTTTCTTAGCTTGAAAGATTTTTCTCTGTATGTAAATGTTTTTGAAATTGTTGTGTTGCTGTAAATCCCTGCAACAAAAGGTGTGAACTCCAGTTCCCGGTTTGGTTGTTTGCATCAGTGATTAAAATTTAAGTTACCGATTTGTCATTGATGCTTGTGGTTAGATTTGAATTGCATGAAAGAATTGTTGCACGAGGATTACTTTAAGATGGAATAGTTCATCTTGACCTCCTCTTTTTGATGCATTATTATATTGCATCAATAATGGATTGTACCCTTTTGTGCTGGATTTTCTTCAGCATAGGGTTTCTTCTGCACCTCACTTGGTTTCCCCTCACTCTGTGGTTGTAGTCTTGTTAGTTTGAATGACTTCCTACTTTTTCCTTGCTGTGTCCTCTAGCATATTTACTATACTAAATGTTCATACTTTGACGTTTTCACACATGGAGATCTGTGCCTGTAAAGCTTTTTTACAACCTCCATAAACATCCCCAGGAATCTCATTTGTATCTTTTAACATAGGTCACTTAAACATTGATAATCATCAGATGATGCAGCAGTTGTTATGACAACGGTAAATGCTTGACATGTGACTTTTCTACAGCAGCATGGTGGTGAGACCCGGAGAAGCTTGCTAGACTGAATGCACTTTACTGGTAGATTTTATTGCTTGCAGTTTTTACAGTAAAGGGTTCGACACACGAGGAGCGATGGCGCTTGTTCGACATTCATTTCCCATGAAACCTCGGCAATGAGGCAAAATCGCCGTAATCTTTCAGCCAAGCAGCAGACGATATTCGTTCATGCAAATTTTTGCTCTAGTTCACATATGTGTGAAAACGGGATTGCAACGCGACACGAGAAAGTTGGAAAAAAGTTCAACTTTGGTTGTTGCATGTGGCAACGACAAATCAGCGAGGGGTTTATTGACTGACCAATGAGATGAAGGCAGGCTAACATGTGCCAGTGCACTCCAGTCTGGGACCAGTTTCTGCATGAGAGAATAATTTTTTATAAAGTTCAGGGCCCAGGGCAAAGTAGTCCCTGACCTTTTTCAGGATCATCTTTGAGGTCGGCCATTAAATGATCATCTTCATCATTCTGTTTCTTTTGATGTATCAAGATTTCTGTTAATTTCAGCAAAACTTCCTGACTCTTCATCTTAGATGCTTTATCTTAGACGTGGGCATCTGTTTGGAAAATGCTGAAATTCCCTCCATCACACACAATCAGTCAAAAGTTTGGACACACTTTTCCATTAAATCCAATGGGAGCATCCAAACTGGTACTGAAATAACCAATCAAACTTCCCGGAGACAAGCGATCCGAGCGTGTATGTGTTTCACCTGGGCGATGCAGAGCATCACCTGTCACAAGCAAACCTGTCGAGCCCATTAGGCTTACATTCACCATGATATGACTAATATCCAGCTTGGTAGTCTGGTGTGTGCCTGTCTCTAAATGCATCTGCATGCAGCTTAAACACGCCTGCATTCAAAGTGATGTGTGATTAATATTCCTGACCTACTAAGATTGCTGTTTCAACTTTCATGGAAAAATAATTGGGGTGTTCATCCAGAGATGGATTGAGGTCCTGTTAGATTAATAAAAAAGGGAATCTGTGTTTTAGAGGGATAACAGCCTATATCCTGTCATTTCACTTAAATCTGGGATGAATGATGAATTATATTACACGAAGCACAAGGGCTATTTCATTCTCCTATTGTAATAAAAATTTATCCAAATTTGAATAATCGGAGTCTGAAACTTAATGAAGTGTGTGTGTGTGTGTGTGTGTGTGTGTGTGCGTGCTTTCAGAATAAAGATAAGAATGAAAAGCGGGGAAAGCAGTGTCTTTTTTTTTCATTTATTCCTGTAATCTGACTCGTATTTGTGTCTGAGCAAACATAATTCTCCTCTCACTATCTTCTATCTCTCGGCTGATATCAACATGATTCAACATGACCACCTGCCACACACACACACACACACACACACACACACACACACACACACAGACAGACAGTCACAGACAGGTGACCTCTGTGACTCTATGAAGCCTCTCTTCCTCCTTTTATCGATCAGTAACCCAACACACCGCCCTACCTCCAGCTGTGTGTGTGGCAAACAGCTGGTTGCAAACTTCCTGCTACCTGTGGAGTTAGAATCGATACAAAATAAGATGTTGTTTGACATTTAATCTGTTTTTGCTGCAGAGAGAAATTCATTATCAGGCCTTTTTCTTTATTCACATTCATACCGTCTTGTGCAAAAGCTGCCAGTGTCAAACTTTTTAACTGAAAGATGATTATAAGAAGTCATGTAGTGCAACGTGTGTAAAATAAATGTATAAAACTAAAACATGGATGGATGGGTTTGTGTTAATGGAAAAAGTTCTGCCTGCAAGTGCTTGAAGCCTCTGTATGTGTAGGAGAGGAAATGAGTGAGCGTAGTGGGAGCTTTTCTTCTAATTTCTGGCAAACTAATAGTTTTTTATCTTGTGTGTTTTTGTCTAAGTGTGTTTTTCAGAAATTAGATCTTTTTTTTAAACTGTGGTGTCAAACTGGACTTACGGGACTCCTTTTCACGTTTTCAATGTATTTGTCATGCAGTGTTAATATCTGCTGAGACAGCAGCATCAGAACCAGAGACCTGAAACGATTCACCAAACTGATCTGGAAGCTGGTTCTGTGCTTGAAGTAACTCTGAAGCTGATCGTCCAAAAAAGAATACCGCATAAGGTGATGAAGAGGATGGAGGATTCTTCACACCCTCTCCACAACACAGTGATGAAACAATAGTGTGTTTTCAGTCAAAGTTTTGTTCAGGTCCGATGTAGGACTGAAAGGTACAGAAGATCATTCCCTCCAGCAGAAATAATGAATTATTT
>JBAMIG010000018.1:17404825-17426135 GCA_037177335.1 Kiunga ballochi
ACTTGATACTTGCATGAAGTCGCTTTATTGAAAAAATAGTTTTTTTTTCTAAGAGTCTGCTGAAATGTTATTATTCTTCACTAATTGTCGTATACTTATTGTTGAAAATATTGACATAATGCAATTTCATATAAATAAAATTTAAATAATTTCTGACTTTTTCACAATGATATATAGTGTGATTGTGAGGTATCTGTTCATGTTAAAAGCTCAGGCAGCTCCAAGTCTGTATGCTTGTGTGTGTGTGTAAGCTTGTGTGTGTTTGTGTGTGTGTGCGTTCACCTCTGTAAGATTTTAATGGAGACAAATTGATATTGTGTCTCTCTGGCTGTTGTGTGCATTTCTTACATGCAAACTTGAAGACTTGTAAGAACGTCCTATTAATGAAGAGACCCCGTTCCTGCGGTGAGCTGCCAAGTCAAACTGCACAGCAGGGGCTGCTGGGAAATTAGCGTGTTGGCTGCCATTTGAATAAGAAGTCTAGATTAAATCGAGTAATGCCGTCCTGAACAGACAGACAAATGAGAGAAAAAAGAAATCAGGAGTTACGTTTATAGGGTGTAAGTGAGGAAAATCAAGTGTCTGAGGAAAGAAGAAACTTCTGAGAGTCAAAAGAAGCTACTAGATGTTTTCATGTTTTCACACCAGCTGAAATTTATAAAGATGAAAGATGATATATGTGCTGAGTGCAACTTGCTTGCTGGTCCACATGAGGTAGCGAGGATTGTAGTACATCTTGTTAAAGATAGACGTTTACCTCAAGCTTTGAAGTCTTTTCATTTGGTTTAATGAAACTATCTAGAATATTTCATTCATGCTGCCGTATTGTCAGACTGCACTGAGAATTCCTGCTGCTTGGACATATTGTAAATGCCTTTTTGTCCTATTAAACAGCTAATTAGAGCAGAGATCCACAACAAGACATCTGGCAGCACATTGTAGGGAAACGTTATGCAAGCCCGGAAGAAATATGTGACATATATTTACAAAAATGCATTTAGAATCTAACACGGGTAACATGTTATTACCCCAGCTCCCTTTCCTCTTTTAAAACCTGAGCATCAGCTTCTGCTCATTGACTGATTTCCCTGTTTGCACATCATTTATTCCTTGTGAGTCAGAACATCTTTGTTTTAAATTTATTTTAACTTTCTCTGTTGCAGATTCAGTTCAGTTGAATTGTTTTTAGTTGTTGTAAGTTATAATGGTTTTCCATTCATATGGGACTTGAATTAACAATCCAGCTTCATACTTTATTCCTAAGCTACAGCGTTGTTCATTCAGCTTTTGAAGATTCCTGCTCTTCATGTTCCTCACTTAAGTAGCATTTAGCGCACAAATAATGCAGTGTAATTACTTAAAAACCTAAAACATTGTTATTGGTTTATTTAACACTGACTCTGCTGAAGCAAAGTGATTTCTGTTTGATTGTTAGCAAAGTGATGCTGCTACATCTAAACTGTTTTCATTGTAAATGACTGACATTTCTGTATTTGCTGCACAGTGGATATAGAAAAAGTTTCCTTCTTATCAGCCCATTTAGGTCTGAGCATCATAATTAGACATTTTTATTGTCATTGCATAAACAACAAGGAGTGAGATGCTTTTTCTAATTGTGAAAAAACCCATAAAAACATTCAAAACCCATGACAATCCTTGTTGTCACTAAAGTAATGAATAAAGTGCACAGAGTGAACATTGTTACAGTGTAAACAGTAAAGTTAATGCTATTGAGTTCAAGTATAAATATTCTTAAAGGGATTTTTGAGTATTTAGTAATGACCCGGGGGAAGAAACCACATCTTAACCATGTGTGTTTTGATACGAGCAGCTAAAAAGGGCTACGACACTGGTGATGCCCATGGTTCTTCTTATGTAAAAAGAAGTGATGATTCCCCTGAGTTTGGGCGATAAGCGATGGGTTTCTCAGCAGCAAGCAGATACAACTATACAGAAAATCATAAAGCCTTTGCAGACTTGTGCAACGAGACGGTCTGTGAAGCACCCTGAGATGACATTGTCATGCAGTGGCGCCATTCAAATAAAGTTAATTTGAATTACCACAAAAACAACAACTAACTTTGCAGGTGTTGACCTTTGGTGCTTTTTTAACTTTTGCTATAGGTTTGATAAAGTTTAACTAAGCAAACAATATTAATTACTTAGCATGTCAATGCTAAATTTGTCATTTGTGCTAATTTGAATGCACATGGAAAAATGAATATACTCATGCATGAAGATGCAAATAACTTGTAGAGATGCACATAACATGTCTATTAACATGTCATGCAACCTTTGGAATTTCTGCTCATAACCTGTGTACATGCCAACATTTTGTACAAGCTTATGACTTGTGTAAACATGCTAATGTACATGAGCTGCTTTTAGTTTGTCAGAAAAATGCTCATAATCTGTAAAAAATGTAAATGCAATGTGTTTTTAAGGTGCAGGGGATTTAATTCTAACTCTGTTGTGCACGTGCTCTGATAAGGGTTACTTTAAAGTTATGCTTGGTCTCAGTTATTGCAGTTCATGTTTATAAACTTGCATAGAAATTGTAGATGATTACAAAAACCAGGTAGGATCAGTTTTAACAAAACTGTGAGGAAGATGATGAGGAAGGAAATTTGCAAGGAAAATGTAACGGCTACAACATTCTACAAAAAACGTTTCTTTTTCTGAGGAACAGACCCAGTGTGGACAAATGTTTTGTTGAATAGCAGAAAACTGATACCAGTAAAAGTAAAATCTCACAAGTATGACGTAACTTGATCTAGTTTTAAATTTATGCCAGTCAGTATTAAAGAAGTATGTCTCATTCAAATACCAGCTCCTTGTTCTTTGTACTATTTCAGAGTACTATATCAGCTTGATCTTCCACTATCTTGATCTCCAACTGTCCCAGTTCTCAAGAAAAGCTGCACCCACTCCACAATGCATCTGGATAAAGATAAAAGCAATGACTTTGATTCCTGACTCTTGTCGTGTTCTCCACTTTTCTCAGCAGATTTATTAACCCAGAACACATTTGGGAATAAAAGTACCTTTGGAGTCTGGACTACATCGCTCTCCTCTCTTCCTAGATTTGGACAGTTCTTCTTCACTGACTTGCTGTGAGCTTCTTGTCTCTCGATCGTCCTGCATTCATAAGGTAAGGTGTCGTTTTTTTGTCTTTTTTTTTAACCTGTCATTATTATGTAAAGATAAAACTCATTTTTTCTGTTACGATAGCTCCAAAGTATCTTGCTGTGGAAAATGTCCTCAATGATTACTTTATTTGATCAACTCCACTCTGATTTAAACAGTTTTCATGCAGGAACACAGAATTTTGCAGGATTAAGTTGAATATATTCATTTATATGCATTTTTTCTTTTGAGATAAAGCTAATGTTCTGTGACTGAAAAAAACAGAATTTTTATTCAATTTGAATTAGTGCTCAGTCCATAAATACTACAATCTTGTTATTCCATTTTAAGAAACATTCATTCTAGATAGATTTAGCTGTTTTTGTGTGCGTGTGTGTATAAATATGTCAGGACAATCTGCACTGAAATTAATGAGTAAACAGTGGAGGATGTGTACAGAATGCATGCCTCAGGACCTGTGTGTGTGTGTGTGTGTGTGTGTGTGTGTGTGTGTGTGTGTGCTTGTATAGTTGGGAGTCTTCCCAGTTTGCCTCGGGGCAATGCAATGATCCCACGGGAAAAGTGAAGGTTAAAGACCTGCTTGAACTTGAAAACACATACACACAGATCTGATAATATTCAGGATAAGCGATAAGAGCTTATATAGGCCAAAAACGGTAGACTCAAATGCAGACTGGAGTTAATTTGTGTGCAGTAGATGTGAGAGGAAAACGGTGCCTTTCAAGGGATTTAGATCATTAATTAACACCAAGGGCTGTTGAAGGAGACAGATTAAACCTTTTTTTTTGGAGGTTAAAATATAGGTTGGAGCCACAAATCTATGGGAAATGGTAAAAATATTTTTGAGAAATAAGGTTATATTGGGGGACATGAGAATCTTCTTTTTTTTTTTTTTTTTTTTTTTTAAAGGCATGATGTTTGATTTGAAAAAAATGCCGTCACTCGATTTTGGTGAAGCTTTCAGGTTTGTGTTGCTGCATAAGACGTTCTCAAATCCATTTAGATGTTCAGTTCCTATTATGAACGGTGATGGGTAGGGACACTTCTGTATATATGGGGAAACAGCCAATCACTTGCATTAACAAGTAATTTATCATGATCTTTAACAGACTGCACATAATGCATCATTGGGCTTTCGGCGGTTTTCAGGAAACATAGTTGTTTTATAGAAAATCAGCTTTAAATATGTCAGGAGCATGTGTCCTACTGTCTTTGGTGGTTTAGACTGGGAATAGTGGTCTTTCAAACTCTGAAAGATATAGATATAGACACTTTGAAATGGGAGCCATTTTTCTTTTATATAATGTTACAATGTAAAAATTTAATGTGTAAATATGACATCATTCTTTTTGTGTTTGTTTTTCCTTAAATTAGCAGGTAGGATTGTTTTGTAATAACTAGCTCCTAAATTAAGTTAAATCAAAATCGTATTCTGGTAAAGTGAAATAGTTTGTTTTTAGTGTTGGGCCAAGTTTAGGAAACAATGAGATATCTTTAAAACAAAGTCTGAGGATCCACCGTCGAATCAGGTTGATGACAGAATTTAGGACAATTAACCAGAAAAGTCCTCATTATGGATACATAGACATGACGTCCGCTTTTCCACATTTTAGCTGTTTATTGTTGAGTCAGCTTTTTTCCCATCTATACCAGCAAAGTCTTTTTTGAAATAAGATCATAGGACTTCAGAAATAAGGCATATTTGGAGAAATTTTTCCAAGTCAAATGAACATTTTCCACTATTTGGATCTTATTTTTTCTTCTTAGTTTTTGGTTCCTGCCTTTTCTGAGATTGCATCGGGCACAACTTTTCATTTTTTACACAGAACTTCAAACATGAAGCAGTGTTTTTTTTTTTTTTTTTAGAATTGTAAAAATAAATGTGTCTGTAAATTTACTCAATTTAAATACATTTATCCTCACATTTCCTCACCAAATTCTTGATTTAATGAGAGAATCAGGATTATGATGTGTAAGGTGTGTGCCAACTGTAACTACATTAGTAATGTTTAGTTTATTTTTACTTTTTTCCACCAAATCTGTCAGTTTAGCTGTATTTCCAAGGTTTTTTAGATCTATTTCAAGATTAATTTCTGACTCCTGAAGCATTGAATCTTTTGCAATTTTTTACTATGCATGTAATGTAATATTTGTTTTTATCATTTTAGTTAAGACTACTTGTTTCTTTCTCTCCTGAGCTGTACTGGGATGTGAAATGATGCTTATCAGATTTCTATGGCTGACCCTCCTAGTTCAAACACTAATAGATAAAAATATTTCTTGCCAAATTTTGGTTTAAATAACTGCTTCAGTTCTCACGTTCTGTGCTGCCAAATAAAAACACTCATGTGCAACCAAAACACCAAATGCTTTCTCAATTTCTTCCCCCTCCTCCTCTGCTTATCCAACTTTGGTAATGATAGAGAAATGGATGCCAAGTGGGACCTTCCTTTGAAAAGGCCAAACATTTAAGACAACTCCCCCAAAAATTACTAATATAATTTTCACACCAACTCCTACAAAGCTATTTAAAAAGCTATTTGAGTTTTACAGAAATTAATAATGTTGCATATCCATAGTGCTGTTGGGGTAAAAAGAAACATCATAAAACATCACAGAATGCTAAAGCTAAGATTGTTTTTTTGTCAAAATACTTTTTCTGTGGAACCAAGGGAGCTTACAAAATATGGTGACGGTTGATAATTAAGACTGTTTTAGTAATAACAGTATGTATGTAACCCAGATATGACTGGCCATACCTTGCTGAAAATGAGTTTTACTGGAAAACATTGCCTTTACATGGCTAACCAGCAACATAGCGGCCAAAAAGACTGATAGTTTGGGTTAAAAAGAATAGAATTTCTTGCTGGGTTAGTTAATAAACACTTGGTTAAGGTTATCATTTTAAACCCAATCTGGAAGTGGGAAAAATTAGATGTTAATTAACTTCCTCCTGAAGTAAAAAGGTTATCATGCATTAGTCTCGTATCATGATAGAATGAATGATGCTAAATGTGGAGCATTATGGTAAACATGTGAGCCATGCGCTCACACATTCACACACATGTGACGCAGCACTGAGAGCAGCTGGGGGTTCAGTGTCTTGCTCATGGACACTTTGACATGTTGACGCAAGAACTGGGATTTGAAGCACTAACTTGCTGGTTAGGAATTGACCAGCTCTACAGCCATCATGTAGCCTCGTTCTACCTCCTGGTGTGGCTTTTGTGGTGTTTTAAATTAAAAAAAAACTTGAGAATGCCCTGATGTATTTAATCTTTGGAGGTAATTCCCTGCTGTTGCTTGTATTTTACATGGGTTGTATTTAAACACACAAAATGATAGTTTCTGAAAGGGAGCCTGTTCATCACAGTGAATTTGTCTTTAAGCTCTATCTGACCTCAATCTGTCCAACTGTTTTTTGCTTTTAGGTGTTGTTGATTAGAGGTAGTGACAAAAATAAATAAAAACCAACAACATGAATACAGAAAATAAAACCTCACCTTTGCAGACAGTAATACATGTTGGAGAAGTGAACAAATCCCCATCTTTCATGTTATCCTGTGAGAATTGGCACCCTTTCTGTTGCTTGTTCCCAATATTCAGTCTTGTGAAATGACTGGATGTTTGGCTGTTTGGGAACACAAGAATTTTATAATTATTATTCCATTTCTTTTTTTTTTTTTTTTTTTTACACTTTTTGTTTCAGAAATTAATAAAAAAATCTAAATCAAAATGCCCAGTATCTGAATAGAGAGCATGGTGTGTGTTCCTGTATCAGTAACTGTTATTTCAGACCCATGGAGCAGATTTGTGGCACCCCAAACATTTGACAGATAACCGGGTCCTCCCTTCTGCTCTACTTTTGCCATGGATTAAGGCCAGGCGGGATTATCTGATCTCGGCCATGTCGAAGGCTTGAGATGCCCCATTTTGCAGTGAAACACCCCACATATACAAGAAAACGGTTTTCCCCGTATTGGTGAAATGCAACAACACAGAAGCAGTACCTAAATGATCTTTGAATGTGGAAGATTGAAACTGAACGTAGTTGCACAAACCACAGAGCTGGATCAAGATGTTGCTGTGGAAAAAAAAAACTTTAATCATAAATGTTGTCTGAGCAAAACATTTGTGCCGATTCCCATAACCAGTCGTTCCTGTGCAATCAAGCAATATGTGCAGTAAAACCTCCAGCTGTTCATATGTGGAGTATGCTGTCATACCTTATGTGGCTGCTGGTATTCATGGTGAACTTATATGCAACCTAATTCCTTTTTAACCCCTTAAAGCTCAACCTAAGAAAAGGGGAGAAGAGAAGTCCAATTTTTAAAATCTGAAGCCTTTATTTGACCCGTCCACAGAGTCTGAAAAAAATAAGTTTATTTTTGTGCCATGTATACTGTTTATTATTATGTAAAAGGTAAAAATTATTGGAGTGTATTCTTCAGGTTTTCGGTGTTAACCGGGGGGCAGATCAGTATCATATGCAATGGAATTTATATGATGTGCAATGAAGTTTTGTGAGTTTTAACCTTTTTCGTGAGAATTTGGTGCCATTTAATTGAAGATATTATAACACTAATTCTTTATAGAAAAAAAAAATCCAGCTCTGTTTAATTTACATTTACCTACGGTGTTTTTTTTTATTTATTTTATGTATTTTCACACACACTTTAAACAACTCACCTCATAGGAAGGGCAGAAAATCCCTCTGATTTTGTCCAGTAAAACTCATTTTTGGTGTTAATTCCCTACTAAAACACAAATGACAGATTTGTGAATTGTCCTGTTATTTATGTTTTGTTCTGCATTTGATAGAAAGCCAGAGGCATTTCAGATGTCCTTTTACACTTTTTTTTTTTTAAAATCTTTTACTCAACGTTTTCTTTAATGAAACTCTTCTTTTGTGCTCAGATTTGCCAACATGTTATTATAACTAGAACGTTTCCAAACATTTCTCCGCTCCATTTAAAGTCTCTGTTGGAAGACTTTAAATATCTGAAAGGGTTAATCCCCCCGTGTGTGCCTGTTGATGTGTGTTTGTGTGTGTCCTTGAGCAGTTGGTGGGGTGAGGGTGGGGCCATACGTCTGTCTTTGGATTAAATACGATAAGATTCAACCTCCTCCTCCCCGTTTCCCCCCTGTCTTTATCCGCTCTCCTTGAAAATGCTCTAATACCTCCTGAACCCTTCCCACACTTCTGATATATGACTCTGTGTGTGTTTTTGCACATGCACGGCTGATAAAATGCATCCCTACTGCAGACATGCATCAATAAATGATGTCTGCTTTGCATGTAAAGGCATTTTGCCACAGCCTTTACGAAGCCTTTGCTATTCTGTGAGCATAGTTTCAAAGACAAAGTGACCTGTATTTTATAGTATTCCTGCAGAAAATACAATAAAGTTCCTTAAAAGAAACGTAACAAGCTGCATGACTTAAAACTGGTTTCTGGGGATGCAGCTCAGTATGAGCTCGGAGCCCTTCCTGTTAAACTCGTATTGGTTTAAAATGCTGACCTGGAGCAGCATTGCCCAAGTCCTCCAGATCTCTTCCAACTTTTAATGAGGAGTGTTGGAGAAAGGTTGCATCTAAATTAGCAGGATAGTAGATATGGAGGACCAAACTTGGGAATTGGTCTGGATGTTTGGGTAAATGTACAACAGAAGATTTTCACCTTGTCAGACTTCACAACCAGCTTCTTCAAACACGTTTGGGTTCCCAGGAGACTGAGTTACCTCGATAATTGAAAACCAAAAGAATTTTCATTGAAAGGAGGACAAAAAAGACAGTTTGCAATTTATCTGAATAATTTTTATGTAAACTGTTAATAAGAAAAAACCACTTAAACAAAGTAACCGCTCCGTAATCTACATAATGTCATGGCTCTGACTATTAGAAACTATTTAACATAGAACAAAAACCGTTTTGCTTTTACTCATTTACTAATATGTAATGTTATTGACTTTTAAAGATGCCGTACCTTGTGACAAACCAAAACAGCAAGTTGGGGCGATGAGGTCATTTAAAGGAACATTAATTTCTTTGATTCATTCAGTTGTTGAAGTTCTTTGCACAGCTTTTGTATGGAAAAGTGCTTTATAAATAATATTTGATTTGTCTTGATAAACGCGCATAGAAGAATATTTTTAGTGATAGTTTTGCACACTGATATCTTCCATTTTGACATTCAGTATTAAACTTGTAAAACTTGATGAGAGGTAGACCTGCTGTTTAATTCCCCTGATTATAGCAAAAGCAAGGAAACTTCTCCAGACTCATCTGGAGGAATTCTCTGTTTTCATATTGTTTTGTTTCTGTCCAACATATTTAAACTTCTGTAGTTGTAAAATCATATATAATAGTCTCCAGTTGGTGTACTGTTCCCTGTTTGTGAATGTCTGATTGGTCCACAAGTCATTTAACGCAGTCTGACTGGTAGTCAGACTCGGCACAAAGGATTTTGGTAAATGGTAAACCTATTGTAAAATGGGCTTCAATAATAAAGTTTCAACACTGCAGTACTATAATCACTAACCATGCTAATTATGCTAACCATGATAGACAAATTTTGACAAATTGGGAGTCAAAGCTAGCCTGGAAGTCACCAACATTTTGCTTGGTAGATGTCTGATCTTCCTCCTGAAGTTACAGCTGCCAATACCAATATAGATAGTTGATGTGTAACCACAAAAACATATTTTAAAATAGAAAACACAAATCAATTCATCTTATCTGTTTTAACTTGCCTGCTTAGTCAGTGTTGTGAGACTTTAAATTTGCTCAAACTTAGTTTATTTACCCCCAGCAGGTGAGCAGCTACTAAATCAAACCCTATCGAAGAATGAAAGAACCAAGAAGTTGAACCCAAATATTTGATTGCGCTCATATAGCTACAGGGATATTACAGTATCAGAAATGAGTCTGTATTTTTACATTGCGGTTCTACTCTTGATACCATATATTTTTATCTTAATTCAGTTGCTGAAGGGAATTAATTGCTTACATCAGATAAACTAATAGATATTTTTGTATTATTTGTACTTTTATGGAATTCACAGATTGTTGATACAAATGTTAAAATTATTGATAATGAATAATGAATTTTTTCAGGCTCTGACATATTTTGTCCTGCTAAATGCTATTTATATTATGCTAACTGAATAAAGTGGTGAATGAGTCAAAAACATTTATTTCTTGCAGCAAGAAGTATCAATTTGTGCGATTTAAGAATCTGTTTATGCCATATCTGTGCTCATATTCTTCTCTGGCCTGGCTTTTGTCCCAGGTTGGCCTTTTTTTCACCCTGGAAGTTGACTAAGTACTTGACCTGGTTTTCTGAGTAGCTCAAAAATATCCATCACTCTTCCTTGCTTTATTGTTTGACAAAGTAGAAATGAAGGAAAGCAGATTGAGTGTTGAGAAAATCTTCTGTTGGTCATTTGATCTTAGAGGTGACCCAGTTTCAGTAGGTATTATTAATTTCCTTTTTTTTTTTCTTGGACCATGTCCCAAATTTTAGAGAGCCAGTGTTTTCTGTCTGACCCAGAAAGTCTGAATGCTAGATGTACTACATGTGGGAGTGAGGAGAAGGAAAAAAGGACAAAGGGAAAAAAGATCATTATTAGAAGGTGAATTTCAATGTCTTTAAAGTGTGGAGGGTCCACGATGTTTGGGTGCTCTCATTTTGTCAAGCAAGTACATATGAGGTGCTATTAAGACTCCCAGACACGAGGCTTGTTTAGCTGCTGGGGTATGCATTGTAGCCTAGCTTTACTTTAATTATAAACCTGCTAATTGTGTCTCAGGGGCCTGAGTGGACTTCCTTAAATTAGAATGTTAACCTTTTTTTCTTTCAGAGTATGGGACGGTAAAAGGGCCTCAATTAAGATTTTTGAACACTAGCTACCACTATCTACTAGTAGTAGCTTTATGCTAATAATAGCTACTGAGTAGATAGCAATGGCCGATAAGACGGTGACTATTTAACCAGTAGGCTAAGTCATGCCAGTCTTGTAGATACATCTTGAATTAAGTATTTTCTCTTTTTAGCATTAGATTAGCAGAGATAACGACTAGCATCTCTGTACTAATGGTTAACAGGGCTAGATACTTAGTCAACCATTTCCATTTCAAGGTTGTCGACACTCATGTTGCTGGCAACCTACTAAATCACCTACTAATTTGGTTACTAGATTGCAGGTGTTAAAAGGATTGGCAGTTGTATTTGCTCATCTTCTTTTCTGTTTGGTGACAGCTTGTGTTTTATGCTGCTGCCACCCATTGCTTAGCTTGCTGTAACTACAGTTTTTTTGCTCGTAAACTATAAATCTGGTAGTACATATCTAATATCGTACTGAGGCAGTCTCTAATCCAGGTGTTCGGCAGCATTTAGATGCTAGTTGTTGGTATTTTCCTGCCAATTCCCCCCATGCCTGATGGAAATTACATCCAATGGAAAGCTAAATTGGATACATATCTTATACTTGAATTAAATGAATAGGTCTGAATATAATAAAGTAAAAGTAAAGGTGCTAAATAAGCCACATCCATCTATCTGGTCAGGTTTGCAAGCTATCATTTGTTGTCCCCTATTTTGTAGTCGTAAAACTGACCTAAACATCTATTTTTACAATAAATAGGTTTATGAATCAACAAAATTGCCTTGATTTACAGCTATGTTCATCCAGCCAAATGATGTAAAATAGGATTATCTTTAAGGCTCATTTATGTCTAAGGAAAACGCACATCACACATTATATTTTACACACTTTCAAATTGGTGTTTGGGATTTAAAACTTGTCTCTGCCAGGAAATCGTTATTTTTGACCTTCCACATTTTTAAGGCAGAGGATTGGCAGTAGTTGAAATTCTCCTTCCCTCCAGCAGCCCTGAGACTTAGCGGAGCTATTTCAGATCAGATTCAGATATCAGTCAGGCTCAGATTCCTCAAAGAGGGACCGCATATTTAAATCACATGGAATTTAACCCCAAGATCTGCTGTGAGCTCAATCTGCTGCAGTTTAAGCTCACACTCAGTCTGTCGCCTCTGCCTGAAAGTAAAAATAACAAAAAAAAAAAAAAAAAGATCCTGTTTTGATTCTTTTTTTTTCTGGGTTTCTTGTGCAATCAGAACTGCAGTTGTCTGTCCACATTGCAAAGGACTTTATAGAGCCATGAGGAGCTCTAATCTACCAGAATGAATCTGATTATCATTTCCAAAAACATATCATAGAGAGGCTTACAGACTGCCTGCAGAGCAGGGATCAGCAGCCAGACGTGCTCTTGAACTTGGCATGATACAAAAAGTGATTAAGGACCAAAGCGCCAGAAATAGCTTTACTGAACATACTGTACCGTAAAAAGCACGTGTTGCGAATCACAATTACAACATATCAGCCTGCTAATTTAATCTCCGAAAATATTTCCATATCTGTCGAGTACTGATGTGGTGAGGGTGCACATATCTAACCAGTTTGAGAACAGTTTAAACCAAAGTTAAAGCATTGCTTTTTAAATGACATTCAGCCTAATACATAATGTGTTTAGCATATTTCTTTCATTATTTATACAATATATATTCTAATATACCTCAGGCTTCCAGATGTTCTTTGAAAGTGTCTGTCTGAGCATGGCAGCTTTTTTTGCCGTCCAATCTTTCCATCACATCATAAAAGAATGTGTTTTTCTTTGTTTAGCCACTGAACCCTGGCAGAACCCAAGAGATGGCCTAAAACAGTCTTTAATATTTCTTACTAGCAGCTTATTTCCATTTCATCAGTTGCCTCTGCTATTGGTCAGAAACGTGTCACATTTCAGCACACACTTAAAAAAATATGACGAAGCTGGACATGAGCAGGACAAAAATGACAGGTCTAAAAAAAAAAACTGCACACCTTGTGATGAGTATCTGACTGTGGTTTCTTTAAATCAAAAAAAGGAAAAAATCAGCAAAAACTTGATAGAAATTAACACAGCATAAAAATATAATAATAGTCATCCTCTTAAATTAAAACCAACATTACTTTCAATAAATATTCATTCATTTTTACTGACTGGTAAGTATTTGTGTAAAAGTAGGAGTTAAAGTTAACCTGAATGGGTTTATATAGAAATTATGCAGGTAAATACCAGAAAAACACATCAGCTGATTTTGGTGATCGACATCTTTTAACAGATTTTAGTCTGAAAAATTAAAGTACAGCCCCCGATGTCACTTCAGATGCACCATGATCCCAAAAGAAGAGAATCCTGAGATTATATATCAGAGTGAATGCACTATATTTCATCTTCATGGAAACTACTGGGTCATGATTAATTTCTAGTTATAAGTAAACATACTGGCTCTCTTTGTGGAAGGAGAAATATACATTTTGACTTCAAAACAGCAAATATATGATTTAGAATAATTTATTTTCATGCTATTCGCCCCAATTGATGAAACATACATGTTTATCAGCAGTCTCTGCTTCCAGATGACATCTTGCTTCTATTTAAATTTGGAAAATTAGCACAAACTCTAATGTAAACAGTGCTGTTCTCATGTTTTTGTTTCATTACAGGATTATTCTTGCTGTGTTTTTTAATTTAAATGTGGTATTTATTAATGCTGCATGTTAGAAATGGTACTCATGCCTTTTCCTGTTATGGGAGCTCTCCGGTCAAGAGGTTAAGACACAGGTTTATAGTTTATAATCTCACCTAGACCATCTACCTGAACATTATCAAACGCTCTGTTTTTAGCCTTATACACTGCATTTCCATGGTTGCATCCTTTCCTGCACCCATTTCTTTTGTTCCTCCTGACAGTATGTAAACAATTGATGGCTCGAGACTTCAGTACAGGATGGTATCGCTGCATTTGTGAAAATGCATCGGGTGTTTTAGGACTACAACACGCCTAGATGAAAGCAAGAAGGGGAGTTGACTCATTTGCTTGGAACTTGAGTCACAAGAGCGCTACCTGCTCAGCTCCTTGTGCAGCTTTCTCCCCCTTCCCTCCCCAAAGTCATCCCTCTTTCCTTTCTCCATATCACTCCCGCGTCTCCCTCTGGCTGTAGTTTGAGTTTTGCTCTAATTCAATCAGTGTGTTCTGTAGCCTCAGAGTGAGAGATTGCATGTTCATTAAAAAAATCCTGATTAGTCCGACAGACTGATTACTTATTGTAGCCGTGTGTGTGTGTGTGTGTGTGTGCTGCCCATTAGTCTTCCATTTGAAGCCTCCCTCCTGCCCTCTCATTTGTCTAATGGATGAAGACTTAAGCCCCCTTAAAACATAACGTGCACGCTCCCTAGATGTGCACGATGATCCATTAATTAGCTTAAGTGGACCCTCAGGCTTCCTCAACCCCTCCCTTTTATTACCTCTTCTCTCCTTCTTCACCCTTTTTTTTTGTTTTCCCGCCGTCTTCCTGGAAAACAACGACCCCGTCCATCAGTCCCTCACTTCGACGCGTTTTCTCCTCCGGCCATAAAGTCTCATTAAAAGTCGAGTGATTTATTTTTTCTCAGGGTTCATACGAGCTCTGTCAGAAAGCTAATGCTTCAGCATCGGCCCTATCCTCCCTGAGAGGTTTCCAGGCAGGTTTCCAGCCTTTCCTGTCTAATTCCTAAAATCTATCCCTGGAAGGCTCAGCGGCAAGCAAGCAGGGCTTTAGCTAAGCATCCGAATCCCTACTTTTTCTTCACGTGTTCTGTCAATCGTTTGGCTAACGATTGACAGATATGTCCTTAAAGAGAGAATTCAGAAGCAAAAGCCATGCAGGATTTAGCCTCAGGGGGAATTTTCCTTTATCTCCACCTCAGAAGGTGCTTGCAGAATGGTTATTAGTCAGCTGGAATGTGGTGCTCAGAGATGGAGATCTACAGAAAGCCCAGGGAGAGCTTTGAGCGACGGTGATGGGCATTAGCAGAGCAATTTTTTTGTCTTTAGAAAAGGATCCCAATATAATGAGCAGGATGAACTGTTTTGGGCCAATATTTTGTCTAAAGTACCGAAAATAAAATGAGAATGTGAAAAAATTCCAAGTCGGAATAAAATTAGTAGTAAATGTAAAGCGAAAATAATTCAGATTCTCTTTTTCTGCAATAATCCAGACTTCCCTCGACGTCTGTGACGCAAACTTGAGTCAGAGGGAAGAGTCAGAGACGTTTTTTCCTCCTCAGAAGAGCTGAAATCAGGAATGTTCTGTTCAACGGGATCTCTTTCCCAGTCGTACTGACCACCGCCGTCTGAAAGAAGCCCCAGCAGGGAAGAGATGTGCTCCTTCACACACAAATTTAATGCATCTAAATCCTTGGTTTCAACTAATTCACTCAAAAAAAGAGTCAGTGTTTTTCCTCTGAAGGCGTTTGTTCCTCAGCTACAGCTTTCTGGTGAAGGAGCTGATCTCGTCTGCCAGGTGAGGAAGGTGTTGGGCTCTGCCTCGGAGCTGGAAATTGAAGTAAATCACGTTGCCACAAAGCGAGCATACACAATAAGCAGACAGCTTCTGCTGCTGTCTGTAGCCTCGTCTACCTGCGGTTTTGCAGCACATTTACGATCCATCATAGCTGACACCATTTCTAATGCAGTCGAGTGTGTGAGCCCCTCAGCGCTCACACACACAGCAGCTTTTACTGTACGAAACCTCGTATGGAGCTTTGTTTGTTGCTCCAATCAGAATTTTTTGTTTTTTGTTTTCTGATGTGTTTTAACATTTATTGTCTACGGATGTAATTTAAATGTGTGTTACACACAAATACAGGTCACTCATCTCCTGCCTTATTTATTTCTCTAAGAGCAACGTATACGATTTGAAGGCTGTTGTTCATTTCAGTGTTGTTTTTTTTTTTCTTTTTTCTTGGCTCACAAGCTTAAATAAGCCTCTGTTGCCCCTAAAATGATCTTAGGAGGACCTATAAGGATCTTTTCTCCCAGCTGGCTGGCAACATGAATTCAATAGCTGGAAAACTGCATTTTCTACCACTGGCAACAAACACTTAAGCTGTAAACCAACTGAAAAGATGAAGTCACCCTTTCATATAAAGATAATCTGACAGTAAATGCAACATAATGTATTCTGAGATGGAAGAGGCTTTTTTTCCCCACAATTTGAGAACAAAACCAGTTCTGAGATATGCAAAAATACCATTATAGGCAAAATGAACAAATATGAACAAAAGTTAGACAATAAGCGACAAACAGCGGAAACCTGCATGGAGATACGAGCTGACCTTTATGCAGCATTATTGCAAGTCAGATAGCTTAATGATGCTGTCAGCAGAGTCAGTTTCAGGATAAATTGTGCTTTAAATCATCCACTGGATGCTCCCAGGAGATAGATCAGCATATTAATGATTTTAAAGTTAACCCCTACAGGAAGCAGAATTACACTGAACAAAAAGAAATGAGATAATAATCATGGAGAGCGGGAAAAAGCCACTACAAACAGCTCTGTTAATAAAGAGGAAAAGTGTCAAATAAATCAACATCAACTAACATTTGTATGAAATGTTTACCCAGATGAAGCAGTGTGTGCTGCGCTGGACTGTGGGTGAACGTGGTGTTTGTGTTGCAGAGTGGAGTGAGTGGCCGGAGCTCACAGGGTTTAATGTGTTTGTGTGAAAGGGCAGCCTTCATCACTGAGGAATGCTGGGAAACTGGAGGACGAGGGACAAAGTTTATCGAGTCTGAAGAAAAACGACTGACAGCATTCTCAAATGTTAGCTTATCTCACTGCTTCCTGCAACAACACCACACGCGCACACACACACATATGCACATCCACACACATGCGCGCACACATATGCTTATGCACACAAACACATGCACACACACACTTGTGCACATGAACATACACATTCACACACACACTTGCACATGCACACACATGCACACACAGAAATTCACAGACACACATGCATGCACACCCATTCACACATGCGCACACACAAATTCACAGACACACACATCCATTCACAGACACACATGCACACGCACCCATTCACACACACACATGCACACGGACCCATTCACACACATGCACGCACACACACACACATGCTCACACATTCCCATACATGCGCACACACAGACATGGGCACACACACCGGCATACTCACACCTATATGGACACACACACATGCACACACACTTGAAACACACATACACACACACACACACACACAAATGCACACACATGGATGCACACACACACACACCTATACAAACACAAATGCACACACATGGACACACACATATGCACACACACGTACACATGCACACACACCGATACACACACACACATATGAACACGCACACACACACCAATACACGCACACACACATATGCACACACACATGCACACCCATGCACACACACGTATATGCACACACACACCCACACATGCACACACACACATGCAAACACACACGTGCACACCGCTGTTTTTTTTCCGAACCTCTCTTTCTCCCTTTCTTTCTCAGAACCTCAGCTGTGTGAACGGATGACAGGAGTCTGACCCAGAGACGGCTCTCTGATGTTTGCTGTTCAGACTCTTATTTTCTTTCTCCTTCCCTCCTTTTGACACTCAGAGGATTTAAAGCTCTAAAACTGTTTTCTAAGTTGAATTACAGAAGAAGAGTGCAGACAGCAAATATGTGAAAGTGAGCTCCTTCAGGGTCTTTTTCATTTTTCTCTTTCTTCAGTTTATTTCCTTCAATTACTTTTTTCTTCTATACTTTCTTTTGTTCTCCTAGTTTACCTCCCTCCCCATATCTCCATTTACCCATAAAACCCGTTTCTCTCTTTTTGACTTGTAAGTTTAAAACCCAGTCGTTTCCTTTTTTCACCACTTTTGTTTTTTTTTCCTTTTGTCACATTTATTTCCTTCATTCCTTTCTTTCTTCTCATCTCTTCTTCTCTCGTTAACTGTTTTTTTCTCATCACACTGTCCATTCTGGTTGCCTGTGGTTGCTAGGTGATCCTAGTTGGTTGCTGTTGCCACCACTCATATGGTGGTTGCTAGGTGGTTTGGGTCACATGACCTAATGTTTTCCTCTCTGTTTATGCTGAGTCACTGTGTTGTTGTTAACCTGCATCAGCGTCTCTGTAATGATTCTAGTTCTGGACACAGCAGGACGTCGAGCAGTGTTTCTTAGTATTTAACATCTATATTCATTTTTAAAACCTCTCAATACGGGTTATTTAGTGAATCTTTAGTGCTGATTAAAAAGCATTTATTCATTTAGGTGCCAAGTTTATTTTCATAAACTTCACAAGCTTTTAACGATCTGTGCTGCACATTAATGGATGGAATTTTTTTAAACATTTTTTTACAGCAGCACTCCAAACTCACTTCAAATAAATGGAAAAACTATTGTTTACATTGCGATCGATGCCAGCATGGTGCACTTTCATTAAAATGCTTTGCTGCTATACCCTCCCTCTGATGGCTTTGGGTTAGGGAGGGTTTAGATCATTGATCTATCAACACTGCTAACTTTTTAAAGGTGATGTATATAGATGATTTCTGCACATGTATGTGGGGATGTATTTTTCCTGTTGGATGAAAACCTTTTAAAGAGGCTGCTGCTTTTCTTTCTTCTTTTACTCTTTTGGAACAACTTAAATCGGTGATGTTTTTCTGCTGTCCTTATTCTCAGCTAAATCAACAGAAACCGTGCAGAGAATCTCCCCTTCTAGTTTTATCTTTACATCTCTACACTCACAGTTTCACAAAATAACATTGTTTTCCCTTTTAAAATTCACTTGATACTAAATAACAAAGTCCTGTTTCTGCCCACCCCTGCATGTTATTTCAGAAAGACCTTTAAGATCAGCAGCTTTTTCTGTTATGTTGTGACCCAGTCAGGCCAATAAGCTTCCCACTAGAGGGGAACAAACTTTGGCATTTACAGCAAAGTGAAACAGGGAGGAGAAAGTGGTGTCGCTGCTTTACTCGCATCTCAACACAACCAGACATCTGTGTTTCCTGCTACTCTGATGGGAAAAACTGAACATTGCTGAGATGGTTTTTTTTTTTTGTTTGTTATCCAAGCAAAGACATGAACATCTGTCTGTGACAACAGTGCAACAAGATCGTGCTTAGTTTAGAGGGGAATAATTTGGATTTTCCTAGTTTTCCAGCTTTCTGTGTTGGAGATGCTGTTAAGTTAAACACTCATAACCAGTGTGGAGTGGGGATGTGCAGTATCTAGAGTTTGCAATAACACTCATGGAATTTACTTTTATATATATGATCTGATGATATGATCATATATAAATGATGAATATATCACTTTGAGTCGAACTGGCCTTGCCTATTTTAGCAACTGTTCCTCAACCTCATTGGAGAGTTATGTCAGTCAATGTGAAAACACGCATTGCTTCTTTTCTTCTAAATGAGAAGCAGCACTGCTGTACACCTGTCCCTCTACCCAAAGCAACAAGGCCAATGAGAGCATTATATAAGGATTGTAAGGACATATTTATTGTCACATGCAAAGTTGTACGTTATATAAATGGAATGGAATGATGATAATAATAATAATTACATAATAATAATAATAATATAAAATAATAATAACATAAATGTACATTTATGGGAGATGAATCTTTGATTGACTAAAAGCAACCCGAACTTAAATAGCAATGGAAATGCAAAGGCTTCATTTTGCTGTGCATCTTGTACCAAGTTAGGCAGATATCTCTGTCTCTGTCTGTCTTCTTTTATTAAATACAACAATAAAGTTTGCAATATTGTTATGGAGATATTTTAGAAAAATATTGCTGATTTTTAGTCACTGTGCAGCATTAGGCAAGGCATGTTTATTAGTAGCACCTTTCATGTACGGGACAACTCAAAGTGCTTTACATGGAAACAGTAAAAGCATTGCAGATATAGAGAAGAATTAAAAAGAGCAAAAATCACAAAGTATTACACAATCTGCTGCAATTATTTAGATTTTCTCTGCAATTCTTCTACATCTTAAATCCATTGTTGTGTTCAGTTTGTGAGACATTGATTAAATGTCCTGTAGAGATGAATGTTCTTAAAAGCAGAGTGGAAGGAAGTAAAAGCTCACATCATCTTAGATCTCATTCAGTAAAAAACAGAAAGCAGGGTGGAAAAAAAAAGTAAAACCCTCATATTTAGTTCAACAAACGTCTCCTCAGGGTCTGTCTGGTATTCAGAGCTTCATTTAATAAATCAAATAAAAGAAGGTCTTCTGAGAGTTAAGCATAAAAATGGCTGCAGCAATTTTCTGCTCTTAAAGAAAAGCGTGTCTATGAGGAGAAACGTCATCCAGCAGCAAACCATAGGTTGATTAAATTTAGAGGAAAAGACACGTGGACACATTGCAGAGCCGTTTTTTTGCAGACTTATCCTTCCCAGCAAGTATTAGATGTTGCTATGATTGGTGCCCATCCTATTTTGAAGCAGATTAGATTAATTTCTGCAGACATACATGAACAACTTACTGTTACTGTTCCATAAAAGATCAACAGCTGGATTTAACCAAGCAAATGTAGAGAGGTTCTTATTAAAAAGCTGAGGCGGGTATTGGGATGTGTTATGTCTAAAACTCTTAATAAAATACGATTCTAGATGATGGGTGCTTGGTGCATTTTGTATTTAAAAAGTCATCCTCAGAAAACATTCTGCATTTGTAAGCTGTGACCACTTAGGGATAGTGTTTGGGACCAATCGGAACAGATGGAGGGTCACAGAGTGGAAGTCTGTAAAAATGGTGGAAAGGGTTGAAGACACGTCGTTGTTGCCTGACTTAGCATCTGCAATGCTGATGCTGCGGTTTTTCATGCTGTGGTCTCAAAATGAATCAATGACTTTTTCTCAATTCAGTGACTTCATACTTCGAAGTACGCAGACTGCGTAGTCCACGAAGTGTCCTTCGTAGTCTTCGTGCTCGGAAGTGCGCCTTTTATTAGAAATGAGACGCCAACAACTGTATGAGAATTACCCATAATGCTCCAGTCCTCTGTTGCCAAGCAACATCTAATGCTGTGTGTATCGTCCATATAATGATCATATTCTTCCACAAAAAACACAAATATTAATTTACAGGACATAAAATGTAGTCAGACATTTTAATATTTATTTTTATTTACCTTAACTTACAAACACATGGAGGAGGCGGCCCAGAAGAGCTCTCCTCG
>JBAMIG010000018.1:17426440-17438194 GCA_037177335.1 Kiunga ballochi
GTTTCTCGTCTATTTACTGCAAATAAATTACTACTTTGCTCTTTACAAATTAAAGAGATCAAACCCAGACATTACTTTTTTTATGCATGGGATTATTTTAGAGAGAAAAAAATTTTTTCTTGCCTAAAATTAAACCGTTTTTTCACTTCTTGCCGTCTTCGTCCTCTCTTCATTTTATGCGTGTCTTTTGTTTATAATTCCTTATATTTTTAATGTGCCTTCTCTCATCAGCATCAGTCTCTGCTGTTCTCTGACTGTTAATTGTTTTTCTAATCTGTCTGGTTTATCAGCTTTATCTCAAATGAGGCAGCAAAAATGCGACGAGCTGGTGTTAATAGTTTTTTTCTGCAGTTAATAGCGGTTTTAATAATTTCATGGATGTAGAGCTGGAACAGATGTTTGTGTGAATTCTCGCATGACTCACTTTGTGGGAAAAAAATACCCCACAAAGAAAAAACCCTTTGTGAAAGCATTTGTTGTGGATTTCCATTACATTTAAAGCTGTTATAACTTTAAGTAGCATGATCCAGCTCCCACTGGAAATGAGCTATTGTTAGAAACAAGCCAGGTTCAGTGCAGGTCTGGATCCACATTTACATTAATGAGGCCTAATTACTGTCAACAGCCTGCAGCTTCGGTGTGAGACTAAACTCAGCAAATGAGGATCTACAATGCTCATATTTGACTGATGTCTAAATTACTGCAGAAGAATCCAGACTTCCTCAGCTTCGTCTTCCAAAACCCACTTGATCCAACTAATGGGGGGGATCTTTATTCACAAATGCGAGTTTAATGAGCTCCAAATATTGATTTACTCTGCAGTGGTGACTATGGATATTTTCCTACCATGTATACACAAAACAAAGTTTGTGTTATTTGCGTACTTCATAACAAAATGTGTTATCCCTGGTGATGTAAATGTGCCGATTACCTTTGCTTTAGCTAAAGGCTTAACTTGTCTAATTGAAAGCTAACAAATCTAAAGGGAACTAAAGTTAGAAATCATTGACAGTGTTGTTTCGCTTCCCTGCACTCCCTGAAGAAGAAGAAAAGTCCTTTTAAACATTTGTTTTAAGGATTACAGATCGTAGACAAGCATAAGCCACTTATGGCTGCTCTGTTGGTAGCGGTATTAGGGCTCTTGGTTTGATTATACTGTATCTAACTGGGTGATCTAATGCATCTTCTCCTTGCAGATCTTTTAGATAACTGCAGCTCAGAATGGCTTTTACTGATTGACTTGTTGTAGTGAACAGGATGCACCAACTTTTTATATGATGCAGAGGTTTTTACTCCCTCCATAGAGCGGTTTGCATTCACTCTGGGTAGTTTAAAATGTTGAATATGTGCCATCAACAGGTCTTAACTTTTTGTGGCTCCGTGCTCTTAATGGTTTATATCAACAAAGCAGAATAAGGTACAGGTCCAGAGCCACCAATTTAAAAGAAATTCTGTAATTCTATCATTTATTTTTGTTCATACAGCCACTGTTCCAGTACTGGAAAACCTGCCACTATCAGCAGCTGGGCGCAACCTCGGGCATTAGTGGAATCACTGAGAGTAGATTTAAATCTTTAAAATAAAGTAAATAAATGCGGTGTGGGTGCAGCAGTGGGTGGACAGAACATTTTGGTTCTTCTCTTGTGTTCCTGAGAAACACTGATCAGGGTTGTAGCGAGCATTCACAAACATGACTGACGTTTGGGGAAAAAAAAGCCTAAAGAAACACTAATGTTATAAAAATATTGCTTTGCATGGAGATGGTAACAATATGTAACTATTTTGTTTTTTTCCCTGTCGATGCACATAAACAATTAGAGCAGTTCAGATGTATATTATGAAATGCTTTTTTATGCCACCCATTCATCTTTTTTTTTTACCGCTTCATCTAATTCAGGGTTAGCTGCAGCCTGAGAGAGAGGCAGAGTACACACTGGACAGTCCATGACAGGGTGAACACAGAGAGACAAATAACCACTCACATGCACTCCTATGGGCAATTTAGAATGACCAACATAACATGCAAACTCCACACAGGAAGACCACTTTCTGAGCTGGTATTCTAACCAGCAACCTTCTTTCAAGGTAGCAGGTGAGGTAGCGACATTAGCCACCATGCCTGGTCTGAATGTGCACAGTGCTAAATACAAATGAACATGGACAGAGCTTTCTTTCTGCCCTTTGCGCTGATTTTATGCATTATTTAGAGATGCAAACTGAAATGGAGAAGTGCCACCCAGACGTCATGGGGGAAGGGTTGCACCTTGTCTTTCAAATGCAACCAATAAAAATAACACAGACACCAGAATGTATTTAATGACTGTACAGAGCAACGCTATATCCTACTCTGCCTCTTTTAATTCCTCTTTCTGAATGTTCATAATCATCACTTCCTCTGTTGTCGTGATTGATCTGGTCTGTTGAAACAGACTCTGCATAGAGTCTAGGGGGCAGAACTTTGCACTGCCCTCTAGTGGATGTATTGGAGAAGAATTATTACCGTATAAAATTAGATAAATGGGCCAAAACATTTCATAGTGTTTATAATGAACATATTTGCATACGTAAAGTGAGCATAAATGGGCTACAATGTCACATAATGAGCAGATTTCTCTTTGCTCCCCAGCGGTGGAAAACATAACCAGATTTTGGCTAAATTTTAAAAAAAATATGTACATGTTAGAACTTGATCTTGCTGTGAATGAGTTTTTGGTTAAAATGAGTCTATAGCAGAGCAGTGAGTAAAGATTGGCCTGTAAAAAGTTTGATGTTGTCTTTCTGCCTTCAGGTTTTTGTCTTCTGTTTCAGGAGTTTCCAACCTTTTTTTTCCCCACAGACAAGTTTAATGTCAGACACTACTTTCAGTGACCGGCCTTTAGGCTGTGGCGGATAAATACAACTAAATAATATGATATGACCTGCATGAAAACTGTGATATTTTCTAAAAATAATAAACACGCATCATGACATGTGTAATGTAACCTATCTGCCCGCAACTCTCTCTGGTTGCTATGGTAACGTTTAAACGTTCCTTCAAAATACGATACAGTGCAAATACAAAGCGCATGAACAATATAACTCACCATAATGCTGAATCAGTGGCGGCCCTGAGCTTGTTTTTGTGCAACCAGGTGGTCCCATCTGGGGGTAAAAAGAGACCATAACATCCAATGTGTGTAGTTTATGTGCAGTATACTTTGTAATTTTGTTTTGGTCGCCGTCACGGCAGAAACACCCGCTTCACACAGGTAGGATTTCGGAAATGGAAACCGTGTTTTCAGTGCTCTCAGGGTTTTCAGCCATGACTTTAATCCAGAACACGGGCAGAGTTGTTCTCTGGAACAAACTTTTAAGGAAGAAACTCACCAAAGACGTTTGTTTATTACTCATTTTGCTAGCTCCTGGGATTTAGCGGTAACATATCACGTGACCGAGAAGAGCGCCCTGACCTGCGTCAAGCGTGACATAGATGGATGTAACAGACAATCGGGTCATTTTTCAAAATAAAACTTTTTTTTAGATTCCAAAATAAATTAAACGAAAGTAATTAGTTATTTATTCTTTCTGTGCGGCCCGGTCCACGGCCCGGTGGTTGGGGACCTCTGTTCTATTTGACATAGCTACTCTGTTGTGTTCAGTAATGGTAGCCAGGCATTTCAGGAAAGTTTGCTACCAACTGGTAAGGCATCTCATTTCAGATGAAGAAGCTGATAATAGGTTGTTCCTAATATCTGTTTATTTTTACCTAGACAAATTGAAATGACAGCTCCTAGGAGCTCCCTGTTCCAGATGGCTCCTTCCACCCTTGTTTGACTATCGGTCATCTCTAACACTTTTTCTTTACGGTTTGAAACTTCATCTGCCCTTTGACTCCGGCTCAAACCAAAAGTGAGAAAAAAGATTTAGTTGTTTAGAAGAGAGTGAGGTGAAACTCTAAAGATGGAGCAAGAGTGGGAGAGCGGTAGGAGTCGGAGCCCGTTCTGTCGCCATAGCTTTATTGTTGGCAGTGATGAAGCAGAAAATGGGGAAAATGGCTGTAAAAGCTGACTGAGCCTGACTGCCAGTTCTGTGTTCAACCTCAGTGAAGCGATGACACTCGTTGGCTCATACCGAGTCTCAGATACTTTAGATGTACCGTTTTCTTCCTGTATAAAAGAGCCAGACAGGAAGTAACCAGCCAACACATTCTTGCAAACTGGCAGTTGCCGCTTTTGCTTTATTCATGGAGAACATCATGAAACACTCATTGTTCTGTCAGTGTTATCACAGGTGGCTCAGTTATATCAACAAGTCAATACAAAAGCTTTAGTTCGTCACTATAAAGAAAAATGCTATTGGGTTAGCGTATCTGTTGCTAATGACAGATGTAATCTATTGTAGATCTTCACCAACATATGATATTGATTCAGTTCAAGATGCTTTGTCACATAATCAGGTGCAACAAAAGCAATGATTATTAAATATAAATGTAGAAAATAGAGCTATGTAATGCTAAATTAAATGAACCCAAACCAGGATATGTCTATATTTGATGTTGAAGATGCCAAAGCCTGGTTGGCCCTTCATGTTTTGCAGAGAAAAGTGTTGAAGTCATGGTGTTTGGTCACAGTGGCATTTGTGAACCCCTGCCTGTTTATTGGGGCCCTTTAGGAATGTTTTAAAAGCCAATAGTCTCAAACTTGGATTTTATGATAGACAGTGATTTTTAAATTGGATCGGTAAATAAGCTCTGTTGTGAAGTCCGGCTTTTTGCAAATTAGAGGTTGAAACTTTTCTTGCACAGCAGCGCTTTGAAATGATAATCCATGCCTTCATTACATCTCTGCTGGATTACTGTAATGCTCTTTATTTTGGGGGGAGCTCGTCCTCCCTCGCACGTCTCCAGTTGGTGCAATTATAGTTGTTTTAAAGGGACTTTGTAAATAAAGTTTTATAAAAAGCATACAAGTACAGCATAAAGCTGATTTTGTACAAACTCTGAAAACAGTTTCATCCTTCCCCCCTCCTTCCAGCTTTGAATCATCTTTTGTCTCCTTTTTTTTCCATCCCATCGATCATTAGCTTTGACTTCCCTCTGGAGATGGATCATTAACATAATGGCTTCTCAGTCAAATCATCATTACAGGCAGAGCTGCGGTAATGGCTGCTGGTCTTATCAGGGCAGTTGTTTTTCTGTCATTTAGGCTTGCTGCAGATTACAGAGGATCCAGCAAAACTGGATCATGCGGGCTTGATTGCCATGTTGAAACGAACACCGGTTCAGTGACCTATGTGGAAGCTTGCTGTATGAGACACCTTGCACAGGGTGTCGTTTATATTGCTGTGACATTGGGAATGGGTCTATCTAATGAGTCAAAGCAAGGTTTAAAGTCTCAGAAATGTTAGAATTGTAGGTGGTCTCTGAGTTAGATTTTATGTGGCTAACTTGATAGTTGGTTAATAAAATGCTGTTAAATTTTTTTCTTCATTTTCAACCAAAATCTGAACTCAACTTTCTAGTTTAGCTAGTTGCAAGCTTGTCAGCTATAGCGCTGCTACATCTACAGGTAAGTTACAGCCTGTATTACAGTGAGACCTCTTGTCTTAATAGATTTCAGTTAAAAAAGTAAAATTTATTTATATAGCACTTTTCACAGATTAATAATAGAACTTAATTTGTAGGATCCCATACTGTACACCGTATTGATTTGCTGTGTGAAATAACATTGTGACAATTATTGTGACCATGTTAAATAATATTTTGGTGTAAAGCTAAAGCTGATTGGGGGAAAAGATGTTTAACAGAGTAGAGTATTCACATTTTACTGTTTTGAATATTTGATCAGTTCATATTAAATTCCACTTAAAAATGTTTTAACTGTGGTGATTTGTGTGGATAGAAAAGAAATTTACTGGTTCACACCAGTAAACCGCTTTAGCGTTCATTTGATAGCAGTCAGTGACGACTCGTACCAGGCGGACCTGAGATCGGTTGACTGGTCAGCACCAGAGTTTGAGGCCAGTGTTCATATAAACCCAAACAAATTGGACCATAAAGGTAACCGCTCCAGGGTTCAGTTAAACCAGACTAAACACGTCTGGAAAAGGCCTGGCTTCTGGTAGCCGTACTTCATCTTTAACATTTAGAGCTTTTAGCCTGAAACACTTGAACACACACTCTGTCCGGACGTCAGTGATGGCGAGTGTATCTGAGGGTCGTAGCTGTCAGGGCATTCAGCTCTCACTGCCGGCAGATGTACCAGATGCATACATACTAAACATGTGTGTGTAAGTTTGTTTTTATTTTTTTCCTAAATCTTTTGAAACTCTGTACATTTCAGATTTCTGGCCACCAGTAGGTTATGTTGGACTTGGACTTGGTGTCAGTACCTAATGTGGTTTCATGTCATTCTTTGCATGAACAGTTTTGGATGGAAAGGCGGTCTGTTCAGACTTTTGTTGACCTGTTTCTTCTAAGATAGCTGCCCAGGTCTGAGCCAGAAGAGGCTGCTGCCTGGGTTTGGGGTCTAAACTGCTACCTAGTAGTTTGTCCCAACGGCTTTGACATTTTCTGTCCAATCTGTCATCTTTGGCTTGATTTTGCAAAGGAGTCTGTTGTCACATTAGCATGGCTTGTGAGGTTGTTTTGCTTATTATAAACCACATATAAGATGAATGACTTTAGAAAGGATAAGATGCTTCTCTATTCTTAGTATACTGCAGTAAATGGATTAAGAATGGGACATTTGGCCTAAAAGTGGTGATATATTAGGTTTGTTTCCAAGGCTGTTCACACTTGCTCTCCTAATGGTACCTTTTTATTCTGATTTTAGATTTTTTGGAGAAATTGTCACATTTTCATTGTTACTTCCTTTGCCAATAATCATTTGAGACGTTTCTGGTCTTATTTCAGTTATTAATAATCTGTAGTTCAAATGTATACAGCCATGACTGGATGTGTCAGGTTTTTTATTCAGAGAAGTGTCCTGAATGTTCATATTTCTGACATAAGTAGGGGAACAAAAGAAAGGAGGACATGTTGGAAATAAGCTGCTTTGTGGTAAATATTGGCTCGTATTTTGTTCCTATAATTTTGATACGCACATTTCAAAATCAAATAAATAATTCTTTATTCATTCTTGGAGGGAAATTAAGTATTCAAGTACAGCAAATCCAAGATTACACAGTGACAAACATGACACACAGAATTGGACAGTACTTATATGCAGCTAGTTGAACCAGTGGCTCTGTTCATGCAGATTGGGGAGAAATGCCACACAAGGAGATTATCTGAGGACAGGAATAAAAAGCTAAGCATCCTATTTGTCATAACTCATATACAGACTGGTATACTTGGGGAAAAAGACAACACCTCAACATCAAAGCACATGTAAGAATAGTTCACGTGATGTAGGGTTGGGGGTGTGCGATTCACCAGTAGGACTACAAGCTGCGACCTTACCGCGCTAAAACAGTCCATGCTGACGACTCTGTTGCTATTGTAAATTTTTGTAAAAATTTTTGTAATTGTAAATATTTGGATATATTTTGTTTTTGTAAATCTTGAAAATGATGTCCTGACAATTTGAGTTTTTTTTTTTTCAAATATTGTACCAAATCTATTTTTACATGTTTTATTTTTTTCGCATACTTTATTTAGTCAATCATTTTTATTAATCTATTCATTTACTTTTCTGTGAGAGTGTTTTGATGCCTTGTCATTTTTTTAATAACTAATCTTTCTGCTCTTTGAGAGTCTTGAAAATATTTTTTTTTCAAAATTTAAATTAATTAAAAATGTTTTCGCTTTACCTATTTCTTTTCATTGCTCTAATTTATTCTTGTTATTTTTTTTTATGTTTATTGTACTTTTGTTGTATTTTCAATAGTATGGACCATTTATATCTCTGTTTTTTTCCATGTGTATGTCTGCTTCTTGGATGTCTTCAACAGGTAAAGACCAATACATTTTTATTTCTTAGTTTGGTTCTAATTTTGGGTAATCATTTTAAAATCCCAGTATTGCTTGTTTGTTGTAAAAAGATCTCCCCATTTTAATAATGTGATTAAAGTTTGTAAAAAAAACAAAACAACAACAAAAAAATAACACTGAAACACTGAAATAAAACCTATAAGAGCAGCACACGACACAGAACCAACTAGAAAAGTCCTCTGAGAGCGCAGACCTCCGCCAAGCAACACCATAATGTTACTGAAAATATCAGAATCCAGGATTATTTCTGGATCCCCCCCAAAAGTTAATAATTTCTTGACACTCCCAACATATCCTGAAAATTGAATCAAAATCCATCTATAACTGTTTGACTAATCTTGCTAACGGACAAACAAACTCCGGCAAAAACATTACCTCTGCGAGGCGGAGGTAATGGAGCCAAGCCCTTAAAAACAGCGCTGTCTCTGAACCAGGGAGATTAGACATAGTCACAAAGAGTTGCTGGTAAATGCATGTTTTAAACTTTTGACCTCATTATTAAAAGTAAAATGTGTTTAATTCTACAGTACATTGACTCCGGCTCTTTCTCTATAAGTGCTTTTTATCCCCCCATTAACTCTTTGGTTGCCAGCCATTGTATAGCTGAGAGCGTCATACTGCCAGCATGTTGGAGCCCTTTGACTCGTCTGTCAGGACCCAAAGAATATTGAGTTCTGAGACAACAGATATGGAGGAGACATTTTTGGCCGGGCGCATGCACCAGGGCATCTTCAGGGTGCGTTCAGGGGCACACAGGCAGTTTGGGTTTGACACATGCACTCAGCCAAATCGGCTTTCCATATACAGAAAGCGTAAAGCTGCTAAATAAATCTTTTTGATGTATTTGGCTGTGAACATTTGGGTTCTAAAAGGCTTCAGAAGATGTCTGTGGCAACCAATGAGCTAACACACAAAGAGCCACTAAAAACGGAGAGAAATCTTGCACTTGATTGTGGTTTGTTGGAATAAAAGTAAACAAAAGCTGATCAGTTACGTCTTTGCACTAAAGCCAGACAGATCTCGATATTTGGCTGGGAAGAAGACCCGATGCTTCCCTAGTTGTTCATTCGGCTCGTCCGTGTGACACATTGCAACAAAACCCAAGATGAAGACACAGAAATTGGCAATTATTTTCAAATGCAGCACGATCATCTCTCTGAGATTAAAGGCTATGACATCTGTTTTCTGAGTTTTTTTGGTAATGCTGTAATCGAACAGCACAGTGCTTTGGGACATAAATCATACATTGAAGCTGCTCTGTAATAAGAGAACTTTTAAAGAATTGCTTATTGAAAAACAATAATTTGTCATAAAAAAACAAGTTTGCATTAATAATCAACCATTACCAAATCTTTAGCAATAGGAAATAATCATAAGAAATGAACAAAATGGATCAGACTACACTGAAATGCGACAGATTGTGTTGCGATTGGACGTCATTAACCCTCTGTGTGTGAGATGAGTCTGGTGTTGCTGGTATTGTCTTGTCACAGCCCCTACCTTTATGGTTCTTGCTGCAGGATAAGTGAATGGATTGGTTTTTTTTAATAGAGCCCTACATATTTACCCAAGTCCTATTTAGCTTTGCCAATGCTTAATGTGGATATAAGCCTAGTCTTAAGAAAGCATAGTGAATGTCTATCATGGGACGATGATATACGTCCAGCTTTTGCTCTCCAGCTGATTAAACCAGTGTATAACTTTGTAGGTAAATAAAAGTCTTTTGGGGGAAGTTTAAAAACTTCTCCCCGTCATTGTCCACTCGTTTCTTCCGTGTGACAGCGGTGAGGCTGCCAGCACTGCTTAACTTCCCTTCACTGAGTTTCAACAGCTAATCTGCCAGATGGTGAGCTGTACCAGGGCCGAGATGGAGAAACCCCCAGGTTAACTTGTCTGAACACGACCCAAACCAGTGAGCCAGCAGACAGCACACACAGGTGGGAGGCTTTACTGCGTCCTTCTGTTAGATGCCGACACCGAAGCCAAAAACTCTTTATTTCCTGCTTTAAGAATAAGAAATAATCAGTTGTTACATCAGATTCTCCACAGTAGTGATTTCAAGTGTCTGGCATTGCTATACTGTTTAAAAAAGGCTGTAAACAAGATTTTAGTCTTCATTTTTTATTGAACATTTGATCAAGACTTGATACTTTTTCCCATTTATCCTTGAAAATCCTTCATTTTTCATCCATCCATCATTATTCTGCAGGGTCAAAGTGAAGCGTTTACAGGTGATGCAGAAGGATCCAGTCACATTGATCTAAAGTTTGTTTGGAAAGGAAGTTTGCGTTAATCACAGAGCTGGTTGTTTGTCCTTCACTGTCTGTTTTTTGTTTCCTTTCAGAAATGGAAGTAATGTGTTGAGATTGAAAATCCCTGTTTAGCTGCTGAAGTCCAACTGCGGCGTTTAAAAGCTGGAGCCAGCCTTGAGATGGCACTTACTGCCCCTGTTCAGAGTTCTTCATAAGCCTCACATCACCCCAATACCTCACAAACATATCATGTAACCTTCAATATCTTAGTTTGAGGATACAGAGCAAGAGCTAGCTAATGTATTGCTATGGTGCATTTTGTTTGAGCTCTTTGTGTTTTTTCAGCACTTGGAGTGGGAAGGAAGGGGAAATGTAGAATCGTTTTGTCTACGATCTGTGTCCTTTTGCAGAGAGCTAGTGGATGCATATTCACAAATGTTGCAGTAAGACTGGGAACTGCAGGGGCAGTGATGCCCAGTGTGGCTCACACACAACCAGTAAAAGGAACACACACACAAAAACGATCTGCAAAGCATTGAATGGTCGCACAGACGGCCATCTTTTTTTTTTTTTGCACTGCGTCTTTCTGAACTTCTCCACCATTAACCTTCTTTTTTGCCATTAAAGTTAATGTTCAGTGTCAGAAGTGATGCTTTCCACTGGATGCATTTCCTAGCAACCTTGTCAATGTATGCATGTCAAAAATGAGCCATGATGTTTGAAAGCATTTTAAATAGACACATCAATTTCCATACATAAAGGCAGCATTAGGTGGGCTTTGGGTTCAAACCAATATATATATATGTGCTCAAGAGTTATGATTTGTCCTTACGCAGCTTTATCTGTATATATTTAGTCCAAAATCCAATATGACTAAATCAGGTTTTATGTGAGAGGACGGCATTTCCTGATTATTAGAAGAGCTTCAGATATTTATAACTATTTATAAGATATAACTGGCTTCACTTTCTGGGTGTGTAAACTAATATACAAAAGATTTGAGGACATTGATGCAAAACAGAAATGATCAGAAGTCTGCATTGATCAAAGAGGCCGAGTTTAGGTGATCTACAGAATAAATAAAGGAAAAAAGTTCAAACAAAATCATTTTAAGGTTAAATCGGAAGATGTTTGCTTCTGTTATTTCAGTGTGGGGTTAAAATGTATCAGTGCATTTCACTGCATGAACTGTGGCTTAGCATCTAACAGGCTGCTGTATGAGCCACATACTTACACATATACAGTACATATGTATACATACATACAACCAGGACTCGGTATGTATGTTTGTATGTTTCCTTAGGTTTACACATATTTTTTTTAGGAGACATTACCTTGTTTCTGTTATTTAAGTCAATGGCTATCAGCCACTGTTTAGAGCGGATATATAATAATAAACATGTATAAAATATGAGCTGAGAATTTGTTGCATATAAAAGCGATTTCATGAGTTTATGAAGAAATCCAGTGATCCACCATTTGTTCAGCCAAAATGAAGCTAATGTGTTAAAAAGCTGTCCCTGCATGTGT
>JBAMIG010000018.1:17466786-17479879 GCA_037177335.1 Kiunga ballochi
ATATAAGTGATGGTGTTAAATAGCCTGTTTTAAACCTGTAGTCTGGCTTTGTGTGTGTGTGTGTGTGTGTGTGTGTGAAGTTAATGTATTTTAGGCCAAGGTATTCCATCTGGAAGTGTGTTAAATTATGACATCATCAACACAAACATCTCCTGTGTTGTAAACTAAATCTAGCAACAGCATAAAAATGGGATCCTATGTTTTCTCCTTTATGAATGAACCTTTCTGGCCTGTAAAGCAACATATCAGTCATCACTGCTCAACTGTCAGAAGATTATTTCACCCTTTATTCTCGTTATGGGATCATGATTCAGTCTGATTTGGCCGAAGGCCCCGAAAAGCTGCCTTTGATACTTTTTCTCTTTGCTTTCACGTTCTTTGTTTACCCGTTTTTTTTTCATTTATTTTTTATTTCCTGCTTTTGCTAATAAAGTTTACACTGCTATGAAATAAACAGCAAGAGGAAGAGGAGAAGCTGTAGAAAATGGCAGGAGGAAGGTAAAAGTAAAGATGCATCACTTCATTGTCCATCTGTTGCTTTGAACATCCCTCACTTTTTTCAGCACTCAAATCTGTTTCCTTTTTTATTGTTTCATCCACTTTTTTTCTTTCATTCATTATAAGTTACCCTTTAAAATTTGACACATATTTTTCTCAGTCATTCTTTGATCCATCTTTCACCCTCGCTGAATTTTACTCTCATTCAGTTATTCACGTCTTTGTTTTTCCACCATCTGCTCTCATTAACTTCCATTCATCCATCTGCACAGTTTGGTTTTGTTTTTCCTTCCTTTCTCATGTAAAAGGTTTTATTCCTGTTCACATGACTCATTTGCATTCTCTCCCGCTGACCCTCGGTTTCCATTATTCTTTTTTCACAGATTTCACTCCTTTGTTCCCATTAACCTGCATTCACCAGGTCACATTCACAGAAAGGCATTCGGTTTTCTTAAAGACGCAGGCAGCTGAATTTCACTTTGTTGAACTAGCGGAACAGTCCACGGGATGATTAGTGCTGTGTTCAGATGTGTCCGCATGTGGAGTAGGTGAAAATTTTATTATCAACCAGAGAAGCGTGTTGATGCAGCACTCCATAAAGGAGCTTTGTAAAAATAAAATAAGTTAAATAAGTTAAGTTTACATCTAGTACAGGAATAACTTGCTCCCATTTAGCATGACACAAATTCATGTGATGTGTTTTCTATGTGAAAAACCAACAGTCATTCATGCAAAATGCCCCCAAAGGATTTAAAACTATTTTATTATTAAAGCTTCAACAGAAATTGGTGCTAAAAGAAGTTTTGTTTCACCGCAAATCTCAGCAGAAAACTCAGCTTAGATATTTAACATTAAATGTGTCAAAAGCAAATGAAACGTCCGAGTTGTGAACTTTCATGTGAAACTGACTCTGCATCAGCTTGTAGATGGAAATCCAGCACAGTGGAGATGGGTTTACAGTGTGTCCATCTATGACTAAAACAGGCACACACAGGCGCTGCAGGACGATCAGTAACCAGTGATATCCATCAATGGTAGCTGGATGTCTTCTCCTATGGCGCACGATGGCTGAGAGTCTGAAACGGAGACTGATGCACCCCCACTAGCTTATCAATAGCTGGATCAAAGACCTGCAGGATCTCATTTGACATGTAGTCATTCACCTGTGTATCCTGAGTATGTATGAAGCTGCATTTAACACCTAATAAACCGTCATCTAACAATTGTTTTGTTTAGCGAGCTGTTTAAAGAACATTTCTCTATTCATTGTTATGTTTTATTTTATTTATTTTTTACATAACCTCTGAAAGATTGTAAAGTGTACACACGGGGTGTACATACAACAGACTTTCTAGTTGCCTGGTCAACAAAAGAAATCCGGCGACCCAGCTCCCCTCTTCTGCACCTGTGTGCAGGTGAGCACATGCTACTTATGAAAGCTTATATGGCAGCCACCGCATATGCCCACATGACCCCAGACCAGCGCATCGCCATGGCAACTGTGTTCTATGTTGTAGCCTACATTTGTGAATGGTTTCCATTGGTTTAATGTTCTTGGGCTTTTTAGAGTTAAGTGGTCTGTGAGTTTTGGTCCTTGGACTGAAAAAGGTTGAGAAACGCAGTCTTAGATGAAGACTGAAAGGACAAGTCATTATGCCAAACCATGTTAGCTTTTGCTTTGAGATGCATGATTCTACCTACAAACTCTTCCTCTAGTCAAAATGCATCTTAAAGTTTCACCCCAAAGCTGAACGTTTCCAACATGTTGTGCAAAGTGTTGGCATTCACACAAAGAAAACACAATCCTCTGCAAGCAAATTACACACCCCCTGTTTTCTGATCCTCTCCATCATGAATCCACTTCCTGCTAACTCATAACGCAGCATGTTTGAAAGAGTTTTTGTTTTGTTTGTGCCCCTTCATTAGTCTTGCCCATCCCCCTCCTCATACAAACCCCCTGAGGCAAGGTCTGTAATGCAAAGCTAATAAAATCAGCATCTACATTTAGAACAAACAGATGCACCTGTGAAATCTTGTATCCTGTAATTCACGTCCATTTGAGGGCAACATTCCTCATTAAAAGTTAAACCCAAACCCTTTTTACCTTTTCTGGTGTATTTAGCTTACAGTAGTTACCAGCCCAGGGATGTTCCTGACTTGTGAAGTCAGCGATATTTTTTACCAGCTTGCTGAAGTATGCATGAGCATTACCTGTCCTGCTGAACGAGCAGGTCAGTGAGTGATGGAGAGATACTTTTAGGCTCTCAGCTTCCACTTCTAGGAGCTCATTTCAACACAGGCAGCTCTTCTGGCCACTCGGTCTTCTCACGGCCTTTTTACCATCAAATGAAATGCCTGAACTCTCCTCGATACAAATACTGCCCTCTATCCACTACCTTATTTGTGAGTGTTATGAAGACCTGCAGACAGTAGCGCTCTTTGGAAAAGAAAGAGGTTGGGGGTGGGGGGTATTTAGAAACCTGTGTGCACAGATTTGGTTTGATCCTGGAATGCCAGCTGCAAAAATGCAATGTTGAGTCTTTCCTGATTTGTATCCGGATACATCCACAGCTGGATCATTCCTACGCAATGATGATGATGATGAAGCAAAATAGAAGCTGAAATCGGAGTGAAAGAGCAGATTGTTACCAGAACAACCTAAACTAACATGATTTTAGAGAGAACAGGTTTACTTGCATGAGACAAGATGAGCAGACTTCATGTCAGAATGCAGTGAGGAGGAGGAGGAGGAGGGGGAGGAAGCAAAGATCCGTGTTTTCCAGGAAGCGTTTGGTGAGCCAGAGGAAACACAAAGAGCTGATTTCAGGCTGCATGAAATTGGGATTTCATACAGCTTAAAGATGTGATGTGTATATCAAATCTGAGTCTCACACATTGATAATTGCTCAGATTTGTTTGGTTTATTGTAAATAAACTTTCAGAGAAAACAAACCGAAGCCTGAGGAGAAGAACTTCTAAGCCTCTACACACATTTCTATTCCTACTCTTTCTACTTATTGTCTCTTTCATGTTAGGTGGTCTCCCTTTTGTTTCACCTCATCTTAAGCCTTTTTGAAAGAATTTGTCTCTTGGCTTTAGACACAAATACACACACGCACACACATGCACACACACGCACACACACACACACACACACACACACAAACACACGCACACATCCAAACTAAAAACATGGGGAAATGACGTATTACCTGTCAGGGTAAAACTGATTCTACTTTCTCCGCCCGGCACTTGACACATCAAGGCCAGCAGACACACACAGGAACACTAAACGCCAACCATACACACACTCACTGTGCTGTTATGGTTTATAGCTCAAACTGAAGCGGATACACATTGAGGTGAGGCGGTTTCAGAGAAAACGTGCATTTGCATTCGTGCTGACGACTTGGAGGATGAGCCGGATCCGAAACCACAAACTCATGTGATGTGCATGAAAAATGCTCACTGCACCCACAAGTCTGGAGGAATTATTGTTCCTGTTCACTTTTGCACTCCTGAAGTTGTGGTCTGAGGCTTTGGGGGTCTTTCTAATAAAGCCCGTGTGAACTTTTATGAACAGGAAGTCATGGTTTAGCTAAAAAAAATGGCAAAATAATGCTAAAGATGAAAAGTTGAATTGAAATTAAATGTATCATAATGTCTCCAAATGGCACAAGATGAAAGAACTTTGTTCTGGTTCTCAAGATCGCAACAGCAAGAAAAAAAGTTCTGTTGAACCGGATCATTTATACTCCTCGATGGATTTGGCATGCAACAGGGTGAGGATCGCTGCAGAGGATCTGCTTTTGTTTAACAAGAAGCTTAGTTCGCCTGTGCACATGACTGGTTCCGTGTCTTTAAATGCCACACGTTGCAGACATTTTTCCTACTTTTTCACCACCTTGATCAGCTTTTTATTTAAACTGTCAGTTTCTCCATGTTGAAAGAAGCCGTTTCAAATGGGGCTGATGTGTTGAACAAGCCACAAGCTGTCCTCAGACATCTGTGAGAACAAAATGATGGGATAGAAATGAAGAAGAAATAATAAAAACATCTCTGGCTTCTCACAGAGAATGTAAAGATGGTCTCAGTGGGAGTCAGAACAGTGAAAAGGAGAGGACAAAGAAACAATGTGACAACTCGGATGCACTAAAAGTCCCTCCTTCATCTACATGGTTGTGTTTTAAGTCTTCATTTTCCTCAATAAGAAGGTGCAACACCTAAGCCATCCTCCTCTCTGGAAGCTCTAAATGACCAAATCAGTGAATTTGCCCTCACGCTGCAGACCTTTACCTCATTATCACTTACCAGCCTTCATAATAATCACCTCTGCTGCCGCCGCTGTGACCCGTCTGACACCGGTCTCATTAAAATCTCAAAGTCGCTCTGACGGTCTCCCAATAACGGTTAATCCGACGTCACCGGGCCACAGAGGTGAGCCAAAGTTGATTTGCCACACAAACGGGAAGCTGCCACCGAATGATTCCTGTCAATTACTGAAATTAAAACAGCTGCCTGAATCTCACAGAGGGAGGACTTGTTTCACCAAGGAGCCGGCGCGGCTAGGTGGTGCTTAGACTGAAACAAGACACGAAGCTGAAGGAGAAGCAGCCTGATGAATGGTCTCGGTGAAATGGACCAACAGCTTTTTGAGGCAAAGTTAATCTTGACAGGTTGGGAATGTTTAGCACACGCACTTAAAAAAAAGAAACTGCATATTAAAATAATTGTTCATGTTAATATAAAAAAACAAAAAGTGGCGCAGCATCCTTGGTTATCTCATGCTTTTTTTTACAAAGGTTAGTAGAAACGTCTATGTCAAGCGACACAGCACCACCCACAAGCGACCCTCTGTTTTAGTCGGCTCGTTGCTTCAGTAGAAAGAATTTGCCGTCATGGAGATGTGTTACCAAAAAATAAAATCCATGGATTCTTTAGAGCAATCAAATGGAATATTTAAAAAAGAAAATGGTGAATTGTGATAAAATCCTTATTTTGGACTCGTTTACAGGCTCTTGTGGATTTTTGGGGATTATCAGATGGTTTTATTTGAAAATAAAAACAATGCAATCAAAGTAAGTAAGTTTAGGAGGAACTCTTTATGGCTTAGAGCTGCTGCGCGGGATCATAATGTAAGTAAATGTTGTTTTAGGAACCATCCTAACATGCGCTTTTCCATTAAACTGAGATGAAGGTCACGCATCATTATTAAATTAGGATGGTTTGTAAGCTTATTAACACACCTGCATCATGCTGTTTGTTCCAGTCGCATATTCGATGTGCACATTGTCTTGTTCGTCCTTTAGGTTGCTTTATAATTTCCCCGTGGGGACAAAAAAAGTGATTTGATCCGGAAATTACAAGCCATGGATTTTATAGCCATCGTTGGATGTGCGCCTGGTGTCTGCCTGATGTTTGAATAAGCTCACAGCTTAGTGACTCCCATCCATTCTTTAGGTTTGCATACAATACCAGTCAAAAGTTTGGACAGTTTCACATTAAATCCTATTAGAAAGCGTGTCCAAACTTTGGACTGGAACTGTATATGTTTGCATTGTATTTCCACTTGAAGGCAGCATAGAGTTTCTTCCAAATGAGTGTCTGTTTTAGTAGCAGACATGGGAACGGTAAGAAACGGTATGTTTTCTGGAGGATCTGATGGGAGGAGCCACTGTGGACAGCTGTGGTCTGTGTCATCTAAACATCTGTAGGATTGCTGTAGTAATATTCTGTAGCTGGAGTTTTCTTCTGCATCTGAAAATGTTCCAAAGTACACGCAACTTGAATGCAGAGGATGAACAGCCAGATTGGTTAATATACATATTTAAGGTAGAACAACTTTTATAGGATTTCCTTTTAAAGCTAAAAAAAAATTTTTAATTGGAATTGGTGGTTTTATTCACATGTATGAGGGAGATCTGTTTCATTAGTCTGCTCTTTGAATATTTGATTTATTGTCTTTTGTTTGCATTTACATCCTTTCAGTGAAAGTAAAAGTTAAATGGCTCCTGCTTGTCATATGGAGCACCTTTACTACTGATTATCTGTTTTACTGATGCTACAGGTTGTCCCTGCTCTCGGACGCAGAAACAATTCACAGATGAGCTTTTTTTTCTTAGATAACGGGAGAAATTAAATCAGAGACTTGTGACCAAGAACCAGAAAAGCAGTTTGTGTTTTTGTTTGTATGAATATGGGGTACTTTTCATCATGCTAAGATCTCACTTCCTCCATGAAGGTTTTTTTTTCATTGTCTTTTGATTAGTTTTCAGATTTTCTTTTATTTTCTTTGATCACAACTGAATCTAGTAAAATACACACATAAAGATGAGGTCAGTATTAAAATCAATATTGTACTTAATGGAAACTATGGAAGTGAAATGAACAAATGAGGGACGTTTATTATGACTTTGAAAGTTAAAAATTTGGAAAATTATTTCCTTATTTTTATTCATTGCTTCGTAACTGTTTTAAGAATAGTTAATTTAAATAAGTCAACTTCCATCTCAGTTTGTTGTCTTGGCTCTACCACATGTCCCAAGCTGCCTGTTTTTCAGCCGGTCATGGTGAAGTATCACCTTACACATCTATCTAAATCAGGAGTGTCAAACTCGGTCCGGTATCCAGCAGGTTTTTGTTGTCTCCATGCTCTGACACAGCTGACTGAAATTACTTCATAGATAGACAATAAGCAGTTGGATCTATTTTATTTGCATCAGGTGAGTTAGTGCAGGTAAACACTAAAACCTGCTGGATACCGGCCCTCGAGGACCGGAGTTTGACACATGTGATCTAAATGGACACAAATAACTCAGCTTACGGACTACGTTACCAGTACAACGTCATTGCTAAATGATAGTGGGCTCACTGGAACCAGGATGGGGACTTTGTGTTAGATGCACCAACATGTCACAGGCTGGGGTTGAACTTCTTGCTAATTTGTCCTTTTAGACTATCAGTGAACATTTTTTTTTTTTATCAAAGTACCACACACTTTCAAATACAATGGAGTACAATGGAGGGAGGGGGGGGGATGCTGAGCAGTCAGCTGAAGCTTTTTCTGACCCTGCTTAAAAAAGAAAGAGCTTTTATGATTCATCAATCTTATGAAGCTGAAAGAGACAAACTATGATAGAAAGGATTCCCCTACTTTTAAACGTCTTTTTCACCTTTTTCCTTTATTAGTTTGCAGTAATTTGAACTTCAGCAGGATAAAAAAGTTATGAAAAAAACAAGCATTTATCTGAACTCGTCAGGCGCACAAAAGGTTTTTTTTGTTTTCTTCTTATTACAAACCCATGATCTCAACACAAAAGTGTGAAGAAACTGAAAGCAAATGACTGATGTGAGACTGATCAGCTCTGCTTTGTGAGGCAGCGAGTTTCAGCACCGTGGACAGCGCCACTGCCTGCCTTCACATCTCTGTGCTGAAAAACTCCAGCAGAGACCTCCATAAGGCTGCTGTCCTTATCTACACACAAAGCAGAGCTGATCAAAGTGTCCAAAGTGAATCTGAGACTTTACATCCTTCACATCATTAAATGACGTCATTCTGTATCTGCTTCATTTAGTGCTCTGCTGTTGCTCAGCTGTTTAGCGTAAATTCACAGAAAGCTTTAGAAGCATTGAGAATAAAACCTGTGGAGCGGTAAGTGTAAGGATATAAAGCTGAGTTTAGATTATTTATTTATTTATTTTTGTAAGTTAGGCTTGTAGACTGGCGTCCGTTGAACAGTGAGTGACCCTGCCGTGGCATGGATCGTGTTAAACTGCCAATCCCGCTCAGTGATTACTGCTTTGATTGGTAGCTCCTGTCACAAAGAAGCAGCCCTTTCTCACCTTGCTTTGCCTTAGATGACGCTTGCTTTTCCAGCTTTTCTCCACAGTAAAGACTTTGATTGACCGTTGTCCCTAACAACTGGCATAGGGACATCATGCAAGATGAATTCTCTCTGATAAAGTAAAGCGATTGCCTTACGATTGCAGAAACTCCTTTTTACAGAGAAGCTGAGCATCCTCTGGAAGGGATAACACGGGGATCACTAAATCCGGTGTCCTGCTGGTGTTGGACATGTCCCTGCAGAAACACACCTGATTCAAATGAACCGGTTATTAACAGGCTTGTGCAGAACTTGACAACAAGATGTTTAAAGTCAGTTTGGTTTTGTTCATCAGACGTGTTGCAGTATAGAAACATTTAGTACCTGCAGAACAGCGGCTCTCCAGGTGCAGGTATGTGTAACAATACATCATTTTTTTCATTGATTCATCCATATAATGCATGAACCAAGAGCGTCATCCCAAATCGGGGACAAAAAGGGCATTTTTAATGTTAAGACAAGCTAAAGGTGCAAAGGTGAGGTGCAACTATTATGAATCCAGACTTTACCAACTTGGTTATATAGGTTCTATAAATATTTAATTGGTGTTTTTAACATTTAAAGTTAGTTTTGCTTTAAGGTCTACAAACTTTTTCTTACTTTTCTAACTGAATAATGGTTGCACATTCACATAAACAATCAAAAATGTCAATCGGCTCATTGATGGATTTCTCCTGATTCCAATCAAACTGAATATGAATCAAAATGTGACCCAATTTGTAGCATCTGTAAAAAATCTACCCATTCAACTGATATATCACATGTTTCATGCTAATCACTTTCCATTTTAATGATAAAAAAATATATAATAAAGGATTCACAAGCACAATACTTCACAGTGCTGGTGCGCCCCCAGCAAAGCTGTGGACAGTAAAGAGTTAAATGTGTTCAGGTTAATGTTCCAACTCACTATAATATTGATAAATCCTGCCTTGAATTATGTAATTGATCGAGCTCAGTCTGATGGGGGGGGCAGATTAGATTTACCATCAAATCTTAATATTGGCCTTTTGTATAAATCACAGTAAATCTTTGCAGAGACGAGAGCGCCTGTTCGAACCATGTGTGATGCATTAGTTCTTCCTTATAAATGACAGATTGTTCGTGTGAGCAAGCCGATCATGTTCACACTGCAGAAAACATGCAACGACGAGGAGGAGAACAAGATGTTTCAATTATCTAAATGAGTCCGGGCTGTCTGACAAGGACCGACGCAAACTCTTTCAGTTCTTCCCTCTGAGCAGCGCATTCACTTCATCCCTTTAACGGAAGAAAATCCAGATAGATCAACATTTTTGTTTCTTCTTACACTAAAATAATGGAAAGAGGGACTGAAAGACTTGCTAACCTCTCGACAGATAAAACAACACAAAGGTTTAAATCTGCGACGCAACAAGGACAAATGTGAATCAAGAAATAAAATAGTTTTTGGGACTACAAAGATAAGGTTTTAAAAATAAGGAGAAGTATGTTGCAAACAAAATAAGTATAAGAGTTGTAACATGCATCAGTAAAAAGAAAAGGAGAAAGTGAAGCTTTGTTGTTGCTTTGGAAACTGCAGTTTCAGATTTTCCTCACATTAAAGCTTCAAACGAAAGAGGAAGAGAGACGCCTGTGGTGGGCAAGCCTGAAATCAAACCAGATCCAACAGCCTGCCTGTGTGGCGTTTCGTCCTCCTGCAGCCTGAAAGGAGTCAATTAGCAACTCCTTTTAAGAGCACTTATTAGATATCTGCAGTTATTTGAAGAGATAAACAAGTTTGAGCCTGAGGTGTTGGAGCTGATTATAATGAGAGGGTTGACATGAGATTAGAGACAGATTTACAGCATGAAATCAAACCATGAAATCAGCCTCGCCTCTGCTCTCCACTATGCTTTTCCCTCATTGTTGTGTCTGTTTACTTTTAAATTTGGTGTTATTTCACAAACACCAACTTTTAAAATTCATCTAACAAAGGCTCATTTGACATTTGGGTTGTTTCCCGTCTCTTCTCTGTCTGATACTGACTCTTGATATGTCACCGTCTCTTTTTTTCTCACTTCCTCCAATAGCTTTCCTCTGTTTCTTTGCTAAAATCCGCCACAGTGCACATAGGAAATCAACACGCTCGTGTGTGACACAGTGGCGCAAAGGTAAATTCAGCAATCATGATGCTCCTGGTTTAAAAAGGTGCCGTTTCTCCGGCTTCTGGGATTGTTGCTTTAATATAATCAAACAAATCTAACACTCTAGCGATTGCATATCACGGGTTAATTAATGCCGAGCAGATCAAGTATGAGTAAAATTGTGTTTTAAATTTTTTTTCTTAATCTGGATGAACAAACAGATGATGGGTATGTTTTATTTCAGCTCCTGCAGGGAGGAGAAATTGCCTAAAGCAATATCCTCAGTGGAGGAAATAACACTTTCTTGGATCACTGAGGCAGAAGCAACGGAGTCAAGCATACCTGCAATTAGCCACTTAGGATGCTTTTTGATTTGAACCAAGGCAGCATTCACTAATCTGTGCACGGTGGAGTGGAAGGAGTTGGGATCACATTGAAACAACAGTGTGTGTTACACTTGAGGAGGCATGAACCTGTGCATTGTAATAGGTCAGTTAGGATGAGAAATGTTTCCATGCGTCTACCTCTCTGACATCCAGGTGTAAATTACATGCGGGAAATGGGACACAGCTTCAGACAAAACGTCTTGAACAAGACCTAAATAAAGCCGTCTTTTCTCCAAGGTGAGCTCAGAGTGTGTGTATGTGTGTGTGTGTGTGAGGCCCGTCGTTCATTAGACTGGGTGGTTTGTTTCAGCCTCGTCTCGCTGAATGAGAATTGACATGGGTGCTGCTTTGGCTCCGAGCAGCAAATGAAGGATTTTAAAGCATAAAACACATGTCTGTGCACGCACGCGAGCTCACACACATGCACGTGTCTGTGCACGCACGCGAGCTCACACACATGCACATGTCTGTGCACGCACGCGAGCTCATCAGACATCAGACAAGCCGAGACTCGTCTCAAAGAGCTCAGTCATTTGTGTCATATTTTCATTATTTGGTAGAAGAGGACAGAAATAACCTGCACATGCACACACATGAACAAAAACACACCATCAATTCTGACATTACATTAAATAGTATTCTGTATTTTGACTTCTGTAACTCTACTTTTGGCTTTTCATGCAGTTTTCATACAAGTTTCACAACATTTCAATAGAAGAACTGCTGATAACCTTTAAAACTGATTTTGTTTATTAAATATATGCCTGTGGGTCCAATTGATGTCATCCACTTGAGCCAAATCGATTAAATTAATCTTTATTCCATTATAAAATTGGACAGAAACAAAAATGACATGTTATTTGACATGTTATGTTACATTTTAGACAGCTTTTGTAGTTGTAACTCCTTCTGAAACGGCTGTAAATTATATTCAGGGCTGAAAAGGTTAGGATGAATTAAATAGGAAAAACCTTGTGTTACGGTACATTTAATTGCAGGGAAATTAGCCTTGGACTCAATGTTGTGCCTTATAATTGCTTCATGAATATAACATGGTGTCAGCAAAACAACCTCAAGTAATGCACTTCAAGTCCACAGTGTTTTGTCCATAAATGTTTCACACACTCTGTCCCAGCCGCTAGACCTATTGCAGATAAAAGACCAAATGAAAACAATACGAATACAGAAATATAGGCTAAAAATAATCATGGTGGATCTTCACACATTCTTTCTGGGCTCAGTCTGTGTTCTTTTGATGGTTTGAGTGAAGTCGGCACAAATGAGCTTTCGTAGCGGTGAAGTTTGCAGCAGCGGGACTCTGGATCATCTGTCATGTGGCAAATGCTCATGTTGTATGTGGAGGATTTGTGATAAGAATAGGCTGTTCATTGACCGTCTGAAGGAAGGGAACGGTACTCTCTTTCCTCATCACCTTCAAAGCCGTGTACTAACCTGCTGACTCGTACCATTGAGTGGCCGTCCCATGCTGTCGCCCTGTCAGATACAGCCTGATTAATGAGAAACATGATCATTCGGCTGACATCTCACACTTTCAGTCTGCAGCCAAAAAGAAGTAGTTGTGGTGCCTCTGAGGACAGACTTTTCCAGCTGACGGTTTTTTATCTACGTAGATATTTTTCTAAACTAACCTGACAGATGTTTGTACGGTGAATGAATGACTAAACCCTGATCAGGTGACTCCCGTTGCACCACTGCACAAAGCTGTTTGTGTCAAACACACAGGCTGATGGACTTGAATCTGTGTGCAGTAGGCCGAGTAGAGCGGAGTTATCTGGAAATAAAAATGTGTGTGGTTGCCTAAACATTATTTATTTATGCTGCCTTTTTGTTGTATGATTGTATGAATGTTAGTTCTTCTTCTCTCCTCCCAGTGATCCACCTCATGACATAAGCTGCTGAGCTAAGACAAACTGATTCAGCTCTGTTAATTATTCAGCATTCAAATAAAACAAGATCGCAATTTAAAGATGAACTAAAACAGTCCTCAGTCGATTATGCCATGCGTTCATACCTTTTAGGCAAGGCAAGTTTATTTGTATAGCACCTTTCATGTACAGGATCATTCAAAGTGCTTTACATGGAAACGGTAAAAGCATTCATTAAAAACAGCAAAAATCACATTAAAAAACATAAATTAAATAAAAGTAATAAAAGTCATTATCAGATAAAGTTACCGTGCAGATGTCAATCATAGGCGCAT
>JBAMIG010000018.1:17479979-17492369 GCA_037177335.1 Kiunga ballochi
GCAGTTTGTTCCACATGTTTGCAGCATAACAGCTAAATGCTGCCTCTCCATGCTTAGTCCGGACTCTGGTCTGGACCCAACCGCCCTGCGTCTTTAGATCTAAGAGCTCTGCTTGGTTTATATTCTCTGAACATATCACATACTGAAAATGTTGAAGGGTTATGTGTCAAAACGTTGGACAGATCCTTTTTTTTAAACATATTTACTCATTCTAAGAAACAGAACATACCACATGGAAGGCTCTTTCCACACACATCATCATCCCCACTCAGTCTGATCAAAATCCCACTAATTTGATCTTTATTGCATGTGTTGAACCATCGACCTGTCCAGGTGTACCCTGCCTCTTGACTACTAATCAGCAAAACCCTTAATTAGACTAAGCTGTATAGAAAATTAATGGTGAATGAAGAAAGGTCTTCACTGCTTGTTTCTCCTCGTCTCCTCCCCTTAGTGGTTTTGCAGCATAAAGACCTGATTAGCATGCTCCCTCTAGCAGTTGGATCCATCATGCTTACCCTGATGGAAGCATCTGTGGAAGCATCTATGTGGGCTTTAATAAGAAGTGTTGTTAATTGTTGATTTCTTGTGGTTGGTAACACTAATGAACTTCTCTATAACAAAGGGAAGTCTTGATCCTCCTATCAGGGTGCATCTAATGAGATCCAGAGTCATAAGAGAGTGTGGAGGGTTTTCATGACTGACTGATCTTCATTAAGTAAAAGGATTGTTGGCGCAGTGTAAATGAACTGTGCTGTCTACTATATACAAACACTGCATCTGCACATCACAGCCGATCTCATTAAAAGGGAAAGGATTCCACCAGTTAGCTTCTGACACGGCGCACTTGTTGCTTGAATGAGTGGGTGTGTTCAAACGTCAACAGGAACCCGTCAGATATCGGTTCCAATACGGTGCCCACGCAAAATCTCTCCTATACAATGCCCCTGATACAAGTAGGAGGAGAAATGTCAGCGGCGGCTAAAGGAAGGCAGACTGCAAGCTCTGCTCTGCTAAACTGTCAAGAAGAGGAGTGGCAAGTTTATTAGCACAAGCAGTTTGATCAAACGTTTGAAGTCCTGGAGCTCCAGTACGAGATTTCCAGCAGTCAACACATCACAGAGATTGTCTCACTATAAAGGTGGAAGACTTAGTTTGTCAGACTGTTGATGAAGGTTTCAGGGCATCATCATCATCATCCCAACTGAGTAGGAGATCAATGTGGATTTTACGCTCCAGTAAAAGCAGCTTTCACCAAACTCTTCATGTAAAGGCTTTTACTCGAGTTAAACATGTGATATCAATACATTAATGATCATTAGGGAACAGCTGAGTCATTGACTAAGGAATAGATGGCATTGACCGTGTTTTTAGATCAAAATGTTAAAAAAAAAGAAGGAAAGAGGAGAAATACGGGACATTTAAAGGGACGATTGATTGTTATTTATCTTCTAGTTTAGTTCCAGGACAGAGCGGAGGGTTATGTAGTGTTCCCCCCCTTCTGGAATTAATTTGTCACTTCATTTGACAGAGCGAATCAGGAGAGGTGAGATGACAGCAAGCAGGTGATGGGAGAAGGTGTATACCTCTGTTCTGCTCCGTCACAGCAGAAATAACATGATTAGGAATTATGTTAAAGACCAGAGAAAATCCTAGCTAAGTGTAAGGCGACGTGACGGGAGAGCATGGGAAATAGCTGTAGATTTATTAATGAATATGTGCAGAAAAATCTTTAATTAAAAATAGAAGGAATGGAGAAGGTTAAATGAGCAAAATAAGAAAAATAGATTTTTACTGTGCTTCTGTAATAATAAATTCATTTGACCTTGCTGGAGGTTTTACTGGAGCGTTAATTAGTTAGATGGAGAAAACAGAATAAATTAAAGCAGTTTGTTAAAATGCTACTTTAGGACAGATGAGCTCAAGAGTAAATAAACTAATTGAGGTCCTAACACCCGCGGCTTCCTCTGTATAACTGCAACATGGACGATAGATCACTAAACTAGTGCAGGCTACAGACTAACTCATGCACACACATGCTTAATGCACAAACTTTAGCTCAGAACATTTAAAGGTCTGTGGAACCACAGAATATGATCTAATTGTAATGTCTTAACCAGCCCCTCAAAGTCATTTTATTGTTTTGACAACAAAGTATGGTATCCTGAGGAGTATGACTTGTGTGTTGGTGCTCATGTGCTTGCAATATTGATGCAAAAACATCCTGTCAGTATGTTTGATCTTTGGAAATAATGCAGGTTTTTACTCTGAGGCAATGCAGTGAAACTGTTGGTTAAATGGTAATTCCTCATAATTAATGAGAAATGATTCACAGATGTAGATAATGGCCTTGTGAAAATAGCTTATTAACTTTATCTATATATATCTTTGTTTTAAGTCTTACCGTATCACATGTCTTTGTCTCTTCACAGTGAACCCATGCCATGACTCGCTGACCTTGCTGCCACCTGTTATCTCTGCAAGCTTTTTTTTTTTTTTTTTACAAAATGGCACTGACCAACTGGCTGCTGTTGTGGCAGCCGCCATTTTTGCTCTTGGTGCTCTTTCTGAATTCCTGTTTTCTGTCGGAGTCGGCCTCAACCACGTTGTTCCCCAAAGACATGGAGCCACTTAGTGTGGTCAGCTCAGAGCGTGAGTAGAGCCCTGTGAATGGCTTCACATGTCAGTGCTGAGCTGGCTGATTGCATGTGCAGCCACTGTCTGCTCAATATGAAAGTAAATGTAAATGAATGTTAAAAGGTAAACATTTCAGGCTTTGGTTGATAAAACAGATTGCATAAGGAAAATGCGCTTTGCAAAGCAGCAAGTATCTTTCTGCTACCACATGCATGTGAACACGTTGACTCAGAAAATCTTTATCTTGTCTGGTTTTCTTTGCAGAATCGTACCAGTATCCCGGTTTTCAAGGCTTGCTTCAGGATAACGACACGCTGCGTCTTGGTCTTGACTTTCAGAGAATGTTACGGATCAACCACATGCTGTACATTGCAGCAAGGTCAGCACATGCAAATTACCTATTTCTGTCAACAACAGCCGGATGTTTATGGGGTAATCCTTCAGAATTATACAAAAAAATGTTAAGATGCAACCATAGCTATACAAGTATTAAATAAAATGAAAGACACTATTAGTAAATTACTTCACCACTTAGTTGGGAAGTGACTGTTAAGCATCGTCTGCATGTGATTGGTCGGATCATTGGTCCCGATCAGGCACTTCCCAGCTGAATCAAATGAGTTAAAACTGAAAATGTCAAACAGGATTTCATTTAAAGCTAAATTAGTACGCTACCCCCAAATGTAAAGCGAGTCAAATACTATTTACTCCATTTTCAATTTTACATTTCAATTTAATAAAAGATAAGAAATGGAATTAACATGAAAATGTTCAGACTAAATGCATTTGTTCAATAACATGCAGTAAATTGAAAGCATCATTTCAGACTCTAAGACTGAAAAGTGTTTTTTTCCCAAATACTTTTTTCAATAAAAAGGACAATGTTTTTTAATCAAATAACTTGACAATAACAAAATGAGAGAATGTTTTTACTTTAAATTGGGCACACATTTAAACCCAAGTTATCTTTTTATTAGCTTGTAGTTTTGGCCTAGTTTTTTATTTTAATCATTTTTTATGGCATTTTAGATTTTTATGCCATTATGCAGTTGAAGCTGTGAAATTAGACTCTGGTATGTTGTCCAATAGATTTATACATGCATTGAAATGCTCTGTGAGGTGAGGTGTGAGTCCTGACTGTGCTTTGAACTCCTCAGGGATCATGTATTTGCTGTGAATCTGACGACGGCTTCAGAGGAGTTTGTCCCACAGCTGGTGAGTAGATTTGCAGTTTAATTTTGGATATACTGCTACCTATCATCCCCCACAACTGCTTTCTTTTCAACTTGAAAATTAAATTGACGTATCAAAAATAAATGTCATATCCTTTCTAAGAAATACATTTTCATTCTTAAAGTAAAGTATTAGTAACTATTCCTTAATTTATGGTTTGGATTTATCTTTATATTTTGGTTTTGTGTGTTATTTTTAGCTTTGGTAATTAGTTTTTGCTTTAGGCAGACATAGTTTGTTTGGAAAGAGGGATAAAGCTTTTAATAAATATTGACTGGTTGAATGTCCTTGGGTTATTAAGTTAGTTTTCTTACACCAAATAAATTCAACTGTATTTTTTAGTTACTCTAGGTGAGTTAAGCTTTCACAACTTCAAATATTCAGTTAAGTTGTGAAAACATGCCTTCATAGATGGCAAAGATTGGTTGCATTGACATATGGTACTGTGGAGTCACTGGCAAAAGACATTAATTAAGTAATTTTTTAGCCTCTAATTAAAAAGTGATAATTAAATGGGGATTTATGTATGTGCAAGAAATGCTGCAAAACAATAAACAATGCTCTTCTCATCATAAAACATACATGCTAAAGTGTGATTTGAAGTGTACCGTGAATAGAGCTCAGTGGCACCCCGTTTCTCACTCTGCTCTGAGAAGCATCATTAGTAATCATTTGCATTCTCATTTGGTTACTATGGATAAATAGATACACCAAAATAACTATTTAGCCTCCACAAGAAATGCATCATCCACAGTTCCACAGTGTTAGCTGCAGAGTCCAAGCAACAATTCTGACAGATTTAAGTGTTTAATGAAGATTTACATCTGTGCTGCAACTCACTCCGGGATTTAGTATTGCATAAAAATCTGTCTCTCTACCGAGAAGACCTTGGGATGTCAAAGGCAACAGAAGAACCTTTTTTTTACAATAGACTGTAGATATAATGGCGGAAAAACAAAACTACGGTGGCTTGTAATGCGTGAGGAAACACAAAGGACATGCTTCCTTTGATCTGCACACCTCCTCCTCATCAGAGGGAAAAGGTTAGAGTGTGGCTCCTGACAGTAATGGGCCTCCTGGTGTATTGTGGGATGGTGGGCTCACATGGCCTCTTTGATGTGAGCTGTTATCCTCATTTTCAGTGATTCAACCTCAGCACCATGGCCGAGGACAACTTTGCTTATACCTTTTTTTTTCTCTGCCTCAAATCATTCGATTTTTCCATGCAGTGTTGATTTCTGATTATATATGTGGTAAATCATTTAAAAAAAATTCAATAATACATGATACACCAAGTTTGAAAAAATATTATATGCTGAGATTTTATGTGTATGAATAGAAACATGAATTATATTGTGCTGTGAATATTATCTAAATTGCCAAACATTGAACTTTTTGTGCACATAAAAGTTTTGTTTTAGGTTTAAACAGTCAGAAAAAAAACGGGGGGGGACACAGGAAATGTCACATCGTTAAGAAACAAAGTGATATCTCAACTTAACAGCAGTTGTTACATTTCATTGTTGACTCAATCCGTATAAGCTTCTTTTTCAGAGTAAACGGATATTGTCTTCTCTCAAAAGTTTAACAAAGACCCTTTTGCTTCCTGTCTAAAATGCATTCTGGGAAACCTTACCAGTATGGAGGGAATGAACTAGAATACCCAACCCATGTTGTTTTCTTCGATTCCTCCTGGTTCGAGATCAAAAACAGAATTCTGAGTTAGCACCAAATTCATTCTGAAAGGAAACCATTACAGGAAAGCGAGAGAGGGGCTAATAATTCATGGAGTTAAAGTGCAATTTACCTGTTGTCTAAAATAGTTATGATATAAAACACCCATAAGACCGTTATGAAAACTTCTTTTATCTCAAAGTGTTTGTGTGCTTTTATAACAGGAAGTTAAACAGTATTATTTTCATTCACCATACTTTTATTGTGTAGTTTATACAGATGATTCAGGAAAAAAAAAACAGGAATTGAATTTCAGTTAAGTTTTGTATGTGTGTTATTTTTATATAGCCAGTTGGTTTAAAGATTTAAGATCATTAAGCACAAATATGTACATAGACAGACTTTGAACTAACTAATGGATACGGTGATGTTGTGACATGTGGCGTTTGCTTTTCAGGTCCCTTTGTGACCAAAACAGTCCAAAGAATTGGGTCAGTAACAAGCAGCTCATTGGGTGACCGGCACAGTTACCAGAACTTAGATGAAATAGAAAACTGATAGCTTGCAAACAGTTTGAAACGATTAAAAAATATTTCTTAACTACTTTAATACATTAATTTATCGTTTTGTTCAAGATTCATGTGTAGATTGCAAGTTACTAAAAGCAGTTAGTGGAAGATGCAACATAATTTACATTAATTAAGCAGTGCAGAATAAGATCACTACATTTACGTCCACTGCTTTACATCATCAGTCCAACTTTGGATTTGAAGTGCTGCATTTATGGCGGTGCCACCACAACCTGTCACCACAAACACAAAGCAGTTGCTGGATTCCTCAAAACATCGTCTATCCAAACGTTTCAGTCCAGAAAACTCTGCATACAGCAAAATATTAACCAGATGTACGCAGCTTTAAAGCAGTTAGTTTGTGTGAGCCATTTAAAAGACATTTGTCTGTTAAGATGATGGGTATGCCTTAAAGGTACATAAATGGCCTTTTTGGTTCTGTTTTACTTGCAAACGATTGCACAATCCATGCTGCCTCCTCACTGATTGACCTGTAGTGTTTTATTCTTTTTTCTAAACAGCCCTCCAGTCAGATGAGTCACCTTCATCCTCACCCGCTTCACTTCTAATCAAAAAGCTCTTCACCAGATACCTAAAGGAAAATTACACTCCTCTGCTTGTTTTTCAGAAATTGACTTGGAAGACTAAAGATGTCGGCAAGTGTACTGTCAGAGGGAAGAATAGCGTGAGTTTAAACTCTTTCTCATGACATTCCTGCAACATTTTTTGCTTTTCCTTTCTCTTGTCCCAGCAGTCAATACTCCCACTGATAAGTGGGAATGCTTATCACTAAGGATGGGTTCCATCTTCATATTAGTTTTACATAATTTATCAGGACTGAGGCAAAAGATGCATGGTTTTCACCTTTTATAGCATCCAACATGTGTTTGCATTCCAGGATGAATGCTATAACTACGTCAAAGTGCTGGTACCCCGAAACGATGAGACTCTGTTTGCCTGTGGCACCAATGCTTTCAACCCAACCTGCCGAAACTACAAGGTAAACATTACTGACTTAAGTGATTGTGAAAGGGCACATTTATATGTGGGTAGTGGAAAAGTATCGTGTCCCAGTTAAATGTCATCTTTAATTAGAATAAGATAGAAACATTTGTGGCATTACTTGTGGCATTTTTTTTAAAGCATTCAGTTTTGGCTCTTTCCCAGATCAGTCCATATTGATTGTTTCCAGACTGCAGTGGTGGGAAATAACTACAGGCTGTCTGAAGCTCTTTAAAAAGTATTGATTCATCTGAAAGTGCTAAGAGCATTCCTAATATTTCTTTTTTTTAAATTTGGGTTATTCTCTGCCACATTGGCTCCAGGCATAGTTTGACTATAAGACAATTGATCCCTGAGGAGTGAAAAATAATGTTATTAAACACTAAACCCAGTGACTGAAACAGATTCAAGAATTTACTTCACCAAACCAATCATTTGTTCTAACTACTTTATAAATTTGCATCTAATTTTTCATCTTTTTTCCTCCACGTTGTTAAAATTGAATTCTTGCTTTTTAAATTCTGAGTTAGGTTTTGATGACTTGTACAGTTTGTAACATTTGACCTTATTACTTCAAACTATTTTTATTCATTAATTAATTTGTAGTATGTAGCATTTGTTCTGATTGTACTAGATTGTGATAACATGATAAAATAAATCTATTTAATCCTAACATTGTAAATAATATCACAATTTAAAACAGAAAGGACCAAAGAAAGTAAAATAAACCCTAATAATACATTTTGGAAGCCAAGAGTAAAGATTTTACCTTTAAAAAAAAAAAAAAAGCTGACGGTTTGATTGACACCTGATGACCCCATTTAGCAGAAAGTTCCTGCACTTAGAAACCTTCATGTTGGGAAAAACAACACATTTACCTGAAAATGATGAGCTTGTCTTTCATTTTTGAAGAGTTTGGATCTATAGGGAGATATGCTGCTCTTGAAGGGAAAATAATGCCTTGTAAAAGCTGACGTGACACAAGCTTGTTATTTTCAAAAGTCAAAGAAACATTTTATATTCTGTCTGTTAAATTTATTTATTTATGTAGTTTTATATAGAGAGTGTTCAAATATGTGTCATCTCAAAGCATGCATTGTTCATTGGAACTTCAAAACCTCAAAATAATGGGGCACATAGCCTTCAAAAATAAGGTCTTTGATTTTGTCGAGAAACAATTCTGATTTATAAAACTGCAAACATGCTTTACTGTACTTTTTCTGCTTGGTTTTTATTGAGGCCATGCTGACGTAAACCATTCATAAACTATTTATTTGGCATCTGGTTGCTGCTGCGATTCTTCATTATAATTGTTGAAGCTTTAAGTGGTGCTGAAAGCAGGCAGCATATCATATACACAATGTTTGACTTGCCGGGTCCTGTTGTGAGTTTTTAATTCATCAATGTACTTATACTGGCAGGTGGCCAAACTGATGAGAACCAAGGTTGCCTGTAAAATAAAAGTGCTGAGCTGACAATGGTAGAGAAAATACCATAAGGAATCATGTCATTAAACAAAGCTACATGGACAATGGCAATGTGAGACGATTGATAGAAAAGACTGTGAAAGTGTTGAGGATGGGAGAAGAGAACCTGCGTGAGGCAGGCTTAAGGCATAATGTATGAGATGGTGATTTTAAAATTGTGAGTTAGGCTGGCAGAAAGGTCAGAGACTTCAAGACTTGCAGCTGGAAACAGATTTAGGTCCCAGAGGGAGAAACTAGCAGAGAGGTGTATTTATGAGCCTTTCCAGGAGGCTAAACACCCCGTTAGCGATTCAGCTAACGCAGTGAGCAAACTGGGATATCGACAAAACTGCCAGGTTGACATTGAAATATTATCAGAGCGCTATCAGCTCAGCTAAAGCATTATCAGCAGTATAATTAACTGATACGGAAATAAAACTGTCAATGTGTTATCAATGTGGCTGACCAAGCTGTCAGTAACATTTTAAGCTAGCTATTCCCATATAGTTTAAACCAAGAACATTATTTCCAAATAAAAGCTTCTGTTTTACAGTTTTTTATGGCTAAATTTCTGAATATGTTATATTAAATATTTTTTTCTTGTACTGATGAACATTAAAGGATTCTTTACTTGTTGGTTCAGAAACGGTAACATAAAGTGAGTCCAGCTTGTATAAAGAACATTTTACATGGACTTGTGCTTCTATAGTGAGGTTGTATTATTAGCAACTTTGCTTATTTTGCAGGTTTTTTTGTAAAACTTGTGACTTATGCTGCTATTGTTTCTCAGATGGCTTCTCTGGAGCAGGTTGGAGAGGAAGTGGTCGGTCAGGCTCGCTGTCCGTTTGAGTCAGGACAATCCAATGTCGGGTTGTTTGCCGGTGAGTTTCTTTAACTGGGAACAAGTTTGTAAAATAACACCAATGTCTAATGTTGTGTAATCTATTTATACATTCAGATAACCTTCGGCACACAATAACTAAAAAAAAAACCAAACATTTATAATATGATGCAGGTCAAATGCCATTAAAGTGAAACATGATATATCCTTTACCTTTTGGGTATTTTCTGGATTTGTTGATCCATTAAAACAAACAATTACATATTTTCTTTCAGTTTTTTATATTTTTTTACATTTAAATAATGTTTTAAATAATGTACCCTGAAAGACTTGCAGCAAACTTGATTTGCCTTACAGGAGGAGATTTCTACTCTGCCACCATGACAGACTTTTTAGCCAGTGATGCGATCATCTACAGAAGCCTCGGAGATGGCCGACCGGTCCTCAGGACAGTCAAATATGACTCCAAGTGGCTCAGAGGTATGTCAGAGGTTTGCGATTAATAATGATGTGATGACTAAAGTACATTTAGCCCTGAAAATATGGGTTTTCTTTCTGAATCTTCATTAAATGTTGAATGATTTATTGAAATTAATAGAAAATTCAATATTGTAATCACAGTAATTCATCAAAGTTATGTTTTATAAGTTCAGATGATAATATTCTTTGAAGAGAGAAATAACCTGTTAAATGTCATCTGAACACCAGCAGATCCATTGTATCTTCCTTGGTTGTGCGTTTTTAGATCTTCACTGCAGACAGTGTGATGTAAACTGGATTAAACATATCCTGAGGATCTGGTTTCATATTGTAAATTAATACATAATTTGGTTTTTAAGTTGAATGAGCTGCAATGTAGTGTTTGTTGAGGAAATAAAAAGGTGCCTCGGTCCAAATATGACGTACAGTGTGTTGCTTGTCAGACTCTAGAATCAGTCAGAAGTAGGCACCTCCATTGCCACCATCCTGCTAGTGTTGTGAACATTCCTGCTGCAACTCATCTGAATTAAATCCATGGTTAATTTGAAGACTTATGTCAATGTTTCAGGTGTGATGCTGCAGGGGAACTCTCAACATGAGAGGTTGTGGCACTACCCCTGCTTTAAATCATCAGCTAATTAAACTTTGACGAAAAATTTGTTTAAAACTGAAATGGTCAATTTGGCTTGATCTCAACTTTATATTTGCTTCTAAAAAGACACAGAAATACTCATGTTTTTCCCTATGTGAATGCATTTTTTTTGTTCTCAGTGAAACTTATAGGTGAAATTCTCTAACATCATCCCAAAAATAAAACACTGGTGGAACATTTGTAATGAGCGAGAAGGCTACCAAAAATACGCCTAACAAAATGTGTTCATGCACCCCATGCGTTTACACCTGAAGGCATGTCAGGATTAAAAGACTTTTTCCAAGAGGCGGTTAAATTGTGACAACCATTATGTTTCCCAGAAGTCAGTTCTGTGAAACACACCATGGTTTATTGAATCCTGCCACTTTGATAAAGCCTGTAAAACTTTTTCTTTGCAGGCTTTAGGAAGCTACTCTAGTTAATGCAAAAAGTCAGTAATGGAAAAGTAAAGGCAAGGGAAGTTGGCTTTTGTCACCTGGTAGCTGCAGGGAAGTGTGAAGCAGAACAGGCTGAAGATGAAATGCTGGAATGGAGAGGGAATTTAACCTTGAAAAGTGTGAAAACAAATGATTGTTACACCTTTCTCTCCACAGAGCCTCACTTCCTCCATGCCATCGACTATGGTAACTACGTTTACTTTTTCCTGAGTGAGATTGCAGTTGAATACACCGCCCTGGGCAAGGTAAGTGTATGAACTTTTTATTCCAACAGTGGACAAGTTGCAGAAACTTTTTAAACACTGTGCAAGGTTGAAAACCTCATTTTTTTTAAGCATTGTTTGGTTCCTGGTGGATTCTAATAATCCCATCTGTTCACACTGATCAGGAAAGATTGTTTCTTAGAGACTCCAATCTGTGGTTAATTCAGAATTTCTATGCTGAAAACGTTTTTACAGAGTAGCTGAAGCTTCAAAAGTGGATTAAATATCTTTTTGGACTATTTGTAAACTTGAAAATTGCCTATTTATGTCTTACCAGGTGGTCTTTTCTCGAGTTGCTCGGGTTTGTAAGAATGATAATGGAGGGTCTCCCAGAGTTCTGGACAGATACTGGACTTCCTTCTTAAAGGTGATATTTATTAAGTAAGATTCATGAAAAGAAATGAACTTCTCCTTTAGAAGAGCAACAGCTCATTTACTCATTGGTGTGTGTGTGTGTGTGTGTGTGCGTGTGTGTGCGTTCAGGCTCGGTTGAACTGTTCGGTTCCCGGCGATTCCTTTTTCTACTTTGACGTCCTTCAGTCACTCACTAACGTGCTGCAGATCAACCAAAGACCTGCGGTTGTTGGACTTTTCACCACTCAGGCCAACAGGTAACAAACTGGGAAGTGTGGTGGAGAGAGAACACCTTGTACAGATAATTCAATACAACAACTGTTGTGTAGTACAAATAAATGTCTGAGGTGATTTTTATAAAAAAAAAAAAAGGACCTGATTCCAGTTAAGTTTTTTTTTTCTCTAAGGAAAAAAAACGAATTCAGAAGGAAAAAAAAAACAAAGGGAGCATCTTAAAAAAAAAAGATGCTTTAAATGGTTTGGCAGAGTGAAAAAGCAATTATCCTGATTAAAAAGGATCTGCTTGAAAGATAAAGCAGACCAAAAGATCCTCAAAAGATAGTGAAGTTATAATTTTGCTCTGGATACCTTTTAAATATCAGAAGGAGACATGTTGGTTTAATTCAGCATTTTTAAGATAAGAGACAAACACCATAATTGTGCTATTTCAATCGATAATTCTTTGTTTAGGGAAAAGCAGAAAACACATAACTCTCATGAGAGGAGGTCCTGGATTAGTATTAGCTGCTAATCTCTCCCCACGAACAACCGTGGAGTCGGAT
>JBAMIG010000018.1:17508789-17522737 GCA_037177335.1 Kiunga ballochi
TTTTTACATCCCAACATAATGTTTTCTTTTTTTTTCTCTAAAGTAATTCAAATATTGACGACTATATATAAAATGTGCAGTGTTCCCAATGAAGGGAAATACAAATATTGTCAGGATTTTGAGCTTTACTCACATAAAAAAATAAAGCACTAATATTTTGAACACAACTGAATGTTTTAAAATAAGTGCTGAGTCACTGGAAGGAGGTGGCAGACTGAAGTTTAGATCCTCAAGTGAATCTGCAGATTAACTGGATGTCCTTATTTTTTATGTAGTGAAAACATTTACATACTTTAAGTTCATCATGGAAAAACATGCAACCTCAGATTAAAAGTTAATCTACTTATTCAGCAAATGACTGTATATTAGGTCAAAGTTGTTGCTTTCTACTGATCTAATGAAGTTAGATTTTTAAATTCACACTTTTATGTGTCGTGTTATAAGTTTGCTCTTTTCAAAGAAACTGATTGCAGCAAAAAAACAAATCTCAGCTAAACCCTTGGTTCCAGTTTAAAACCTTGACGTGGGCCAAAATGAACTTAAGTCTTATTGCTCCTTTTAAAGGAGTCTTTACCCGGAGAACAGGATTTATTCAGTGAAAACCTCACATTCATTCGTCATTGCTTTCGCTGACAACTCGCCTCGTTTTATCCCTTGTTCCTCTTAGTTTTCATGTGTATGAGATTTTTTAAGCATCCTTTGGCCAACATTTGTATCTCAATCAAGTGCCAGTATATCTCTGAAGATAAAATATCTTTTTATTTTACTGTAATATAGATGATAAATGACAACTTATTTATATAAGTTCCCATCTGTCATAGGGAGACAGTAAGATTTCCTCAGTTATTTTATCAATGTTAAATTACATAAACGTATCATAACTATGCATCAAAGGCTTTCACTATTTTTGGAAATATCACGTTAGACTTTGTAAAACTTGTACCAAACACCATCATTCGCATCTGCGAAGGAGGAGGCCCATACAGGGATCTCTAAATCCGGTCTTTGAGGGCCAGTATCCTGCAGGTATTCAGAGTTTCCTGAATAAAACACACCTGATTCAAATTAAAGTGATTTTCACAGCTTCTTAAGTTCTACACAAGTCTGGTAATGAGCCATTCATTTGAATCAGGTGTGTTGCTGCAGGGAAACATGGACTACCTGCAGGATACCGGCCCTCAAGAAGCCAATTTGGAGATCCCTGGGCTGATGTTTTTAAGAATCTGTGCTTTGAATGTAAAATGTGAAGAATTTGAGTTTACTAAAAGCAGAAAAGAGAAATAAGAAAAAATAATTTTAGAAAATGTTGTAAACTGGAAGGATTTGTGTTTTTATATAATTTAAATTAAGTATGCAAGTACTCATGATTGCACAAGAGACTCCTTGTGATCCACTTTTTTTTTTAATTACAAATCTAAATCCCCCCAATAATCTAATTTATACTGATTCTACTTAAGTCCATCAATTTACTCAATATTTTGTACTGCAAAGTAAAATTACTCTAAGTACAGATAATTAATACAGGTTTTTTCAGAAATCCGCTCTACCGAATCCGTTCAACTATTCATTTCTCACACTGATGTCAACCAATACTGCACACACACATACACACACACACACACACACACATTCTACTTTGCAGCAAATTGATTGTCTGTAGACACTAAATTTACAAATGATTCCTAACATTTGGATGAGTCCACATCCAGGCCCTTTATGCTGACGAAGCGATTTGATGACGTCCCGACCACAGAATTCACTGCAAGTTGTCCCAAACAAACAAACTTATCTGGAAACCTGGAAATTATTTTAGGTTGGAGGAGACTTAGCTGCAGATCTACATGTTGTCATATAAGAAAAAAAAACTTATATATAGTTCCTGATATCCCGTTTTAATGCTGATATTAGCCTTTTTATCAGTATATCATTTATATTTATACATCTCTGTTGCTAATCATGTTAAATTAAAGCCAGTGTTCATATTTAGCATATAGAGCTGTATTTTTCTCTCTAAATGAAATATTACTGAAATCTTAGTTTTGAAATGAGGATCTTAGTAAATTATTACTTTTAATTTAACACCTATTTAAACTCACACACTGAACAATGATGACAATAACAATATTTATAAGTATAAATTGCTTTATCATAAGGAAAAGCATTACTGTCATGCATACAGCTGCTATCTAATGGCATTCCAATGAGTCATCAGGACTTTGTCGCTACATAAATGTAGCATTGTTTCCTATTATTTTTTTTACATTATGACATCTAGATGAACAAAACAAGCTTTTCTATCTATTCTGGGTTCTTTGTAATAATGACTTGTTTTTTTTTCTTCTATTTTTCCTGTTTTATGATTCATTACTAATGTAGTTTCTATAAAAGTCCCACTAATCAAATTTCCATTCTAGAGGGTGAAATACATTGTGAACACAACGTGAATATTAATGAATGTTTTATGGTTTAAAAATGCCCTTCTATCTCTGCTGCGGTAGCATTTTTTCCAATTCCCCTGAAAAAGAATCAATAATTTACACAAAATGAGTTTGGTTTCAATTTAAAAGAAAAGCATCATCAGGTAAAGAGAAATATTCATTTATAATAGCTTAAAGGACTTTGTTTTTTTATGTGCGTTTAAGCTAATAAAGTAAAATAATTAAACTACGCAAAGTGCGATTAGAACAGAGTATAAAACAACCAGTGAAACGAAATGAATTTCTGAGTGGACTGACGCTGATAACAGCCGGAGTCAAAGCATGGCTTCAGAGTGATCCCAGTGACCCCAGTGCAACATGTGAGGAAGAGAGATGAAAGAACCGTTCCAAACACGGAGATGGAAAAGGAGCACAACTGTGAGTGCTATTAGAGTGAGTAGAGCAGAAAGATTTTTAAGGAGATAAAGTAGCAGCAAAATGCAAACATGATTGACTTCCCTGGAGAAAGACTGTGACTTCTCTTATTTTAAAACCACAGCACACATCCACCAAAAGTCCCAGGTTTGCCAGTGATTTCCCAGCAGACAATGTTTCCTGTAACAAATGCTGTAATGTGTTCAAACTCGTCTAAGAAGCCGAGGAGGCTGATGGTTGAGTTTTGCTCTGCAAAGCCGTTAGGCAGAATGTGAACAACTCGGGTGATTATCCTCCATTAGCGTCAGTGACAATCACATCACAGTGATGTGCTTCCCAACAGTCGCTCGCACTGCGCCGCGCTCCATCCCTTTCTGTTTATATCAAAAACTCCCATTTAGGAACTTCCTGACCTGCATCGCCTGTATCTCCATCAAGGATACGGTGATATAACTGATTTAATTCGGAAATATTTTTTATAATCACAGATTTAAATAGTTTTTCACTAAACTTGTTTTGCACAGACTTGTTTTATGATGTCTAAACTGCATTGATGGACGTGATGACCTTATAGTGCACCCTTAGCCGGGAGATCTTTGAGAAAAATGTTTATTTCTACGTCCAAAATGGTATTAAAGCAACTAAATCAGTTGAAGTTTGTGTTATTAAACCTGGCGATCTTGGCATTTATAAAGATCCTGCATGAGTTTCCTCAGTTTCTGATCACTTAATGTAATTGTTTGGTCTTTCAACTCGTATCGAGTTCCTTTTTATCCATTCTAGCTCTCTTTATGTTCAACTTGTCTCTGTTTCTTTCTATGTTTCCTCTTTGTCTGTCTTTTCACATAATGAAACTTCCTCATTTCGATTAGCCCTGTTCAAAAGTTACCACCACAGGAAGTAATTCTTCCCTAATTATGTTGCCATGGTCATTTTTTTTTAATTTCACACTGAGAAGAAGGAAGAAGATGATATCAATCAATGCGGTATATATGAGTGTGAAAACAATCTTGGCTGGCTCAAAAAAAAGGATGTCTGTCTTCTGAAATCTGAAAGTGATTGCCAAATGAGGCAATAACTGCAACATTTTCGCGCTCTTAATGCTGGTAGCTTGCATCATGTGGGATAACATTTGTGTAATTAGGATGTGTTTACCCTGATCTGGACTCCTTTGTCACCTGGTTTTGCATCTCACCTGCATCTCTTGTTATATTTACGATGTTTTCTTTATTTAGGTTGAGTCTGTGTCTTGTCATTGGCAGGTTTTATGATCACTTTGTTTCTCGTGGTAGAGATTATTATTCTTTTTAAAATTATATCTACTGCTGGTACATTATGTTTGTCTATTTATTTATTTATTTATTGTGTTGTGGATTTATTTTAAAGTTTAAAGAGACCTTCCCATGACGTCTTCAGAAATATATTTAAACTCGTTTTGCACTGTGACCAGTTTGTATGTCTGTTAGAAAAAAAAATAAAATATTGAATATTCTCAGGATATATATGCAGAACCATCATAGCAAACATAGTTTATATTAAGCTTTTTTTCTTTTCAGACACACCATTTAAGGTTGTAACCAATAATCGTTTGTATTAAAACGTTTCTAATGTTATTCAGGATGTAAAAGAGGTTTATAATAAAAAGCCTAAATGACTGAAGCTGGTTTAAAGTTGATGTTTAAGAAAAAATGTTATTGCTAAATCATACCTCAGATATTTTTAACAAGTGAAGAAAACAATAAAAAAATGTATAGAGATCAACCACAACCTGACCTCAGTGCTGCTGATCGGAGTACAAATGTAGATCTTCTTCCAGAAGCGAAACTATAATTCTGGGAATTTATTCAAGTCATAACTGGTTTATATCAGGACGGGACCTAGTCCCAGTAATACGTCTGAATTGGGGTTTTAAGGTAATCTTAGACAAACCCAAACATTTCTAGCCAGAATAAATAGATTCTGGTTTCAGATTCCTTAAAGGGATCTAAATAAAACGAGTTAAATGGAAATAAAGTTCATTTCCTTCAATTCACTGTAAATCAATAAGCTGGCAATGATAAAAATGTTATGTTTTATCAGATGTTTGTATCATAAACAAGAAACTGTACAAGCTTAATCTGTTTAAACAGATTATTTATAATCCAATCCAAGCAAATCCACATCAGTACAAGTCATAAAAACTGTGCTAATCTAACCAAAATAATAAAAATAGTTTCCTTCTAAAGGTTACAGACAGATTACATCTAATCTTCAACTCAGTCCTGAGCATGCACGGTGCAGTGAAGAACAGTAGAAGAGTTAAAAACCAAAACAAAACAAAGCTCTATTTTAACAGGAATGAAATGCTTCTGGCTGAACACGCTGGGGGATTGCATCATTCTGCCTCAACCTGCTGATATAGATCAGGTTTTAGATTAAAGCTCAAGTCATTTTAAATCAATCCAAATTTAAACCAAGGGAATTTGACCCCTTCAGAAAGCAACAAAGGTTTTTTAATATAAAACCCGTAATTCCTTAGTATGAATATTCTCCATTTGCTGCTGCAGTCATGTATACACTACATTGAAATGACATTTTACAGCCTTTCAAACCTGTTAACTTCTTCACTGCAGAGCTTCAACACAGAGTATGGAATCATAATGCACCGACACCGCTGTCTGATTACTTGGCTGTATTTTATACAGAGTTAGTCTATTTTCATCCCCTCCTCCGAGTTGTTCCCCGCTAGATAAGCGAGGCGTTCAGGTGCCTGTGAGCGGTTGGGATATAGAACGGCTCACCGTTGCATCTACCTCCTCCTGTTCTCTCTTTTTCTCCTCACTTACAGCTCAACCCACGCTGATGGAAATGTAGCTTGAGTGGAAAGATGGCAGTGAAGAGGGAATATGAGCAATAAGGGAGATAAATATTGAGTGACTGAGGGGGTGGAGGAGTTAGCAAATATGTGAGGTACAAAAAGATAAATGCAGATGAAGCGGGGAAAGAAAGATGGGGTTCATTATGTGTGATCCAAATGTTTTTATAGCTCTAGCTTCCCCCCCCTTTTTTTTTTTTCCAAAATTAAACCACATGATCTGTATTCATACATGGTAGGTAAATACAGAACAAACAAAAAAGCTTTTTTTTTCTTAGTACATAGAGAGAATCTGCATATTAATTCCAAAAATGATTTATTGCATGAATATGAAAACCTTACCCTGCCTCCCGAGTGAGCTCTCTGCTAAGTAGAGAGAGGTTTATTTTGGTCGGTCAATTACAGGGTCACTGCTGTATGAGCGTGGAAGTTCATGGAAGCTTGATGCGCACAGCTTCCGGACCTGATCTGCACCTGTGCTTGCAGGTTTATATGGAAAAAACCCTTTAGTGGATTATTGCAGCTTCTTGCTGAGTTTGCCCATTAAAACACGGAGGAAAAAATGCAACGTGTTGTCATAACCCTACGCCAGTGGGAGAGCAAATTTAATTTGCAACTGCACCACCGTAAGCAGAAGATATCTGAAAAGATGTCCAGCTGAATTTGTCTCAGCATCTCCATAAATAAGGAGGATAAAGTTGTTTTTGGTGGGTTATGTTCACAGCTGTGAAAAAGAAAATTTATATTGCAGAGAAAAAGTCAGATTCAGATTATCCAAATAGCCACCGGGTTTTCTTTGTTTTCTAGACACCATATGATTAAAAAAATCTAAAAGTAAGGCTTGAAAATGACCAAAATGATCCTGAATGAGAGCGATAAAGTGGATTTGGTTTACAGCTGTAATAAAATAAAACACTTACATGCTTGAAACCAGTTTCTCTCACCAAGAAAAGGCTGAGTTCAGATTTTATTGTTACGGCATTAAAGACCTTGTTTATGGGTTGAAAAAACTTTAATGCCCCCAATTTGGAAGAAGAGGAAACCATGAGTGTGGCTAGAAGACCAAAATCTTCCTCTTGTGCACATTTGCATTTTGATCAGTGAAGCGGATTGTAGAAAAAATGTAGCAACCAGCACAGAATCTCCCACGAACCAATTGTGGGTCAAGACCCGTCTTTGGGAATCAGAGGGTGGATCCCAAATTCACACACTTTTATAAACACTGGGGACATAAAGGGAACCATTGAGACTCAAAACCATTACAACTAAATAAAACTAAAATACAGTAAAAGTGAAAGAAACAAAAATAACTTTATAGGTGTCATTAAGTTTGTCTCTTAAAGTTATGTTTTAAAATTCCAGTTTAACTATGTTTTTACATTCTGACATTAAACTTTATTCCCTTTTTTGTATCCTTATTGGATTACCAGCTGAGACAGTAAAACGGGCTGAAAGAGGAAAGTTCTGATGGAGCATTTAGTATTGTGGCAAGGCACCAGCATATTGGTGAAAGCTGAGAATACATCTCAGCCATGTGCTTCAGTTCTTCCTAACACAACAGTTGGTGCGAGAAATGGCGTTTGTGTTCCCTCATGTTTGGCCAGTGTGTCTGCTCAGTCATAAACTTTTGTTTGCAACATTACACCACTGCATCTGCTGAGGCGTGAAAAGAAAATAAAGGTGAGAGAAATAAAATATGACTATTGTTGCGTAAGGGTGGAGAAAAACTGCCATTTTAGAAAACTGATTACAAAGACTTAACGGCAAAGACTAAATTGATTTAATGGAAAGTGGAAAGTGCTTAATACAGCAGCAGGAAATTGAATCCATGGTGATTAACAAAAGTATGAAAAGGTCAATAAAAGAAGAGCAGGTTAAATAATTTTCTTATTTTTATCTAACTGGAGCAAAAGTTCTGAGCATTTTTTCTTTCCTCTGGGTGGAAAGTGTTTTTTTTTTTTTTGCTACTACGGGTCCAATATGATTATAACGAGCTGGAAACACAATTTTCCAGATGAATAAGTGTTGGCTCGGTGTGATCAGACTGAAGAATGACTCTGCCGCAGATCACAGCAGTCTGAGACACAAAGTACCTTTTCATATGCCGAAATGCTTTTGGAAAATAATCGACCACCTCCAGAAACGTACCAGCAGTTCAAACTCCCCGTTGATGGTTTATGACTCTGAGCTGGTTCGGTAGAGTGTTGCCAAACGTTGCTTTTGTTTTTCATTTCTGCTTGGAAAATGAGTCAAGAAAAGGAAAAAAAAAAACTGACTGAATGATTCAGTCTGTTGAAAGACATCTGATTTTTGCTTGTGGGTGTTTTTGTCTGGAAGGAAGGAAAAGATGGTTCATCTGTCCATTTCCCACAAAGACGGTTGGCTCAGAAAACTTCAAGCAAGATACATTTAAAATGATCAATAAAAATGATGATAGGGTGGCCATTTGAGACCAGCTCAAGGATGTTTCACTAATATTTTCTTTCCTAATAATTTCATTATTTATTAGCTTGCAGTTTAGGTTTCCGAGTCCAGTTGACACGTCCCATCCTGCATCTTTTAGTTGTCTTCTCCACCACATATGAATCAAATGAGTGTTTTGTTACCGGGCTTCTGCAGAGCTGAATGGCTCCCCTGACTTATGTATGGTATTTATTTTAAAACAAAACAGTTTATATCTCAAGCTTTATAAACTGCTGAGAGAGGTCACACAGTATTAGCATATTCAGCAGACTGGATGGAATAACCAACGGTATCCCCAACCCAATTTTGGTTTTGTAAATTTTTTTATTTAGCTTTTATTTAATCAGGAAGACACATTGAGATTCCAAATCTCTTTTCAACGTGAGACCTGGCCAAGATAACAGCCAAAACCACAGTAAAAGTAGAATTACATATTATACCAAATTACATTTGCATAATTAAACAGCAAATATTAAAACATCTAACAAAAACAAGCACATTCATCCACCACCACATTTTTATGGCAATTTTGAATTGATTCATGAACATAAGTGTTTCTAGTTCTTTTTGTAAATTTTTCCAAGGTGCTGAGTAGGATGTTAAAACAAGTTAAACCAGTTTTATCCTGATATATGAACTAATTTCTGTTCTTTGATTGAATCTGAGTACATTGTTATAAATGTACTTAACCTTTGATATAGCTGGATGGATGAGTGGACATGGATAAAACCTAAACATATAGATTACTTAGAGAAAATCACAATTTACTATGTTCATAATGATCTATTTATCTTATCCATTTTGTATTTGTCAGCTTTTAGAGAGTTCAGCTTTTAAAGGGAAATATTTTCACAGAAATAGTTGATCTTTAATAAAACAGCATTTCCAGTGGCAAAGCATGGGGAGCAATTCATACTGGGATATCACCAGTCATGGTGCTCTTTATGGTGGGTTTGCTGGGTCTGCATTCAGGCAAAAAAGAGGAAAATAGATGTGAATTTCTCTCTAAATTCTATCTTCCTGTAAAGAGTGTAAAGAATTTTATCTTTTACTTTTTACCTTCATCAGATGGGTAGAATGAATAAATGAATCTGCTGCCATGTTTTCTGTATGGCTATCACATTTGGATGTGTGGCTTCTTTACAAGCCAATGGTAAACTGGGCTTTCAAAGCCACTCAGAGCAGAACGGATGGCTCCATTTATTGCAACTAAAGTTGGATATAAAACTCCTCATTTTACAGCTGCTGACGCTGTGGCCTGCTGTCACACTCTGCTCTCTCATTAGACCAGTTTAACCTCTCCTCCTTGTAATCCGACACCAAGAAGCAGGTGGAAAAGTTTGTTTTTTTTCCTCCCCGCTTGACCTCAGAAATGATTTGTCTGTGAAACTAAATGATGAGTTGCACACGAACTTTGTGACAAAAGCTAATTAACTTGATGTTCATCCCTGATTAAATTCTCAGGCAGCTGTAACCCATAACAACTGAAATGAGACAAGACACTCTTCACACTGTCTGATTTTCTCCATCAGTTGAGGTTTTATTCTTTTGTTTGTCTAAATAATTGCCCCCTTTTCTGTTTTCCTCCCTCTCCATCTGCAGGGCTGGGTTTGAGCAGGATATCGAGGGCGACCACTCGTTTAACACCAACAGCTGCCACGGTGAGATAAACCTCTCCTTTTACAACTACTACAACAGTGATAACACTTTTAATATGAGGTGTAAATGGTGTCAAATTAAATTGATTGTAAAAATACATCCCTGAGTGTGTTTCCATCAACACTAGTGTCCTGCGTTTAGTTGTAATGGAGAGATTATGGTCACATGAAAACAAAAGCAGTCTAGTTCTGCTCATCCTTGTTTGATGGACAAAAACCCATACTTACCTGTCACAGCAAAACAAAAAAAAGTGCAAATCTGCAAACTTGCTACAGGTGTAAGAGGAGCATGCATGCTTTTCTGGCTTCACATGTTACCCTGCTGTCTGATATTAAGATGGGTAACGTTACAAAGTGCCACAGGCACCTCCACTAGTTTCTACCAGAACTCTAAATGGCATATTTGGGTTTCATACAAGTGATAATCGAAGGTTTATGTGCTAGCACAACAAGCACAACATAGATATTTCTGTCTATAACACATCCCATTACACATTCAGTTATTGGAAAAGCATAATGGATTGTAATTTATAAAAATTTGAAAAAAATTGCAGCAGAATTTGACACCTTCTTTGTGTGTGTGTGTTTGTGTGTGTGCAGCCGATGTGCTGGTGACGACAAGAAACCAAGAGTCAGCAGCTGACCCTGCCTATGGTAAGAAATCTTTCCTCTTTTCTACATCTGATCAGGTGGAGCCCATTGTAACAGGTAAAATGAAAAGGGATTGAGTAACACCACTATTTACCCTTCTTTGTTGGAATTTTAAGAAAGTGTTCAAAGCAGATTTCACTCTATTAAAGTCCAAAAATTCAAAGAACTTCTTAGAATATTGCTGAGACTGGAATCCTTTCTCTAATTGCAGTGTGCTTATGCGGTATATAATGCACGTAGTATAAAACTGTGTTCGTGCAGAGGATAATGAGTGAATGCAACATGTACATCTGAGGCTCACACATTCTATACTTAAAATTACACAATTTCTATGCAAATTTCAATAACTATGAAAGGTTTTATACTTACCACTTGGAATTTCTTTACATACTTTGCCTGATCTATTAGTGTGGTACAGCTGAAGCTACACTATCAGTTTAACATTCTCTTTCAGTCATTTTATGCTGTGATATATGCTGAAGTACTTTGACCAGGTATTGTTCTAAGAGCTGAGAGGCTAATCTTACAGCGTGGTAAGCGGTTATGTGATGAACATGGATCAAAGTGTGAAATTCCCTTTGTTTTGCTCTGTTTGGGGTCTGTTTTGAGCTTCACTTTCTAAGTTGCTGTTGGAGCTCTCAGCTGTGGCTCCTGCAGCATATGATGCCATTAGAGAGCTGAAAGTGAAGCAGAAGGGTGAAGGTATTTTTGCGCAGCGTCACTAGTTAGGTGTCGTTTTGGAAGCCATTGTTCAGGATTTATGTCCACAATATGATTTCATATTTTCAAATAATAGAAATTTCCTTTAAAACGTAATCAACATAGAACCCATTTTTGTGCTTTCCCATGATAAACCTTCATTTTCTTTGGAGGCTTTGAAGGTTTCGCTGTTCTTATGAGACTCAGCAGAAAGGAGAAACTCCCACATTTTGCTTCAACCTCTCCGTTTCCAAACTCAAACTCACCTGGAAGAAATTCTGTTATTGCTGTTCATTTGACTCACGCTGATCTACAGTACCTCGTTGCCCAGTTTGACATCATTACCCTCCACTGGATTACAGTTCAGCACATCTAAAGCAGTGCTTCATTGAGCTACCTGCTCTGTATTCATAGCTGCTACCTGACTGTCAAACCAGCAGAGGTATTGTCATTCACAGAGCAACCGCCGGCCCACACAGTGAATCCTATTAAGGCTCTATAAGCTGCATTACTGTGATTAAACCCAGAGGGGAGGGGTGGAGACCGAAACATGAGTTCCCGCTTTGCTGTCTGCTAGACTTGATCCGAGTCCATCTTTCAGGAACACTTGAACCAGCGAGGCGATATTGTGTCTGCCATTACATCAGCACAGAAGAGGAAGAATGTGGAGAGAGCAAGGTCGACATATTGTGAAGACTACAATGAACCAAGAAGAAATGATGGAGATAGTCTTTTTTTTTTCTTTTCTTTCCACCGTAAAACCGTTTTGAATTACAGACTTAATCCAGGTTGGAATGAAGTTTTCTTCCAGCCTCTTCAAATTCAATCACAGCCTCTGTTTGACATTGTCATGTCCCTGCTGGAGCCTGTTGCGGCCTGAAACCGAGCAATCCCGATTCAATCAGAGGCAACATCTCCTGAACTAAACTCTCTCCAGTCCATGAGAGGTTTTTTTTTTTTAAACGAGCAGTGAACATTAGACCCAGAGTCCTTGGAGCTTAAAAAGTGGCTTGCTTTGTATTCTACCACTTACCTTAATTGCATCCACCTGGCATTGAAATAAGGCTGCGGATGCTGACTGGAATGAAAATGATCTCATAAAAAAGGACAGGAGTGGTGCTCTGACAGCCAAAGACCAGTGGATCTGTGCTCTATAGTTTGATAGGAATTTATAGCAAAATGTTAATTTGGATCAAAAGCTTTTTTTTCTTTTTCTTTTTTTCTTATTTTATGATCGTTTAACCCTGAGTGTTGGTAGATGAAAACAGAGCTGCTTATGAGATCATAAGTTCAGATAATATGACTCAAATTATGAGTTATTTCAGTATCCTCTCATTTATTTTTATTAGCATGGCTTCTATGAAACCTAAAGTTTAGGGATTAATTATGGTGAAACATTGCTTTTGAGATTTTTCAAACAAGACATCTGAGATTTATGTTTCATTTCTGGGCCTTTAAAAGTCTCTAAATGTATTTTACAGCAGTTAATATCATCAAAGGAGCAAGCGGCGGAGTGTTTAAAGGATCAAAATGCTGCAGATGAAATGTGTTTTCTTGGCCGGTTGGGTCAGGACCGAAAGCCAATGTGTTTGTGTTGTGTGGTAACAAGTGTGTCCGGGGAAGAAATGCATCAAGGGAAAACTGAGTTTGTACAGGAAAAACACTAAGTAATTTACCAAAGACCAGGGATAAAAAATTCAAATGGGAATAAAAGCATGTGTACAGGAACAACAGAGGTTTTGCTTTTACTCAAATTAGATTAGGATGTTCATGTCTTTTCAGTAGTAGCTGGAAGTCATAGAAAACCAGGTTTCCTCAAGGTAAAACCAACCTGAAAGACAAATTTCATACTATACTAAACAATCAAAGTTTTAAGAAATAGTATATTAGTGTTATTTACACTGCTTACGTTTGATGGTTATGTAGAATTTCCACATGGACATATAGTCACTGTGTCCAGATCAGTTTGTCTCTTTTGCTTCGTGTGATGCCAGGCTGATTGCTTTCCCATCCGTCTCTTCCGTTTCCTTTCCTGCTTCATCATGATAAGGGTTGGTTTTAGAGTCACCAATTTATCTGCCAGGAATACTTATGCACCATGGGAGGAAGTCTAGAGGAACCCAGAAAGCACCCAAACATGCAAAAGTCTACATGGAAAGGTCAATGTCAGGCTCAAACCAGTAAAGCTGCAGTGCTACCCACTACTCCACTGGTCAGCCCAATATGGATCCATTATGGCAGATGTAAAGCCTGTACATCACAATTTTAACACGGAACTAAATTGGTCATTTTAGCATTAATTTTCATTTGTAACCAGTACTTAACCATAATTTCAAATACCCTTACTATGTTGTTCTTCTCTTCACTGTAGCTTTGTAACACCCCCCTCCTTTTGTTTAAGTTAGTCTGAAATTCCTTATTTGATATCCTTAATTTTGTACGGAAGGCAAAGCTCACGATTTACCGGTCGCTCTATGTCCCCATCCTCACCTATGGTCATGAGCTGTGGGTTGTGACGAAAAGAACGAGATCCTGGAAATGAGCTTCATTCACAGGGTGGCCGGCGTCTCCCTTAGAGATAGGGTGAGAAGCTCGGCCATCTGGGAGAGACTCAGAGTAGAGCCTGGACGCCTTCCTGGTGAGGTGTTCCGGGCACGTCCCTGTGGGAGGATGCCCCTGGGGAGACCCAGGACACGCTGGACTGATTACGTCTCACGGCTGGACTGGGAACGTCTCGGGGTCCCCACAGATGAGCTGGTGGAGAGGGAAGT
>JBAMIG010000018.1:17542883-17568846 GCA_037177335.1 Kiunga ballochi
CTCTTTCTCTACACGATACTCTTTCGATCTAGCGTGTATATATATATATATATATATATATATATATATATATATATATATATTTATATTGCTTAGCCATTTAAAATGTAAGTATATTTGTTGTCTATTATGACCTGTCTTAAGACCTGCTGAAGAGCTACATGCAGGAACACTAGTAGTTGTAACATACACTATGGATTACTTATAGATTACCAAATATGCCTTTTGATGTAAATAAAGGCTTTGATCATAATTCTGTCATGTTTAACAGAAACAGGTTGATAATTTACCAGCTACATGTAAGTAATGCATTATTTAAGTTTTTCTTTACTTTATGTGAACAAATAAATGTCAAAATAAGACTGTAAAATCCTCCTACAAAGTCACAAGCTATTCCTCCTGCCTGTCAGCAGTCTTACACTGTTAAAACACACTGTTAAATGTAAAATACACACAGAGTATGACAGACAAATAAAGCAGCCAGTCTCTGTTCTGGACGGCTGCCTGATCAGAGTGTCGCTGTGAATGTAAAGCAGGATGTCACTAATGTAAAGTGGTGCTCAGTCAAGCTTTCACGGCAGCGTGGAGGTTAGGACAAACAAAGACGGCCTTAAAGTCACTGCTTTCATCTGTTAAAGTAACTAATCATGCTAACAAACAGCTCTGATGACTCAGTTGTGATGTTGTCCTTGAGCAAAAACTTAAATGTAAAAGCAACACGAGAGGAACTGAAGTTTTACACAAGTCTGTGGGTTTGTACAGCAGCAGTTCTGGTTATTTATTAAAATTTCACATTTAATGAGTACAAAAAAAACTTTATATATATGGCATATAACCCTAGTGAAGAAGTTGCACAAATGGATGTTTTGTTACCTGCGGTCTACATTGATGTCTAAACAACTAGTCGCTCAGTGTTCCATCTTCCACAAAGGGCAGCTGCTATCACAGTGGGAGATTGAGGAATTCCAACACATTATTGCTAAGGCAAGGGAGAGCCAGGATGCCAGATCAGAAGGGGGAGTTAATGTCAACAACACCTCCACCTTCACAGCTTAGGTACCGAGCTCCAATGACAATTGAGATGTATGAGAGAGCAACTCACCTAAAAGATAGCATCACGCCTTAGAAAAGAGCCTGTCAACCCCGACACTGACTAGTGAGAATGAGTGATCTACCACCAGAAATCCTTCTAGGTGATGAGAAAACAGCACTCAGTGCAATCCCTACTGTGACCATCATTACAAGCAATGAGCTGGTATACAGTACTGCAGCTTCAAGTCTGGAGATGCTTGGTGTGCTTACAGCCTCAGTATGTAAAGCAAGAAAAGGGCCATCATAAAGCAACTTAAAGAACTTACTCATCTGTCAGAATTGCAGAAGTGTGCAACCACAAAAGGGGTAGCAGAGAGATGCAACCAGATGTCCATACCTGAGGCTCTGGAAACTGCCAAAGACACCAAATATTGGCTGCATGACTGAGAAGATGCACATGAGAAATGGAGGCCAGGCAAACAAAACAGTTGTTCATTCACTAACCTAGCTTAGCGTACTCCCAGTGGCAGGGTAATACCACACAAGCTCACCCACAAAGCCTGCAAAAAGAAGAATACTGGAAAGACCTGTGAGATAAGGCATCACATAACAGTGTGGCACAGTGGTTAAAAGAACTAAGAGCAGACCACAGCTTCCTCCCTGAACATGGTCCAGTTATCACACTGTGGCACAGATCCAGCAAAGGTATGAAGAACTGCTAAGCACCTGGTCTGGACATAATCAGCGCCAACTGGATGAAGAGGCTGCCTTCACTCTGAGCAGCACAAACAAACAGGGACCCACCCTGAATGGCTGGCTTTTTTTTTTTAGATACTTTATGAATGTCAAGATTAAAATCTTTCTCACTATGTTGCGAACAACTTTACTTCATAGACACTCTGAATTGATACCGTCACACTAAAATCAATGCACCACACAACCAGCATTTGTGTATGAAAGCATTGATTGGTGCAGAATCAATGGGCCCACCCATCCTAAGCTGTGTTTTTGTGCATTAGTGCTGAGTCGCTGCTGGACTGACTGATGAGTCATTGTGTCTGAGAGGCTTTGATGTTGTATCTGGAGCTGATGAGGGGAAAACTGCCAAACAATAAACTCTTTCATCTGTTCTCTCTCACATCTACCCCTCCTCTCCTGTTCTCATCCCTTCATTCTTTTGTTACCCCCTTCATCTCCCTCTCGCAAATCAACTCATCCCTTTTCTCCTTCTTCTTCCCGTCTCACCTTTGTCATCTTTTTTCTCTCCTCCATTCCATTTTCTCACTCTCACTTGTTTCTCATTAGGTCCAATTCTCATCACTGCCTCTCTTTCTTTCTTCTTCCCATTCCCCTTGTCCTCACCTCTCCTCCATCTGTTTCCACTCCTCTTCCTCAACCCTCTTGTCAACCTACCGTCAGCGAAATGTTTGCTCATCCAGCCAAAGAAGCTTCTGCCTGCTGGTGTGGAATTTACTTCAAGTTCTGCAGTTGATTAGATTTTGCACACACACACACACACACACACACACACACACAACACACTGTTGGCATACAGTATTTCCATAAGTCTTACCTCAGTGTTTTTACAGTATGTGTAATAAAATGTGTGTTTGAGTGTTTTATATATTTCTCACATTGTGCAAACATAGCATAAGGAAATACAAGCTTATTTGTTTCAAATTTGAAACACTGAAATATAAATCAGTATTTTTACCATCCAGTTGGTTCTTTAATGAACAGTAGCAGCAGTATAATGATCATTGGGGTTTGCATCTGTCTGGAATCTGGAAGCTTCTTCCACCTTTTTTGGAAGGGATATTAAAGATAAACCTTATAAGTGGGGATTTTTACAGTTCTTTGGCTATTTTCCACTTGCACCTTAATATGTGTCAAAATCCCCACCTACTAAGGTGCAAGTGGGCCAGGCGGTCCTGCGTCAGCTACCACCTGGTTTCACAGTTATCTTTTTAATTGAGATAAGTGTCATTGTGGGTGGGGTCGCTTCCAAGTATTGTGAAGTCATTTGTTTGTTACGCACCCTGTCTGATGATGCTACCTATGCTGAGTTTCGGAATCGCTCTCAGGACTTTACCAAAGTGTACACGTCACACGTTCAGCCCGACTCTGTGCAGTCAGTACCTGAAAGGAGCAGGTAATAAAGTGCATCTATTCAGTCCGGGGGGATCCTGATGGGACCACCTACAAGGAGGAGGAAAGGTTCTGGGCTGAGTTTTCTAGGTGCTAGTATGACTGAAATCTGACATTTTCAGTAGCCTGAGCACCAAGGAAAAGGGTTCTACATGAAGTACTCCTTTATTTTTTATTAATCTTTGATATTTTGTGTCATTAATCTAGGAAGTTTATTAAGTTTATCATTGCTGTTTTCTATATTTGCCTGGAAAGATATCAGACTGTTTCTAACCGGTTTCTTTTAATAATTGAAGTTATTTTGCTCTTGTGCTTCATAGCTGAGGAAATATTCTTGGATCCAATCAGAATTGAACAGAAGCTACTTATACAAACTTTTTTCTATCCTTGTAATAATAATAATAATAATGTACAAAATGTATATATTGCTTTTCAAGGCACCCAAAGCACCATTAAATATATTATTCATTCGGTCCATTCATATAAATGAATAATCATTCATTTGAGATGAGTTAATTATGTTATCTCAAGATAAAAAGTATTGTTTATTTAATAACAGAATAATTTCTTTAATTACCTCAAAGGAAAAAAAATGTTTTCCAATATTTGCATAAATAAAGCAGTTTTTCTTAGAGTTTAGGAACGAATCCCTGGAATCAAACCTCACAGATTCATGTCTTAGCTTATAGTAGATGCTACAGATTCTGGCCGGTTGCTGCATTAACCGGTTAAATTAGGAGCCAACCTTTAATTTTGAGCTCATGTTTTGTTTATTAACACTAAAGTTGTTTCCCTGCGATAACCTTTAGCTGGTTACGCCAATTTCTTGAGATAATTCCAAAATTAAGTTATCATGTGAGAACAAGTTTTTGATTCCAAGCAAATAGAATGATTAATTAGAGATCTCAAGGAAATAACATAAAAAAATTAATCATTGTATCCATGGCTACTCTTGGCCTTATTAATGAGACTTTACTTGGCCTTGTTTATCATTTTCTGTATTCTCAATAAGAAAGAATTAAATATCACCGGAGCTCATTTGCAAGGGTTATAAAAACTAATAAAAATCACACAAAATTGTCTGTTTCACTTGTTTTTAATAGCTGTGCTTTTATATTTTATAAAAGTACGCATGTAAATAAAAAACAAAAGGTTAGTTACACTATTTCCCTCCATCTCTCCAGGTGTCCGTCGTCTTCCTGACATAGAGCAGCGTGCCAACGTCAACGTCCACTACACGCTGCTCATCGCCTGCGTGCTGGTGGCCTTCTTCCTGGGTGCGATCTTGTCAGGTTTCCTGGTGTCGTGTTACTGCAGCCGTAGCGCCGTTCACCGGGCGAGGAAGCTGGGAAAAGACCCCGAGGCATCCTTGCCGCACGCTCTGTCACTGCGATCCCTTGCAAAACTCAACGGCCTGCTAGATGGACAGCCAAAGGTTGGTGTAGTCAAAGATATACTGTAGGTTTTCTCTCATGATTTAGGAAATAGTGAACAAAAGGGAGATTTATCCGACTCACTGCTTCACATGTAAAATGATGAATCATGATAAAAATGGCTGCAGGAAAGTCTAACTCTAATTGATTAGTTTTTATCAGTTTTATGCACATTTTAGTGATATGTGAATGTTTGTTGGCAAAGCTGCTAATTTTAGTTTCAGAGGAAGCTTAGTGCTGATAAATGTGAAATGCATGCATCACTGCTGCAACATTTCACATGGACTTGCAGCAGTTTTCACAGGAACAAGGTGAGAGGCAACATATTTTTCCTCCATCCTCCTCATCCCCAGGAGATGCATAATAAGCCTCACCTCAGTCTTTTATTCAGTCATTATAGTCATTGTTATTCCATCATTTCTCCAGATGTCTTTGAGCAAGAAGCCGAGTCCCATTGCTACTGCTGACCTCTGACCTTTCTGCTGAAATTGACATTTACGTAAAGGGTCCTCCAGCAGACCTATTTTAAAAGTATCACATTTTCGTCTCTGTCTAGGAGGACAAACTGGATGTGTCCACTCCAAAAATGTACAGCCCGTTCATTCCCAACGGCCAGGCTGAACCTCACCTCCACTCCCCCAGACACCAGGTTCTGCAGCTTGGAGATCCTGATCTCAGTCTCTCCCAGGTAGGAAAGCTCAGCCGTTTACTGTCCTAAAGCAGAAATTCAGCATTTTCACCACATTTAAGTTCTAATTTTATTCTTCTAGAACGTGAAACCAAAAGACATCTTAATGTTAATTGCTATTTTATGAACAAAAATTTTGGACCTTTTGGACCATGCGATGCATTGATTTTTTCTCTTTTCAGATGTTTTTGTAGATTTGCCTCTATGCCATTGCATGACCCAGTTTTAGCAGAGCTTTAGTTGTCAAACAGATGGCTTCACATTTTGGAATACTTTGGTGTGTTTTGGTATTGCTTCTCTAAGACCACTGGAGATGCGAACAGTCTAGAGAGGCATACGTATGAAAATACCCTCCTGTTTTTGCTTCTTTAGAACAAACAATACTAAGGAGTAATCACCTTGTGCTGCACTAAAAACATTTATGAAAAGACTTTTTTTTTTCTTTTTGTGTCTTATAAAACCCAGCTAGTAACATTGATAGATAATGTGTTAATCTGTGGCCACAGATAACGACCCCATGGGAAACATAATTAATTCTTGGGATACTTTTTGGTTAGGCAACAAAATTATAGCTTTAGCAAGTGATATGGATAATTATTATCTTTTATTCTTATCTTGGAATGAATTATGAAATAAATGGGTTACTAACCCCTGGGTTAGCAAAACGAACATGCCGCTTTATCACTGGAAAAAATCTAAAAGGCTTCATCCACAACTACCACAAAATATTCCAAGCTATTATTGATTTTAAAAGGGGAGATAAACCTGTGGTATGTAAACTTCTGATCAGGCTCGGTTGTATAGTTTCTGTTGTTTGGTAATAAATGGCTTCTCGCTCACACTAACTGTGAGTGAAAGAAGAGTTTTGTGTTATCATTTGTAATCTCTTAAAAATGACCCAGACATCAGAAATTATGCAAAAAACCTATGAGCCAAACTGTGTGTCCTTATCAGAAACCCCAACATATTTAAGTATAAGATGGTCTGTTCTAAACATACCTGAGATCTGTGAAGACTAAGCATAGTGTCATCCTTAGTTACATTCATTTCACTTAAATTTGACTTGGTTTCCTCATTCCCACTGGTTAGTCTGTAGCCATGCAATAGATAATATATTCCCTTCAGATGTCACCAAACAACAATCTAAAGGCCCTTTCCCTCTTAAGACCACTAGCATGACATTACAGTGTTGTATAAACATAACTTATACTGCCACCTTCTGACAGCACTGCACAATCTAGTTCATTCATTCATGAACAGTTGGTGTAAATGAGCGTGACGCACATTTTCTGTAGAGAAATGTATAAATCCAGGAAGGAAATTGTTGTTCTAAAAAGCAAACTGTAGATTTCACTGGCTACATATGAGTAAATCTGCTGCAGCCTGAGTTGCATCCACTTTGATCCCCCTTTCTGCCTCAGAACCTTATGAACAGATCAGTCATCTGCAAGCAATCTGTCTTCCAGCTGCTGGTGAAAACAGCTTCTGCACATATATAGTCATGCACCTGCTCATGACAGCACTGTGAAAGACATAGCAGGTGTAGTCATAGAAATGAAATTAGTATCTTTTATAATGAACAAGATGCCAGCAGTTGCTTCTGTTCACTATTCTATCTCAAGGGTCAGTAAATGTTTAGTATTTAACTTTTACAAAGACAAAAACAAACCAGCTGAGAGGAAACAATTAAGCTCTGAAGACATTAAACTAGTTTGTCATTGGTCATTAGTTTCAGTATTAGTTATAAATTAGATTAATTATATGAATAATTAGTTTTTTGAGTGAAAACTGAGTTATTGTCTTATAATTTAGTCAATTTGTGCTTTAATTTTAAACTGAAAAAGAATAAATTTAGAGAGAAATTGTAAGGTATGACAAAATGTAGCCAAATAATAAAGAAATATGAACAAATGAAAAGAACAAATTGATTTAAAGTGTGTTGCAGCCACACTAACTCATGCAATGATGTTTATTTAACAACAGCTTGTGGTTAAAAGATGCAGCAATCTATGTATTCCTGCTAGATACACGTATCATGATGATCTTTTATGAAAATGTTTCCTGTTGTGCTAGAAAAATATCTGAAGGCCACAAATCTAACCTCTGTTCAGTCTCTGTCTCAGGGGGACGGGGAGCTCTCTGGCCTGCCCACGCCTGACTCCACCCCGGAACTTCCCATCAAGAGCATGAGGGCCCTGCGGCATCACCAGTACGAGAAGAACCAGAACTGCAACAACGCCAAGGAGAAAACCCCCAAGCCTGGCCCCAGCTGCTCCGCATCAAGTCAGGGTTTTATGAGTGTTGTTGGGAACTCTTTGAATCAGCAGGTGTTTCCCTTCTCTCACCACAACGGCAGCAGCCTGAGCAACGGAGCGGCACACGGAGCAGGTGCCTCTTCAACTTCGCTGCACCTCCCAGAGGAGAGAAAGTTCCCGAACGATGATCGAGCAGCAGCAGCAGAAGGAGGTTGTGGTGCTGGAGTCTCACAACATCACCAGTCCCAGCAGTCACTCCCTCAGACGGTGGTGGACGTGTCCGCCCTGGACGAGCTGCTCAAACACATCCACGAGGTCAGCGCATCGGGAACTGGAGGCATCAAGGTCCTCACCTCCACCTCCTCATCCTCACTTTTCTCCGGGCCGTCGACGTCCGCTGGAGCCCATCATCACAGTCATCACCACAGTCAGACCCGCACACATCAATATAATCACGGCCATCACCATAGCAACCATCATAACAACAACAGTAGCAGCAGTCAGCATCACCAGCAGCAGATTTCTGAGATGGAGTCTGCTTCGTATTACAGCACCTCCACACTGCCGAGGGACGGCCTCCCCAAACGCCTGGACGCACCTCCACAGAACTCCACCTCCTCCTCCGCAACCTCCTCATCTTCATCCTCCTCATCCTCCAACAACCCCACCTCTTCCACCTCCGTCCCGTCATCCTCCTCGTCCTCTTCCTCCACTCCTCTCCAGCAGCAGGTGATCCCCGAGCGGCCCGGAGGGGGCGGAGTTTCTGTGGCACGTCACCAATCACAACGGCACTCCCTCATAAAGATGGGCAGCGGTGGTGGCGCCGTGCCTCGCCATCACAGCTTCAATCAGAGGGGGGCACACGCGCACTTTCTGGCCAGGATGAACACCAACAGCAGCAGCAACGGCCCGCCGGGCGCCAACGCCGCAGCCAACGCAAACACCAGCACCAGCGGTGAGAGCCAGCGGGCGTCAGTCGCCAGCGCTTGCCTCACACGGCAGCACAGTTACAGCGAAGGGCCACATGCACAGCGGGCAGCAGTCGTCCGCAGAACCGTGTCACTAAAACCCCAAATCCCACCAAAACCCCTTTTTCTGCCAAATACAGCCACATCGCCAGTAGCAGAAGCAGAAAAGTATGACTACTGAGACTGGAGGGGGAAGTGGTGCCACTCCAAAAAAAAAAAAAAAAGAAATGGCTACAACCATGCCCTACTGAGAAAAAAGCACTCCAAAAAGCCTGCTGGGCTTGTGCGAAAGACAAAAAGTGAGCAGTGATGGGCCAAAAAAGACAAGAGACCTCCGTCCCGATCGCTCCTCATTAAAGTCCTTCAGTTGTGGCGATTGTGATGCTGCCGTTTATTGCCTTTCCGAGGCGCGACTGCCACCGAGCTCACAGAGCGGGGCCGCACAGACTGACGTGTTTCTCCCTGCAGGACGAGTTTCCCTCCAAACAAACAGCCGATCCAAACCCAACTCAGACAAGAGGCGTCTGAGAAACATTCCAAAAGCGGGGAGTAGATGTTAAAGAGTTCCCCAAAGCTTAAGGTGGCCTGAAAAATTCTTGTTTGATGCAGTTTTCAGATGCGCTCTTTGATCTGACGTCCCCAGTTGTTGCACCCTGGAACTGGGCCTGGATCCAAACTGCGAATATTTAAAACGCAGGGAATCGGACGTGAACTGAATCTGAAGCCGCATTAGTGGTACAGAGATGGCACACCTTTCCGCAGAAGTCATGCAACAGAACCTCCTCTTTGCCGGAGAACTTAAGTCTGTTTCTGAATCTGGAAAATTGGAATTTAAAGGAAAAGTTTACTTGTCTTTCATGTGGTGAAAGGAAAAGAAAAAGAGAGAGAGAGAGAGAGACCGTGTGTTCATGCCTGAGACTTCAAAAGAGTTTTGCAGACCAACACATCAGCAAGTAAAACTGACATTATTGCTGCTGGAGCTTTTGAGAAGTGTCAAAATCCAGTAGTCACAGCGATCCTGATCAGAGCTTTTACCCTGACAGTACACACAAACCAGAAAAAAGTTGCTTTTTATACCATATTGGTATCTGAAAAAGAAAAAAAAAATGCCTAAAGCCTTGTAGGTGACTAAGGTGAGATTTCTGATAAACAATTCCTGTAAATGGTTAAACATACTTTACTTCATCTCAATGATTTTTCTCTTCAAACGACTTAATGGTTACTTAGTATGCTCTGCATCTATCTTCACACATGCACAGCAACATGTGCAGGATTTACACAATACGTTAAAGATGCAATAAAATTCAACCTAAGTTTTTCTTCTTTTTTTTTTTTCCTCACATTTTAATTCAGGAATTTAGGAGCATCTGTTTATCAGAACTGTTGTCTCATCACCAGTTGAGCAGAGAAAAGGCATAGCTGAGGATGGTCCTAAAATGAGCAGTTCACCTCTGGTGCAGTAGTTTCCAGAGTGGATGCTGAGGCTTAGTTATCAGCCCTGCTAAGTAGCATTAAATTACACCTACAGATGGGGAGTTTGATAAGTTATGCAGGTGTTTGCAAACCAGAGGCGAGTGTACTAAATTATCACAGATGGGTTATTAAAAATCTGTTTCAGTTCATTCAGGGAAGTGTAAATGTGTGGATCGCCCTCCTGAAATTCAAAATGACCTGCATGACAACTAGCATAACCTATCAGTAGTGAGCGATCTGAATCTAATCTGCGTTTGGATACAGTGCGTCTGAAACCTGTGGAAAAATGAAAAGCCGGGCAGCACAAGTGGAAAGGTGACAACGGTGGTTAGTTTGAGTGAAAACGTGGCCTATTGAGCCGCTCTGCTTTTTGTTCATTCATTCCGACAAACTCCCCGGTTCGACCGCAAGATCTGCCGCTGACTGCAGTCTGTGGGAGTGTTTCTTCACAGATGGTCTAAAAATACCCAACTGTGAAGAGAATCTGCCATTTCCTGTTTTACTTTTACCTCCCAGTGTTCATAAGCAGTGAGGAAGACTTTCTATCCGGTGGCCTCCTCTTCTGTTTGTGCTCTCAGCCTGAAGCTGATGAAGGTTAATGGCACCTACGGGCAACAGCAATAAAAGTCAATGAAAGAAACCAAATTCTTTAAGTATAGATGGTGAATTTAAGAAGCTGTCAGTTGGCTTTATGCATTTATTTGGCTTTTAGAGCTCATGTCGTCTCAGTACAAGACTGTTGAAGTGACACCGTTACTCCCCTAAAGACACAATGTTGCATTATTCCGGCTTCAGATTGTTGCAGTGAACAAAAAGCATTAAAAACATCTTTGCTCTGTGTCGTGAGGTTATAAATGTGGGACAATTTAAAGCAACACTAATGCAGGGTTTTGCTGAAGTGCATTTTGTTTTTACTCGCATAGAAAAGTCATCTTCATGCAGATGAGAGCCAGGGAAAACTGAGAATTAGCTTAAATCTGAATAATAAAATAAGAAGAGTCGTTACAAAAGAGGATGAGTTCTTTTCTCTGAGTAACTTTGAGGACAAAGTTCCTGCACAGGTTTGCATGTTGCAGTGTGGTACTTACTTAGATTGGAGAAAACAGATTAGATCAGGATGTCTTAAAATGAGAAGCATAAATAAAGTCAATTCTATAATTTTGTTACGCCTATAAGGTCAACTTAGATGTTTTAATCAACGATTAATTAACTAAATACTGAATCGCAGTATTTGAGGTAATTATAACGAATTATTTGACATTTAAAGACATGTTCCGACATAGTAACTAATTAGTAAGTAATGTCTGAAAATTGGAGGAAAAACACAATCTGTGCAGTAGTTGTGTGATAGCAGCCATATTTCTTTTATTGCACTCTTCCTTTTGGTTTCCATGGCAACCCCATTAGCTTAAGAAATGCATGAAGGTTCTGGGAAAAGGACGGCAAGACGCCAGTGCGTTAACATTGTCTCTTCTCTCCCAGGTTGAGCGTAGGTTGTCACACTTTTCACCTGATTTGCAACAACGTAGCAAACCCGAGCAGGAAATTCAGATTTCTGTGACGCTGAAGCAGAAAATTGCTCCGTGTCCTGAGAGATGGGGATCGATGAACAGGAACCAGATCACAATCGCTAAACAAACTTTTCTCTTCACCTTTAAGCACCGATTTGGTTCCAAGCTGCCGGTTTTAGTTTTATCTGCTTCACTCAGCTGGCCGGACAAACTCCCAGAGCACATTAAGCGATCACAGAGCCGCAGTGATGCAGCAGCGTTAATAAACCATCCCTGTCTGCAACAGGCTCCGCATTAAATGATGCAAATTTAAGACCACAAGCAATTCCCCGGTGCGGGATGGACAAACAGAAAGCTGGAATGTGAAGCAGATTCTTTACATGGCTTCATCAGCATCAGGTGTTTCCACAGTAGACAAAGCAGCACTGAGTTCTACTGAAAGGCCAGGATTTAGATCACTGAGGACGTTCCATCACTTATTTCCATCTCTTAGTGGAATCTCTCGCCTGACTGGAACTGTTTGATGTAGTTACTGGAGATTATTGTTATTCTGGTCACTGGAAGGAGGGTGTCTACATGAATCAAAGTCTAAATTAACAAGTTCCCGTACATGAACAAATCGTGATGTCCAGCTCTTAGATTGGATAAAATACCTTTTTTCAAATTAATTATGAAAAACTTTTGTTCCCGAAAAAAAGGTTGCACAACGAGTTGGCCTTTTTTTTTTTTTTAGCTCAATTTATAGAGATTAGTAACACTTAAATCTGTAGCCAGTGAGCATGATCTATAAGGGAATCCTTTTATTCCTAATGAGAACTTGTCACGCATTTGTCCTACTCCCGTCATCCTTTTTGTTTCAATTAAAGTCCAAAAGCGTCCATAAGAAAAAGTATCATATTCAATTTTTAAGACAAGAAAAACAAAAGAATATTTGTTAAATGCACAATGTTCTGGTCTAAATCTGAAATATCTGATGCCAATATGTCCTTGAACACACCACAATGCCATTTTTAGCCTTTAAGGCCTAAAGATATGAATCTGCACACTGAGGTATAGAAGTCTAACCTACTAATAAAATACCCTCTGAAATGGCTTTGAGATGAGAATAAAAGCTCAATAAAAATAACTGAAAGCTTGTTGAATTTTAATCATTTTATACAAAAAAATATTCAGCTTCTTTCTGGTTTGAAAGGAAACTAAATCATTTGAATTGCTGCTCAGATGAAAAGACTCATGCCTGAAAAAGATTCTCCACAACTTTCATTAACTTGAATTCATTCAAAATGCCCCCCAAAAACTTATTCCTGATTTAATCAAAATAAAAAACGCTGTAAAATACTCAGCAAATGAAATCAGCTTGTTGTGATTAAATAAAAAATGCTTTCAGGCTCAAACTATGGAGAGAAATACCTGAATGACTCTTTAAATTACCCCCCAGGAATCTCTGCGGTACTGTCGCTTCAGCATGTAACAAGCCACAGATGCAGACAGGCAGAAAGCTCAAATTAAAGGAGCATGAAGAGAAATGGCAGGTCAGAAGTTTCACCCACTCAAATGTTAAAGTCAGCCAGACATAAGCTAAATGTAATTTCATTTTTCTTTAAATAAAAACCAAGTGGTTTGCATTTTTATGGGCAAAAAAAAAAACGAAGACAAGGTGGGAAACAGGGCTTATTATCTGAATAAACAAGCTGTCAGGAGGCTATTTAAACCTAAAGGGTAGAAAAAGGAAACGGCAGATGTTCGGTCGTGATACAGAATGTTTTTACTGGTTGCTACGCGGAGATGCTACAATAAATAAACACTATTTCTCATTTTAAGAAAGGGTTTTTTGTATGAGGATGCACTTGTAACCTTGAATATAAATTTGTTTATTCATTTTGTGGCTCCCGGTTTGCGTCCTCTAAACGTGCCGGCGGATCCAGCCGGAGAGGTGGAGGCGAGCATAGGTGCTGTGACATTAAAGATGACGGACTCTCAGCACTACAGAGAGGGCCATACCAGAATGACAATGTAATAATATTAAACGCCATTATGTTTACCTTACTGCTATTAATTAACATTGTGAATAATGGTGTAAATAAAGGACTCTGTGGAATATTATGGGGTGTAGCGTGATTACGTGTGTGCACTCAGAGGCAGGCAGAAAAAAATCAAGTCATACTCGCCTTAATCTGATGACCCAGGATATGTAGGATGTGTCGGAACTTCAGATGATCCAGATGGACCCGTATGCATTGCAAATCATTTCAATTACTTAAGCTGCCTGATTATTCATTTAAAAGACCCTTTGGGGAGCTTCTGAAATCCTCAAAGAACCTATAAGTCATGGAGATTGTATCAAAAGCTCTAGACCAAAGATTCAGTAAATCTAGGAGGACAATGATGACTTGAGGGGATTTCTAGGCAGGCTTGCAAATGTCCCAATTTAATTTAAGAAATGTAGGCTGATCAATGTCCAGCATCGAGTTCTAGGAGGGACACTAAAGACAATGGAACCAGGAAGAACTCATTTTCCCCCCGTGGATGTGGTATTTCAGAATCCTTTGAAGGGTGTGGGGTTATAGAAGTTCTTAGAAAGGCTTCAGAGATCCATAAAAACTCAAGGGAGTGCCAAGAAATAATTATTTCTTCTTAGGTGTCCACTGGCCTTTCGGTTCAAGGGTCTTTGAAGTGAATTGATGGGATAAACTGAAGCCTCAGAAAGCTTGATGATTTTTTTTTTCCCTCAGTGTCCAGAAATGTCCTTTATAGACTCCTACAATCCTTTCTTGGATACTTCAGGTGTTTCAGAAACCTTTTAGGCTATGAGTCTTCTGAAGCACTGAGAACAGAGGGGACAGAAAGGAAAATGGAATAGTAGGTGACTATAAGAACCGTCTTACACCCTTAGGACATCGCATCTCTTTTCCAATCTTAAAGACATTTTAGACGTGGCTATCTTGAAGGTTTAGGTTCTTTAAAGTCCCACAATGCCACGCTCAAACGTTTAGTCCCATTTCTGAGTCTTTTGATGGCACAGTGATATTTACTGTGCACATCTTCCCAGCAGCCTGACAAATGAGTCTTCAGAACTTTTTCTCCTGGGATGTCGTGTTTCCCTTCACACCCACAGTAACATGCTAACAAGTGGATATCAAGACACTGGCGACATTAAACATGCATCATAGCAGATTCAGTAAAGTAGGAAGAGAAATGGGAAAGAGAAAGATATGAAACAAGAGTCCAGATTTTTTTTTTCTGGCTGCAGAGAGGTGAGAGTACAAGCAGGATGCAAGATGGAGGAGCATCCCTGAAAAGCTGCAAACGTTCGGTAGTGCATCTCGGAATCAAAATAATTTTCTGTAAAACACTAACTTTAGAAGTCCTTAATTAAGCTGCAGTGATAATTGTGCTTGTATATAATAGAGAAGCTAACACCCACACAGCCACAGGAGAGTCATGGATAAAGTTTAATGTGTTCCCAGGACTCAGCTTGTACTTTTAGACATTAATACTGGATCATTGAATTAAAGGCTGGTTCTATTTGATCATCTTTTTACAGATCCATTCCCATTCCTGAATGTTAGCTTTTACAAAACCATCAGGAGATTTCCTCCTTTTCCAAATATCCAGAGGATCTCAGGTTCAGCTGCTGATAGGCAGGACGTCCAGCTTTCAGTTTTAAAATGCTCCGGGGTTGGACCGGTTTTAATTGGATTAAATAATATATCATTGAGATATTTTATCTTTGATGTGTTCAACTGACTCTTCACTATGTCCCACTCTTGAACTGCCACCGCTCACTCGTGTTACAAACAGGAACTAAGAGACAAAATGCTGAAGTGGTGCAGGTTAAACACCCGATGAACGGAATCAATCAATCGATGCTAATCACTGTAGAGATTAGAGTATTCATTGAAAGTTAACGTTGAATTTGGTAGTCCTGCACTGTGTGAGGATGTGTAATAAACATTTGTGATGCTGGTTGGGAAACATTTAGCTACATGTAAAAACCATTAAAACATAACAGACACTGACATCTAGGCATCATTAAAGCCATCTTAAAAGAAAACAATCTAATGACTTATCCTGCAATCCAAAAACATTGTTGTTCTATTATAAGTTTGGTTTGTACATAAATAGACATAGGCTTTTATTTGTTTAAAATTCTTCTTCAACACTCCAACAACTAATGATGTTCACAGCATATTGGGGCCTATCCCAGCTGTCAACGGGCGAGAGGCGGGGTACACCCTGGACAGGTTGCCAGTCCATCACAGGGCTAACACAGAGAGACAAACAACCACACACACACTCACACACTCCTATGGGCAATTTAGAGTCTCCATTCAGCCTATCCCCAAGGTACATGTCTTTGGACTGTGGGAGGAAGCCGGAGTACCCGGAGAGAAGCCACGCTAACACGGGGAGAACATGCAAACTCTGCATAGAAAGTTTCTGGGTCGCCCCCTTCTTGCTGTGAGGTCACTGTGCAGCCCCTATATTTCACATCAATTGATGTCAGTATCAGAAATCAAAATTAAAAGCTGAATAAAATCAGTATATGAGGTATTGGTTATATCAAACATTCCTAGGTAAAAGCTCACCGTGCACAAATCTATTGGATTTATTTCATCTGCAGCTCATTCATTTGGACTTTTCCATTCAGTTAAAATAATATTCATTGCCTTAGAAACCAAACCTAAACTTTGCTACACAGTGAAGCATCAGGTAATGAACTGTCATAATGCTCTGGCGCCATCTGCTGGTTCAGAATAATCACTGCACCAGCCCAACTACATATTTTCTGTCAGCAACACAGCTTTTAAACCGATAAACAGAATTTCCCTCGAAGAGATGAATAAAGTATTTCTCATTCTCAAATGCACGAGAGAGAGAGAGAGAGAGAGAGAGAGAGAGAGAGAGAGAGAGAGAGATATGATGTCCACTTAACATGCATCAAGCTTAATTTAATTTGAGCCTAATTAAATAATTCCTGCAACTTTACTGCAATGCTGCCCAGCACATCCAAACTGATTTTTGCTTGTGTCCCTCTGAACGTTTTAGTTATTGTTTAGCCATTATTAGCCGTTATCAATTGAAAAATGATAAAAACATTTTGAATCATTTTCAGCAACTGGTGAATTTCTGTCGATCATTATTTCTAACAAACTCTGCCTCTAAAAGCTCCGACTGTTTGTTTCATCCAAACACATTCAGACATATCCTTACTAATAAGTTTAAAGAACTAATAAAATGTCTCACTCACCTCTGCTTCACGAGAGTTCCGGTATATGAAGCAGCATGTGATGCAGTCAGTGCCCATCCCAACACGCCGTACGACCAAACCAGGGGAGAAACTAACTTCTGTGTGCTGATTTCTCCTCTTCATGCAACACAAACATGATTACATAACGTCATCACAGGGATACAAAGCTCTGCAGCAAAACAGGAACAAACAAAAAGCAAAAGGTGCTTATAGGATTTAACTCATCTGGGCAGCTTTCCCCTGGTTTATACTGAAAATAATCTGGTTTAATTAAAAGATTTCTACTCTGTTTCTGGTGAGTTTACTGACACAGTAACATGTGGTGTAATCTCACTCATCATGGCTTTCTCTCAGGATCAGCGTTATACCTGCAGGCTTAGTAAATGTTAACATTTATTGTGACATTTCCAAAATAAAACAGAAGAATATAAGAAAAAGTTTATATTTGGTGATTATTTACTTTATTCTAGTGAAAATATTTATGAGATTTAATAATTAAACTTGTCTTTACTTTGTGGTCAAAGTTATTGAAATTATAAATAGAAAAAATGGGATTATTAAAAAAAAATTGTGTTCATGACTTATACTGGTGTTTTATTATAACTATAATTACTAAATAAAAGCATAATAACCAAAGCAGATTTGTTTTGGGGGTTTTTAAACCAACATTCTGGCTCATATTTACCAAACACTGCATTACAATATCACACTAAGTCATCAGAAACTGCATCAAACCTCAGTATGAACTTCTACACCCTCCATAATTACCAGTTATTAAAAAATCCCAGTTCATATTTTGTGCAACTGAAGCAAAACAGCTTCCGTTTTAAATGGTTTCCTTTTACAGAAACATAACACCAGTTGGATTAAAAGGAGGCGATGAATCAGAGAGGAAATAATGATTCAAAAAGGTATTTTTTTAAAATATACAGAATTTTATTACATAAATGTAATACAGCTTTTTCTTAAAGCACATATTGTGATATTTTTGTTTGTGTGAAGACGATGTGGGATTCAAACATTCCTGACATCCCAAAAGACTCAGACTTAAACCTGTCCCGGTGTTCCACACTTCCTGCTCTACATAACTTACATGAACAGTAAAAGAAACATATTTACTGAAATGACGTTTTGATTTATGTATAAAATGACAGTAAAATAGAGAAATGTCAACAAAGAAGGAAAAATACGTTAGATATCCCAGAGGGGAAAAATCACAATATCAGATGTCCATGGAGTTATTTAAGCTACAAACAAGTTGGATGAATTTAAAAGATCCAGAGGAAATTCTCATCTAGTAACACAAATCTGGTTGCTTCCTTTTAATGACTAAAAGCTGGAAAAAAGAAAAAAGTAAAAAAAAAAACAAGAACAGTTTCTCCTCCTCTGATGCTTTGATCAGTCGCAGTTTCAACCAAACAAGAAAAAAAACAAACTTCTAAAACCAGGAACTGGTTGTTTAAGACAAATGACACACACTTCTGAATATTTATGAACAATACACTCGCAAATTTAAAAAGGTCTTTGCTGTTTTAGTGCCTGCCGGGTCCCAGCAGCCGGGTTTTCATCCTGCCGCCTCAGCTCTGCTGCATCTTCTGTCCCGAGTGTGTGCGAATGTGTCGTTTGTAGTTGGAGTTGTCGCTGAACCTGCGGCCGCACACGTTGCAGCAGTACGGCTTCTCCCCCGTGTGGACCCGCAAGTGTTTCTGGTAGCCGTCGAATCGCGTGAGTCTCTTCCCGCAAATATCACACGTGTATGACTTGTCGGCTTTGGTGTCGGCTTTCCGATGCACCTGCACGTGTTTGGCCCAGTGAGCACGTTGAGCGAACGCCCGGCCGCAAATGGTGCAAATGTACGAGTCCAAAATCTCCGGCAGGGGCGCTTCCAGCTCCCCGCAGTCCACCCTGCCTTTGCCTGATGTCAGCTCAGAAACTAAGAGTTCATCTTCGCTGAGGTCTGAGGAATTTTGCTGCAATGACGTGCCAGGCTGCTCTTCCAGGTCCAAGTCCTCCATGTCCTCGTTTGGGAACGGTGGAAAAGTGGAGTCCATGAGGCCGTTGCCCTGCTGCTTATTCCCATCACTGCTTTGTAAAACTATGAAACTGTCATTGTTCTGGTTGGATGTTTGTGTGATTTGGTCCTGTTGATCCGACCACAGATCCTCTTCCTCTTTTTTGATTTGAGGGGGCTCGTCTTCATCCAGATCCACGCTGGGACTCCAATCCTGCTGCTCCGAGACAGCTGCCAACCACAACCAGAGTCAGGGTGTGTTTGCATCATTTATTTTTACAGTCAAATTAAATGTTTCATCCTTTGTAAAGGCAGTGAAACATTAGTTTAAATACAAGTTTCACCTTCATTGTATTGTACTGGGACGATATTAGTCTGATAACAAAAATATATAATAAAATGTATCTAAAGTTGCTTTTTCATTAATATAAATACAGAATGGTTTAGCATTGGTAGCTAAATATCTTTAAGAAAACTTGTATTTTTGCTATTGCAATGTTAGAAATAATATGTACATTATTTTCATATTTCAAGCGAAACATTTACATCATGGCTAAAACCTGCGTATAAACGTTTGTTTTATAACGACACGATTACCCAACTTGTGCAAACATGTACCAACCTCGCCTGCCGACCCGCAGGGAAATCTGCGGTTTCTTTGAGAGGTCCAACAGCCGGCGCTGACGGTCAATCTCTTGCTTCGAACGGGATATCTCCTCCTCATATTCTGCAATGGTCCTGCCAAACACGCCAAAGATCTCTTCTGCGGCTGCAGTGAGCCTCTGGTTAATTAGAAGCCTTAGCATCTCAATTTTGGACATGTTTGCAGCAGCTTTTGAAGCTCAGTAGAGCGCGGAGAAGCAGCCCAACCTTTGGGGTACCTTGTTTACCGGTTGTACTTCCGGGTTAATCATATGCGCAAGCGCAGTGGCGTTCGAAATAGGAAATAGATGTGCTTAAGGAGGTCGATGGCCCCCAACTGGGGAGGATGACCAGCTAGAAATTATACATTTGAAAACGCTCAAGGCTGAAAGTCGATTTTTTTAAATCCATTTCAACCGTATTATTTATTATTTAATCATCTAGTTTTATTATTACAGTTTTTGTCACATCTGAATTAATCTAATTTAATACTATTTGTACACACATTTATGAAAACTGGCAATGATTGATCATTTACAGATTACATAACCAATAATTCCCCAAAAGCACTTTAAACAAGTGTTTCACACAGATACAATATTTAAAAACTAAAGTCTGTTGATGGGCTTTTGTTTGTACACAAAGGTTTGCCCTATTTAAAAAGAAGAAACGCATACATGAATGTATGTTTTTTAATTCAATTTTTCGTGTAAAATCTGTTTTATGAGAGGTTCACATTTCTCAGTTATTATTAAAGGATTGTTTGTTTACATATTCTCTGACCTGCATATGATTATAATAAAACATGTAGGGAAACACCACAGAAAAGACCAAATTAACTTGTTACACAAATTTTATTTTCTAAATTTTTGGTCAGTTTAAAATAAAAAGTACAAAATAACCAAATGTGTAAAGAACTGGGCAGCAAAGGTTTTCAAAAAGGATTTTCTTAAACCAATAACTGGATTTCTTATCATCAAGTATCATGAAAAACTTGGGTTCTGAAAGTATTTTAATAAAGAAGTCAAAATGCAAAAGTATAATTTCTCAAAATCAGGCTGAAATAATCAAAACTCCATATAAGTAGGCAAATTATTATCCTTTATTTCTTCTAATAGTTTTCTGCAGGAGGTCTGTGGGATTCATATCAGGTGACATTTCACATGTTTTTGTTTTGTTGCTCTCTCTTATTCTAAAGATGTGCCATGTGGGATTAACGGGGCAGAAGTTGAGTCTCTCCTCTGACACGGGTGTTTGTAAAAGCTGGACAATTGGCTGAAGCGGCGGTTGCAGGTGGAACACCAGTACGGCCTCTCCCCCGTGTGAGTCCGCAAATGCACCGTCAAGTTCCCTTTCTCTGTAAAGCCATGACCGCAGAACGAGCAGGTGAACGGCTTCTCCCCCGTGTGGCTGCGGACGTGTCGTACCAGCGTCGCCTTCCTGCCGAAGCTCTTCCCGCAGACGGTGCAGGCGTACGGCCGCTCCCCTGAGTGGATCCTCATGTGCGTCCTGAGGTTCCCGCGCAGGGTGAAGCTCTGCCCGCAGACACTGCAGTGGAACGACGCTTCTCTGTGAACGCTGAGGTGAAGCTTCAGGGTTTCCGTGCGCTCCAGGTGTTTGCCACACACACCGCAGTCTCTCAGATGCGCGGAAGTGTGTGTGAAAAGATAGCTCATCCTGTTAAAAGACTCGCCGCAGACTTTGCAGCTGAATACAGGAGGAAGTTGGTTTGTATCCTGCCACAGATCTGCTGAGCTTTTCGCCTCTATATCCGAGATCTGGTCTATGCTTTCTGCCGACTCTTCGGTTTTCCAAAGTTGCGCAACATTTCTCAAAGTTTCCTCACTGTCTTCTGTGTCTGAGTCCTCAATGAGGAGTTGCCCATCTTCCTCTGCTTCTGGATGAGCTGCGACATCAAAGGGATCATGTGATGCTGACTCTCCACAGTCCTCACGGCTGCCTTCTGTTTTAATATGAGTTGCTGAGATGCTCACATCTGTCTCACCAAGACTATGTGTCTGGACCAGAGGGTCACTAAGACTCTGGTTTTCGGGACAGGGTTTTATCCACGATGAATCCTGCAGAGGGTCTGGGAAGAGACACAACAGACAGTTTGAGCTAATTATTCTGAGAAATAACTACTGCTAAGCTTTTCACAGGTTGAAAATCTGGTCTGTTGAAGTGAGATCTGACATTTAACATTTTTTACACCCATTAAAACTAATTTAAAATCCATTTTGGATCAGATGGGTAAAATATTATGCAGTTGTTGATTTGCAGGAATGTTATTATTATGGAAATTCTAATAAAATGTTTCTCTTCATTGAATGCAGAACTGAAACAAGATGCTTTTAGCTGCCGTCTCTGTCATTTATTGTAAGTTTACATAATCTGTTTAAGTGTGAATTCTTAAAGGTGAAAGAGGTTTTTCATCAGTGTAATGTTTAGATCACTAAAGGTTTCATTGGGTTTGCACAGTGGTCAGCTCCTCACAGCTAAAAGATTCTTGTTTGGACACACTTTCCCACTAAACCTTATGAGAAAATGTGTCCAAACCTTTGATGGGTACTGTAACTAAACACTTCATTTCAAAAGAAATACTTTTGTTTTTGGTAAACATTACAAAGGGAGGAACAGTTGTCATTAGGGGGTTAATTATATTGTAAGAAATAGATTTGAGTTGATTTTCTTTAATGCATTTAACGCATATCAGCCAGTGGTTTTTGCAGGTTTATCAGATCAGTGTATGACTAACATGTAGAACAAGATGTGTTGTTATTCTGCTGAAGTTGTAAAGGTGACAAATCCTGCTTATAACGTTATTTAATGCAGCAATACTTATTATGAAAGCAAAAATAATCAATCAAAATGAGAAACTGTAGTTTTGAGCTCAGTTTACAAACAGCTGTAGATTTAGGTACATATCATTTAATAGTTCTTCTACATTTAAAGCATATAATTTATTATTATTATTACTGGACCATTCTCGGGAGACACAGACGCACCTGAAGTCCCGCTCCACTTATCCTCCCCGGACCTCAGAATCTCTAGCTGTCGTTTCTGGTAGTCTATTTGCTCCTGGTACCGAGCAACTGTTCTACTGAATACACCCAAAATATCATCTACTGCTGCTGTCAACCGCTCGTTAAGGAACATCCTCAATGTTTCCATCTCTGACAACGGTCTGTTGTGCTGATCCACAACGCCGAAACCGTTCACTGACCCTGAAGGGCTCGACGGGAACATCTGCCGATCCGCGGACATGACTGCTCTAATTTTCTGTGTCGGTGTTTATAAAAGTCATAGAATGAATTATTGATGGCTGTCTAGGAGTGTTTAAATAAAACACAACAATGGACAAAACAAAAAATGAAACTAAACAGCTAAAATGAGTTTGGATGTAGATTTTTTTTTCAAACAGAACACGCGACTAATGAAATAAAGTAAGCAGGAGCGGATGAGGTCCGATTCAAAACTACGTCCGGTAGAGAAATGAGCGCACCTTCAATAGTTCCGGATCAGAAACATCATTTAGATGTTCGAGATCGATTGATTATTTACTAGGCTTGTTTAAATAAGGGATCAAATTTCAAGACAGACTAAGCTGCCGTATGCAATACTTACTTTTTTGAGGTGATATATTTTTTAATAAAAACTTTTTTTCTCTTTTTGGAGATATCTGGGTTGTCTAGCAAGTTTATTCAGCTTTGTAATAAATATTTTAAATCCAGTATTGAACTTAAGCAATTGCCATAAGTTATATTAATCTGATATATTAACCCCCCACATAGGTTCATTGTTATAACTATAAAATGTAAAAACTTTCATATGTAAGTTGCTTTGGATAAAAGCTTTGCTAAGTGACTGTAGATTAGAATGTCTGAACCTAAATCTTGCAGTACCTGATTGTACCTCCAGAGAGAGCCTCTGTCTCTTTAATGATCATGTTGCTAGAAGGCCGTGTACTGATCAAAGCTAGTATGCAATGTATTTAACAGTATATTTGATGTATAGCCTATATGCACATTTATATTTTGTTAAAACCAAATTGCAAAAACATTTGGACCAAAAAAAGTTTACTATGACTCCTGAGCCATCCTGACCCTGAGAGAGAAATCTATGTCATATATGAACTTTATCATCCATGAGATGCTCTATGGTCATCTGGAGAACCTCTAGCCTCAGCTTCAGGGTGCTGCTCCAGCTTTATTGATCATGTTTCTGCAACACCACGGGGCTCCTGCTCTCCAGAGTTGCTGCTGGAATCCACCCTACAGAACAGACTACCATCAGAGGGAACGCCTTTCGTGTGTATGTGTCCAGACACATGAGTGCAGCTTTCCCTTGCTGCAGGTATTTTCTGGAGGGGGTAACACTGTCAAGGTGGGACACTTTGACCCACAGGAAACGTAGATGGAGATGGAAAGACATTACGAAACAAGTTTATTCAGTCGAAATGATACCACACCCAGCTTGTTGTATTAGTCTTCAGCGTTTCATTTTCCTGTCTGAATACAGTAACCGTGGTAACAGATAAGCATCACTGATGAACCATGACAACGGAAAGGTTTCAGTTAAACGTTTTAAATACGAAAGTCCCTCTCTGAACAATTCACTTAAACTTGTAAGATCAGGAAGAGCAAATAAACAACAAAGATACTTTGAATAAAAAATTTCCCCATTTCTTCTTTTCTCTGCAACCATGCCCAAGTTTTCTACACATTTAATAAATTATATATAAATAATATACATATTTATGAATACAAACTGTTAATATATTACACATATTATATTATTAAATATACTAAATCTAACTATTGAAAGCACTGTGCAAAATGGAGAATCCATCCTTAGACAATTTAGTTTAGAAGACATCTGTAAGAGTGCAGAAGTCATTTTAATGTGTTGTTTTACAAATTTTAATTTATTGTTTTTTTTTTTTAAATGTTTTTACATAAAATAATAGAATTATCAGTAATAATGTCCTAAACATCAAAATAAAGGTTAGTTTACAGACAATAAAACTTGTTAAAATATTTTTAAAAAACATATTTATACATTGTATTCAGCAAAAAATGCTTTAAATTCATAATCTGTCATCTAAGAAACACATATTAATTTTTATTCTGCACATAATGGATCCAAGTCCAAATTACAAAAAAGAAACAGAAATCGTCCTGATGAAAAACATGACTTTGATGTGCATCTTCATCTGGACTCTCCTCTGCTGCTGCTTCAGGTGAAGTCCAGAGAATGAAATTCCTCTGTCCTGTATGAACATCTCTGTCAGAAACAGCTGACAAAATCTTGAAGTTTATTTTTATCTTTGTGTTTCTGTTTCCTCAGAGTCCAGAGGACTGGTTACAGTGACTCAGCCTGCAGCAGTGACAACTGATCTAAAAGGTTGTGTCAGTATTACCTGTAGGGTTGATCCTAAAGTTCATATTGAGATTAGCAGTGGTAAACACTATTTGTACTGGTACCAAAAGAAAAACTATGAACTTCCTACGGCAGTGAATCAAACTCTGACTTCACTCTGAGCATCAGTGGAGTTTAAGCTGATGATGCTGCAGTTTAATACTGTCAGAGTTATGATGAAATCAAGAGTCAGTATGTGCTCATATGGAGGCAGCTGAGGAAACGGATACAGTACCAACACACATTGTTCATACATTTTATTTTCAGTGATCAGAAGGACTGTGATAAAATAAATGGTCCCAGTTAACCATTTGCATTTTGGTACAAACTGCCATATAGATGATCAGACACTCCACAAATCATTGAGCTTTTTAAAATGTAAAAACCAAAGTGCAGCTCCTTAAAAACCACTAAAAGCTGAAGCGAAATAAAAGAATTGACAATGCTTAGACATGTTAAATTAATAGTCAGTTAAGATATTAAATAGTTTTGTTTTTAAAAGATTCAGTAAAATTAATTCAACATTTTGTGTTTTGTCAGTTTTATAATATAAAAGAGAAATTTCAGCTGTGTGGAATTTCATCGTGTTTCTACAATAATAATGCATTTACATTAAAACAACTATTGTTTTTTTTAATTGATGAGAGCTTGTGGACATATTTTCTTCATATGGCAATAATAATGTTCTGATTTGTAAAAAGACATTTTGAATTCATTATATCCCAACTGAACTATATACTTTGAGCCATTTTGATCCAGTCTGTAAATCATTATTACACTTCCACTACAAAAAAAAAGTTTTTAAAAAAATCCCACAAATGTAAAAAAAAAAGGCAAAAGACTTGATGAATATGTCTTTATTGCTATAGAATATAAAAAAGTATATTAATTCTTGAAGATATTTAACAAACTCGTTTTTAATTTGAAAAAAAGACTTTTTATTATGAAACAAAGAATACAAGTTATCAATTTTTACTAACAGACAGAAAATAAATGCAAAAGGCAGTCAGATAGCAGAGTGCAAAAAGAAATAGTACTGAGACAAGTCACTACTAAGAACACTGGTCTCTCCTCAGTGTCTCTACGACTGAAGTCTGGGAGCCCTGGGTGGCCTGACAGCTCACAGAGCCCAT
>JBAMIG010000018.1:17571411-17601221 GCA_037177335.1 Kiunga ballochi
GATGTCCTGAGGTTTGATCTGGTTGGTCCCATCTACTGCGAAGCAAAGAATACACTGCACCAAGGGAGGAGTGCCCCCTTCAATCAAACTGTTTTCTGTAGGTACTGCACCCACATGGCTGTTCCTCCTGGGAGACATCTCCTTCCATGCAGGAACTAACATGTTTTGACACTTAATGCATCTATACATACCTCATAAGATTCAAGTCCAGAGGCTTCACATATGGAGCTCATGAAACTGAAACTGCATTGGACCTGCATCATATTCCCAGTCTAACTTCATGTCCACCCAGTGCCCACATATCCCAAATCTAACCCTTACAGGCTCTACATGGGCATACTGGTTGTGTCCAAAGAGTCAATGCATTCAAAGAAATTGCAAACAAGAATTACTACATTTTTTTTTTCAAATTTCTCACAAGAACTCCTCTTTGGAGATGAAATGACTCAGCGATATGCATCACTGCAATGTGAGGGTGTGTTGTTGGTTGTGATTACTTCTGGACCAAAGTGCATTTCTATAAAGAAGAAACATATAAATCTTTAACATGGTTGATTTTCTTTTAATAACACCAAGCTGATTTTTGCAGGAATTTCACACAAATTTCCAATTGGTTTAAATATTCATCCAATATTTTACCACAACCTAAAAATAACAAATAGGTTTCTAGTCCTGCTGCTGGATTTAATTTGTAAGATAGATCTGAAAACAATACATTTTTTGTTATAAAATGGAAATTAAGTCACAAACAAAAGTGTTTTTTCTTTGATTTATTTTCTTAGAAAATTGCAACATGTTGTGTTTGAGTATTTTCATTATACTGTGTTTTTTGCTTTGTGGTAGGAAGTGATTAATAACTTTAATTTCATAGTTTGGTCTTTCTAAAGAACATGAAACTTACAGATTCAGTATATCACGCATAGAATAGAGTAGAATAGAACCTCTATGCAGCGGTGGGATTTGCATGACCATATATAAATGTAATTGTGAATAAAAACAAATCTGGATACTAATTTGAGTTGAGAGAAACAAAATAATGTAGAAAGTGCAAAAAGAGTAATACTGCAACAATTTTTGGTTACATTCCTGACCTTGACAGTTCGACTGTTAGAAATAAGCCCTTCATTGTTTGAGATATTGTGTCTCTATGAATGAGCTCCACACCTGTTTGACAACAAAAGAAGGTCATATATAACCCAGTTGCTGTCGCTCCCTCCCACCCTCATGGGTGATTTGTCATAAATACTTAATCTTCCTTTTTGTTTGTCACACCAGTGCATGAGAATCCACACTTTGTCCACTGCTTCTGTTAAAAGGAGTTCAGTTGTCTCTGCATCAGCCTCGTAGACATGTCATTCCTGCATATTTTGGTTGCAGTCTGTGTTTGCAAGGCGCTCCCTCTCAGGCTGTTCTCTCTAGCTAAAACCACATTGTGTACACAGAGGCCTACCCCTCCACTCCTTCAGGCATGACCAACCTGAAAGCCAGTGAAGCCACACCAACCGCAAGTTTAGCCTGTTATTAATTAATCAAAAACTTACCTCTGCTGCTCTTTATTTCTGCCTCTAGAACACCATAAAGAGACGTATTATTTGGTGTGTGGTTAAACACTGTTTAGAAAATGTAGTTTTGTAGCTTTTTCTTTTCTTTAAAGGGTTTTAAAGCAGGTTGTCAAACTTGCCCAAAGTAAAACAAGAAGGCATTTCTCTGAAAACGGCATCAGAATATTTTTAGAGCAGCACTTTGGATTAAATTATTGATTACAATCTTCTATGTTCTTCACAGACGGACCAGATCCTGTCACCCTCAAACCCACCAAAGACGCCCAGTACATCAAGTCCGGCTCCGACTTCAACCTGACCTGTTTAACCTCCTCCTCACCATCCGCTACCTTCGCCTGGTTCTACAATGGACAGAAGATAGAGCCCACTGGTTCTGTCCTTCCTCTTAAAATAATTGAAGGCCTAGGAATTGGAAAGAAAGAGGGAGATTACCAATGCCAGGCCAAGAATGCGAAGACCGGGCGCAGTGTCAATTCTACTGCCGTCAGGTTTTCTGTGGTTGGTGAGTAATGTGGCTCTGTTTTTCTATAGCAAAAACATCAAATCTGTCTGTATTATTGATGCATAATACCAATGGTCCTCACCATTTAATTTGTTTTAACTGCTCTTTATACTTTTTAAGTTTCAAATTGTCTTCTTAACGTTTTGCCTGGTAAAATAATGGTAAAAGTTAAAAACATATATATCTTTAAAAAGTTTCTTTTGTGTTTTATCACAAAAACAACCATTTCTACCTAAACTAGACACACTTTCTTGAAAGTCCTGTCGACAAAACAGTCATTTTGTTACTTGTTTTTAATTAAACATAAATAAACCTCCTTTTTTAGTTTTAAAATGTTTTAGGGATCACTCAATATCATTATTGCTCAATCTATGAATTTGCTAATGTGGCTCTGCCCACATTTCCACTCGACAAAAATGACTAAAGCTTGGTGTGTGGGCCGAGCCCGGTCCTGAAACTCACTAACATCTCCTTAAAACCTACAAAGAATTTTTTTCCAGCGTTTTTTTTGCACAGCAGGTATGCAGTCTTACTACTCTTAAACATCAATTATTTTTATTTCCATGTGTGATTGGGTATTGGCAACATCCACTGAACAGAAAAACCATTTCCTGCAGTAATGTATTTGTTCTTTCTGTGATGGATGACAGTTTGAAACCAAAGAAGCTCCATACAAAAAGGTAGATCTCCTTTTTGGGGGGCCAAATTTCTAGTTTATCATCATACTCAACTTTGATGTTCGCTTCTGCTTCACTTTTGGAACGAAATCCAGTAAAAGATGGTCTGCTGCCTGCATGCTAAGTGGGCAGCAGCTTAAACAGCTTCCCACTGTACCTCATTCAAAATGTTGGGAAAAGCGTTGTTGTATAAGAGAAATTAATGCCATAACAAGAACAGAAACTTGTGTAAAGTTCTGCCTTCCAACTAGCAGGTCAACAAATACACCAAACATAAAGATTGCAATTTAAGAGAAAGGCCCAGGTATGACATTATTACTCATAATCTTCCCCTGGTCCTTCAAACACACTAAATAAAATGATAAAAATGATTTATTTTGTACAAATGGATGATGCAGCATTAAAACCTGCTTTGTTCTTGGTCAAAAGAAGCAGCAGCAGTGCACAGCAGAGTGAAACCTTTTCTTTACTTCACGCCTCTGCTGCTGGTTGCACCTCCATAGCTTTCAGTGACCCACGGCAGGAATATCAGCATGTGTATCTGTGAGGTGTCAAAATGCTGTGCAACAAAGCGAACAACTGCTGTCGGTAATTCACCCCCAAGGAATCTTTCGTCTTGTTTGTGGAGGATGTTTTGTCTCTTTTCCGTATCGGCAAGCAACCAAGCCTAAGTTTGTGCGCGTGCGTGAGCAGAACCTGCTGGGTTGGAGGATGGTCTTTCATTTTGCCCTGAAGAGTTTCTGTTTGTTCTTTCGTTTTGCTCGCAAGAGGGAGGATAGGAGAGGGAGGAGGGGGTAGTAGGTTCCCATGAAAGAAGATATGACCTAAACATTTTATTTTGGTGACCCAAGTTATTTGGGAGGATGAAACATTTAAATGAAGCTTTGTACAGAAATAAAAGGGGAATCTGCAAACAAGTGTGATGATTTTATAACTTCCTATTATGATTTGATGCAGAATGAATCCCAGTACTGCATGCAAATAGGAGTTCCCTTTACACATTTTCCAGAGGCTTTTACTCGATATTTTGTTTGAAAAGATCTGAAAGTAATCAGAGAATCTGTGTAAAACGTGTTATTTTTGACAGACCATATGGCAGATAAACAGTGGGAAATTAAAACAAGTACATAAGTATGAATGCTTAGTGTTCTGTTGAGCCATGGCTTTTAGTGTTATTCTCATAGTTGTGCTAAACAGACATTTAATGCTCTGTTTTCAGTTGTTGTGGCTGAAAGTAGTGTTTGTTTGTTTCTCTATGTGTCAGAAAGAGCTGCTTCAAGCCTCCATTTAGACTTTTAGTTAAATAATTATACTGAGTGTGGAATAGCAACATTGTTTTTATCCTCAAAAACATGTTTAAACTGTTTTGTGCGGTTTTACTTGCTAAAACAGCTGCTTTCCTATATTTACGTGCGTGTGTTTTGCAGATTTAGCATCTTTCTATAGATTAAACTACAAATAGAACTTATTTATCTTTATAAAATATTTGTAATATTTGTGTGTGGTTGTTTTAAAATACAAATTATGTATCTTTTTTTCTAACCTCAAAACAGAACTGATAAGAAGACTTAATATCAACTTTAACAACCGCAAAGAATTAAAGAATTAAACCACAATTAAACTTTATTGGAACAAAAAATCTTTGCCACCTAATCTTAGTAGTTTGTCAACTAAAAGCACATCGTAACAAAAGAGGGTGATCTATGCCATGAACCTCTTTAAAGGGTAAAAGTCAGGATACACTTATTTAACTTGTGGATTCATCCTTTAACATATTTTACAGAAATATATTCCTATTTTTCATACATTTTTTCTGTTAAATATGTTTCTTGTTTACCATAACAAACTCATAATCCCAATTCTTTTCAAAGGCTGATGGGAATAAACTAATCATGTACCACTAGAAATAAAAGTAAAGTCATTCTGTCTCTTTTGTGTTTATAGAGCCTATTAGCAATTCTACAATCACTGGACCAACAACTATCCTCATCGCCAACAACAGCACAGCCAACTTCAGCTGCCAGGCGGGGATTGGTAAAGTGACAGAAAGAATCTGGATCATTGCTGGTAAACCTCTGGTTCCCAGTTCCAGGGTGGTGATGTCTGATGACAAGAGCAGCATTATGATTAAACCAGTGCAGAAAGAAGACAATGGAGTGGTCTTGTGTCGGCTCATGAACCCTGTCGACACAAAAGAAGTATCCTTCAACATGACCGTTAACTGTAAGTGTTTGCTTTCCTGAGAGATATAGTTGTATTTAACAGTTTTTTTAAGTTGATTTAAACTAAATTAATGTTTTCTTTAATATAAAACACTATCATCTAATTCATGAGTTCAGGGCCGATTATATAGTAGTTGTTTACTTTCTGGTGCTGTTAAATTATCTCATCATTATTTTTTTTTTATTTTATTTTGCTTTGTGTATCCAGATGGACCAGAGGAAATGAAGGTGGAAGGTGTTCCTGAAGTAAAAGTTGAGACCACTGTGGAACTCAAATGTGTTTACAGTTCAGTTCCTTCTCCGGTATTCATCTGGAAGCTGAACGGCACAGTTTTATCAGCCAAAACAGCAACACTTACCATCAATGGAGCCACATACAAAGACTCTGGAACATACGAATGTGAGGCATACAATCCCATCACTGGCAAGAGAGAGAAGAGCTCTCATATTCTAAGTGTCAAAGGTGAGTCCATGACAACTAAGTTCAATACATGGTGTAACTTGTTATTAGTGATTATTTCAGATTTACATTTTAGAAATGTGTTTGTGTGTTAGAACAAATGTGGCTTCATCTGTGAGGGGAAGAATAGAAACATTTTAATTCACTTTTCTTTGTTGCAACATAAAAATGTAATTTAATCAAACACAATTTGAAAAATTTCTGTAATACAGCTTGTGTAGAACAAAGGAAAAAAGTAATCAGGAGGAGCATCATCTTTTTACATTTATAAATATCATTAACAGTGAAAATGCTGCAATCTGTTCTGTTTTTGATGATATGATAAATGTTGCAAATTGTAAATTAAGTAACACTTCATTTAAAGTATTACTCTTTTTTACCAATTACAACTAGCAGAGAGTTTAATTCTCTAAAACCTTTAAATTACATTTTTTCAATCACCCTGCAGAAAAATGAGCAAAGGACAGTATGAAAGCTCTCAGCTAGCTCTTTACATAAGTCTTTGTCCCATATTGTTTAGGAGAAATAATAAATAAAAGAAACAAGTAATAAAAAAGCTGATTGGTTCTGGCCCTGTTCTTTAAGTTGTATCACTTCTGTTAGTTAGGGATAAAATTCCCATGATGAGCAGGTGCAACATTTTAGGCATCATTTTTGTTAGTGCACAAAAACATTTTTTCAAATAATTTCTGATGCATCCTGCAACGTCCAATTTAGGACATCCAAGAATCAAATATCCACCTTAAGAAGCTGTTTTCAGTCCTGTGTGTCCTATGCTAAAGAAGACAGGAAACTCATGTCTTATTAAGCTTGTTTGGTAATGTTATCATTCCAAAGTGGAGAATGGGAATTATATGGTACCGTTAATAGATTTAAACCTGACTTGATTGGTTTAATTGCATGGGAGCACCGTCTTTCTGATTGACATTGAACATTTTAGCTTTACTCACACACCAAAATGAGTGATTACTTTAAAATATAAGCATTTCACTTTAAGCAATCACCTGAAATAAAGTCAAACATATTAAAAGGTTCCATTTCATCAATGGCATAAAACAGAAAAATAAAAGGCCACATTTCAGGATGGCAGAGAATGAATTTAGTGATTTTATGGCAACATGTTTGTGTCTCCCTCCCATCAAACGACCACCCATGAATGTGAAATAATGAATCTAAGCAGTATTTGTCATGGTCTTCTGTTGGAATTTATCTTTTTCTTTCTGTTGATTTATTAATTTGGTGCACAAAGTAAGTATCCTACTTGTCTTTTGGACTTGACTTTGTAAGCATGGGTAACAGTTTCCATAGTGAAGACCAACCAAACTTTTTTTCACCACATGGAATCGCATCCGATTCCTGCTTTCTGCCTAATGCAGAACATACATAGTAACATTCAAAATTCTGTTTTCAGGAGCACATGTTTCTCAGACTGTTATCCTAAAACTGATTTAAAACACGCCCTTTTTTTTATTATATTTGTAGATGAAATCGATCAAGGTGGCCTCCCAGATGGAGCTATTGCTGGAATTGTCATCGCCTGCCTCATCATAGTTGGAAGTGCTCTCGGCTTGTTCTTTTACTGCAGGAAGAAAGTACCGTAAGTATTTCCTTTCATATCTCCTACTTATTTGGACTGTTATTGGAACCAATGGGCAGCAAAGAAGGACGTGGCATTATAGAACGTGTGTCTCGGGTTTCTGGTAGCAGTTAAACAAACTGAAGGAAGTTTTGCTGTGTGCTTTTTCCAAACTTTTCCTCTTAGATGTGATGATGTGTCTTTACAACCTCTCCCACATTATCTTTGTGTTTCTGTTTCTGGATCATGTCACCACTTCTTAACCTTTTAGGAAATTCTTGCCATTCCTCTCACTCCTTGGCATCTTTCAACATGTCAGGCAGATATTTACACGTACAGTAAAAATGCACAATGAAGTTGTCACATAGTTTTAAAACATGCTCAGGCAGAAATCCCTTCTGTTGCATTAAGATGTTTCAACCATGAATTCCTTTATTATAGTGACTGTAAAAAGAATTCACAATTGAGCACCACTAATATGTATTTATTCACAGTTTTTTAACCTATAGGTTCAGATTACCAACAAAAAAAAAAGAACGTTTGTATTTTACCACGGCTCTTACAGGTATTAAAAATAATGTGGACTTCCTGTGAAACCATATATTCACTTTAAACCACAGAGTAAGTTTCATACCTGGATTGCAAATTCCTCACATTAAGTACTGCTGAGGATGTTGCACCACATCCTGTTACAACTCGCTCTGGATCAAAATGGAAGTTATCCTCCAAAAGAATAGAAAACAAGTAGATGAGTCAGTAACAGACATTTCCATAAAACCAGGAGTTTTAAACAATGTTGGATTTAGTAATATCTGTGTATAGAGGAAGTATTTTGGGTCAGCCCATATGGGCGTGTCTCTGAAAACAGCTAACAGAGAAAACACAAGCAGCCATGCTCAGAAAACGCTCAGAGGAAACACGGTGTTAGGGTTAGGGTTATCATGTCCCTTCCTCTCTCATATGTTAGAATTAAAAATAAAATAATTCAAAAGTCTTACAAAATTATACAGCAAATGGCAAAAATACTAAATACTTTTTAGGTTTTTATGTAATGAAATGATTACTTTTATGGCACAGTGAATTAAATGACTCTCTACCCTCCAATCCTTGATTTTACTAGGCAATAACTTCCACTGAGAGGCTGCACTAAAATATATATAAAAAGCTAATTCAGCTTGACTTGTTGGTTGCTGTGTGCAGCCAGTACTGGTACAACTGGTTCTTCTAGTTGGCTGGAGTTCCAATGAACAAACTACTAAACAGAATGACGTACTGTTCTCTCAAACAGGGCCAAATGTATTCTTAAGATGCATTTTGAGTTATGTAGTTCAGCATCTAATACCTTTAACAGGGACATAGCTTCATTCTGAGCAGGAAACCCTTCCCTTATAAGTTTGCAGGCTATTGAAGGTGCCAGGTCTTGTCCTGAAACCACACTGTCCCCTCCCCCCCACCTTTGTCTTCAACAAACTCTCCTGTCAGGATCAGTAGAGTATCTTTTGCAAAGGGTCATCAGGTGTCAGGTAAAGGCGGTGTTTAGGTGTAGAGCACTGTAAACAGGCCTAGAGGCCTCAGAGTGATCCACTTGTCTGTCCAGTTGTCATTTTTCGCTTCCTCCCTGTCAGTAGGCGTCTGATTTCTGACAGGAAGGACTTTATTTTGTTGCAAGCCTACATATCGGTGATGTTCAAGGGATGTGTAGTGCTGAGAAACATGGTGGGTGGCAAACAACCCCTTTAGTTGTGGCTTAATAGCAGGAGTACACTTAATTCAATAGTTTTTTTTTCTCCCAAGATAGGTCTTGTTTTCCTCCTCTCTTATAATTCTGGATCTCCTGTACATATAAGCTTATTCCTGTGAGGAATGCACTTATTTGAATGATTATTAGAAAATGAGTAATGAATCTATGATTTGAATGAAACAAGTCAATATAACTGTAACGGATTGCTTTATGCTACACGCTTATTTTACTCCTGGTTTTATGTTAGCATGATTTTTCTCTTTCTGGGCTTTGATTGGTCAGTGGGAAGTCATTTAAAAATCTTTGATGTAATCTTTTAAAAGTAATCTGCAGCAGGGCAGGTCAGCCCTGCAGCATAGTTATCACGATGATCCTCCCAGTGAACCTGCTTTGTGATGTAGGAGTTAAACCAGGGTGTTGGATAGCTGGCTAATCTGGCTGCACAGCAGATTGCTCTGTTGACTTTTAGCAAACAGTGACACATGAGAGCTTCATGTGAAGTTGGAAGTGAAGGAAATGTAAGTAGTTGGTCAAAGGAGATGAGAAAGACACAGAAGGCAGGAAATCATCTGCTCCGTTCAACCTTCTTCAGACAACCAAAGCATTCATTTAGAAAATGTAAAGAGAAGACATAGACGGTGTTGACAGCAGAGGAAGAAACAAGATGACAGACTGATAAGTGTGGAGAACCTGCACTACCAGTAGGGCAGTATTTCACAGGTTATTTGCAAACTATTTCTATTTTTCATGTTAATAATTTAAGGTAATTGTAATTTTTTTTTAAAGCACAACATCTAAGAAATATGACCGACTTATGAGTTAAATCACTGAAAGTTTCACCAGCTACTCCTGTGGAATTGTGATTTTCTTGTTAATAAATCTCTGGTTACCCTGACCAACGGTCTTATCTAGTCTCTGCACTTCTCATCTGTGCATCTCTAAACAATAATGTTTCGGAGCAGCTCACAAAAGTCCAGCTTAATTTTTAACAGCTGATCATTGCGATTCTTGTTAAACAAAGAGAAAAAGTAAAGAAAAAGATTTGAGGTTATTGTAGAGCTGTACTCAGCACTGGCTCAATGCATGTTTTGTTTGGGGCACAACACAGTTAGTTTGAAGCAATAATGCAGCAAATATTGCATGAGGGGTTTTTTAATGGACACGTGAAGCTCTGCAGCTCATGGGATTAAAACATATTTTTGTGTTACTCTGTGTCTATACAAGATATTCAGTCATCAAAACTCACCTTCTGTTGATTTCTGTTCTGAATGCCGCGTTTTCCTCAATAATATGATCCTTTTAGGCAATCTAAAAGCAGGATTTTATGGGGGCTTCATACTGTGAAATGTTTTGTGGATTTGTTTGCTTTTGTTTTATGATTCTTTAAGTTCTCTTAATCACGTGGAGTCTCTATAGCACTAGCTATGGCTGCAACACTTTTTAGGTTACCTTAGAGTATGAAAGAGGTCAGTTAAAGAACAAAGCAAATTTCCTGGTTCTGCTCTCCTGATGTACAAAGCCGTTTAAATCCACTGTTTTAGTTTGCGGTTTCATAATGAAGGGCCAAGTACTATCAGAGCACAGGTGTCCCATTCTACCTTAAACCATCTGTTGAACGCTTATCTCTTTTGGAAACACCTTATTCCCGACACTTCTAACACACCCAACTTGTCCTTACTCGCTCTGTATTCGCTCACTTAGATGGATTTATATGGACTTAGCTTTTAGTTATGTGACTAAATGTAAAATGCTAAAAAAGGATCAGGTTTTTGCTCAAGAACCAGATTACCAGTTTGAAGCTAAAACATCTGGTGATGAATGTCTGAAGAGAAGGTTTCTTCATAACCGTGAGGGCTGAATCCACTCTAACGTATCTTCCCTCCACGTTTATGAAAACTATCAGCACACTGAATATATCTGTGTGGATAATCTATATGCAACTTGAATTTATAAGCAACTACGCACTGTGCAGGAGAACCTTATCTAAAAGCCATGCAGGTGCAGATACTCATTCATAAAGAATGTTTTGTTTTGTTCCAAAGTAAAATGACCTCATTGCACAACAATGTTATTTGACCTAAGGTGTAAAGTCATAATTGCACACGCTCACCTGGTGTTCTAAGTAAAAAGTACTTTGTAAAAACACTCTCAAATAGTGCCTTGGGAAATGTTTGGCTTAAAATATGAAGATAATGCAGGATGTTTGACTATTTTTGCATCAGAATAGAGACAATCCACTGGTCCACAGGCAGATAGCCTCCAAAGAGCAAACGTTTCAAATTGCAAAGCAGAACAAAAGCAACTGGGTGAAACATGCAGTAAACATCTACAGTAATTGCATGTCTTCTCATTACTGTAGATTTAAAAGCTATAATAATACACACTCAATACCTACACTTTTTTTTCATATTGAACAGACTGCACTAACATCTCATGGTTAAGTTGCTTACACAGTAGATTCAGTAAGGATAATACCTGGATAATACATTTGTGTGCTTCTTCTTTTACAACTGGGGCTGTACTAAAAAAGTTTTTCTATTTTCTATCCTGTTTGTATGGAATTGTTAGTTTTGATATAGCTTGAGCTAACTTTCAGCAAACCAGCTCAGCTCCACAGGTTGTGTGGACACGTAAGCAAGCCTAAAACTTAGTGAAAACTCCGCTTTGGAAGGATCTATATCAGTATAACATATCTTCATAGTCTCTTTCTGTTTTGTTTGTTTTTATTTTCAACTATCTCTTTCTTTAGTCAAAACATGACGCATACGTTGCCCATTCATAATAAATAGCCTTGCTAAAGGAAACCAACAGATTGCATCAAATATTGGGTTTGATCCAATCTCCCAACCTGAGCATGCATGAGGCCACAGTGGGAAGGAAAACTCCCTTTTAACAGGAAGACTAAACCTACAGAAGAACCCGGCTCAGGCAGGGCAGCCTTCTGCTCTACTGGTTGGAGAGGACATGCGCTGCAACTTTTATCCAGTAAGACCTGCAGAAAAAGGAGAAAGGTGTGATTGATGTCAATACAGTTGTATATTTATACATGGAGGACAAGGAGCAGAGAAATGAAAGGAAGTGCTCAGTGCATCATGGGTATCACTATGGCAACATAACTAATGGATTGCTAGATCACCCAAATGATGTGATTTATTAAAAAAGAAAGTCTCAAGCTTGATCTTTAGGGTAAGGGTGTAACTTTTCTTCCACCTCTCTGCGCACCCTGTTTTAGTTTAATTCTGGCCATTAGCTGCCTGCTTTAAAAAGAGGGAAAAAAAAACAATCCTGGTTTAATGAACTAAAAACAGTGCATTTAGCAAGATTTAATGTTAATACATTCCAGTTTGAAGTGCTACTACTGCAGTTTCAAAGTCCCTGCTACAAATCACTTAATATGATTTGATATATTTAGAGTCATTTATAATTATCGATGAAAGATGTTTTGTTGATCAGCATTACAAACTGAACTTCACTTCCGGTAGTCAACAGGCAAAGAAGAAGTAAGAAATACTCTGTGCATTTGTAAGGAAGTGGTTAGCCTCTTTGAACTCCTGCTTCCAGTTTCGGCCAAAGTGCCCGTCATCCGGATGCGCGCGCACACACACACACACACACACACACACACTTCCGTTTGCTGTTTTCTCTTTTCATTGGTCTTCAGGAGCCTTGTCAGGTGGTTTGTTCAGCAAAAAAATGTGAGAAAACAACCATATGCAGTTCAAAGACAATGGTTTTTTAAGTCTGGTGTAAAAAAATACATAAACAAAATAAATGCTGTTTATGCATATTGTATTATCTAATGTAGCATTCAACAAACGTTTGTTGTATGTCTTGTAAATCTTTACTTTTCCTAAAATGCTAAATGTTTTTAGGGTAAAACCAGTAAAACCGGCACGTCATAACAGTCATTCAAAAATCTATCCTCTGTTATACTGAGATAAAATCAGATAAAAGAAGAAAAAAACCTGTCAGGTGGGGAAAACCATTCCCGTCACACGTCATGATTATATTTCCAGTGCTGCATGGAGCCCTGTGGTTCCCACCCACACTGTTTTATCTGCAGCAGATTGGTACTGATGGGGAAGAACAAGGTCCAGTTCCAACTTGTTTTTTTTTCTTTTAACAAAGAATTAGAAACAACTACATTCTTCTCTTTCAACAAGATGATTTGTTTTCCATTTGCAACACTACTTTCTGAAATGACCGTGTCTTTTTAGCAACACGTTTAGCAGCATGCTGCTGAGATGTTTCTCATGTTTCACCGCTAACGATACACTGCAGTCGCCAAACCTTTATTCCAGATCCAGCCAGTCAGCCTGAGTCACACATGCATAAACAGAAATATCTTTTCTGTAACTAAAGTGTTGTCAGATTTTTTTTATTTCAAAGCAATTGCGCATCAGTTGTTATTCTTTGGAGCTATCTGTCTGAGCGGGGCGAAGCCGTTGTTTAAAGAGAATGGCAGGAATGCCACTGGCATGTCTGCACTTGTTGTCCTCGCCCCATGTGTGTCACTGCTCATCAGCTAACCCTTAGTTTTTCTATCATCTTCTTTCATTTTTCTACATAATCCAGCTTCAGCACTCCTTTTCTTCCCTCTTTTATTCAGTTTTCACCTCCTACATTATGTGATGTTTGATTGCTGTGCCGGTTTACATATAAAGGCAAAATAAGTTGCTGAAAAAGCAGTAAAACCCAAGGATCATTTCATCAGCAGATTTTTAAAGTGCTTTTTTTAATCACACTCAGTGTTTGATTCTGGACTTAATTTAGATTCTGTGTCGTCGTGTTAAGTTGTAAGGAATACGAATAGCTGCAGGAGCAACATTTTCTGCAGCATAGAAATTAAGATCAACAAATGATGGCATCTACTCAACAGCTGCAGGCAAAAAAATAATGAAAAAAGTAAACAGCTCCACCTTTTTTTTTACACTAGTGGACCTTTATGATGTCAGAATTTACTCCAGCATGAAAGATTATCTGCAGGTAGAGGTTCATTTTTCTCCTTCATATTTGTTGTTTGTTGTTTTATCAGGATCCAAAAGGAAAAAAAAAATCTTTCAGTTTCAGTGATTCAACAAAAAGGTATTTTCAACGGCTGGGCTGATTGTTTGCTTTTAAAATCCTTCCCTGACTCCCTGAATGTTCACTAAAGTCACCTGGTTAAATGTGTGTGAATGAACCTTTGGACTTTGTTTGTTGCTTTGTTGTTCAGCTGACTTTTTAACTTATTTAAAATCTGCTGTAAAGTGAATCGATTTGCTTTTCAAGTTCAAGGATTTGTGGCTGCTGACTGAGCTTAAAGTGACAACAGCAGCATGTTTGTACCTACATGTTTGGTGTAATAACACACTTGCTGAAGATATGTGACATTTTTGTGGTGGTTGTCATTCTTCCTGTCATCCTAAAAGGAAGAAAAAACACAGCAGGTGAAGGATGTGGTCAGTAGAAGCCTCCTGTTGCCTCATATTTACCTGTTCTTGTTCACCTTCAATGAACAAAAGTAAAGGTGTGCACCAGAAAAATGGGAATCTGATCCATTTACTTTATTCATAACTGAATTAATAAATTAGGTTGTTTGAAACATTTTCAGTCTTTTTTAAAACAGTAAATGTTCATTAAGTGGCTACAATCAAAAAACAATAATTAAAGTCTTTTTCTACTAGTTTTTTATTACAATACTAAAGAAATCAAATGAACCATTTGTATCTTTCTGACATTCGTCCAAACACATGATCGCTTCTGTTTGAGGCACCTTTTTTACATCTAATGTCAGGGTCTTTGGGTTTTAGGTTTAGTTTTACGCTCTTACAGGTTTAGTAAATACTTTTTCATCTTGTTAGATCTGTTTTGCTTCCTGTTCATTGGTTGCTCATTTGCTTCACTTGTTCCTTATCAGTCTGCCTTTATACCCCTTGGTAGCCTTTCACCTGGAGAGCTTATTGTTATGAACTTGGGTTTTTTACAATCGTCTTTATAAGTCTACTTCATTTTCTAAAACCCTTAACTCCTGCAATAATCTGTGTCTTGTGTTGTCATTCTGCATTTGGTTCTTTACAATCTATGCCTAATGGCATCTAAATGTACAAGTGAAGTGAGAATTCTTTAGTATATAGTACTATACTTAAATACTACTTAAATTCAGTACAGTTATTCTTGCATGTGAGGGATCCACCTGCAATTTAAAACATATTTATGTCGGTGAGAATTTGGCCCCAAAGTAATATCTATTAATTTACAATTGTATTTGGAATTTAAACGGATTTCTATGCCTCATCTTTACCACTTCCTAGTCATTCTTTTGCACTCTGTATTAATAAAACCCACCAAAAACTCCCTATGCGGCCCATATAAAACCACAGAGGTGGACAAGTTATCAATGTGAGGTTATGCTTTGCCTCAAATGCACAAACTAAGTTACATAATTTCCTTTAAATTAAGTTTGCAAAATGTATTGGTGCAAATTGACCCTTCATAAAAAACTGACGTGCTCTTCTGAAAACATAATGTGTCAACATTTGGTTGGTGTCAAAATATCAGAAGAATTGCTGCTTGTACGTGCACACAGTGATGGAGCAGTGGGCCAAACAGCGTACACATCCTTTATTTATTTATTACTTACTTGCTACTCAATAAGTTAAGTCTTAAGGGACTGATCGTTTATTCCTAGAAAAGTTTTGGTTATTTAAAGTGCTTTTTTTCAGTGTGTGTATGTTTGCAAACCTCTCTACTAGCAGAGTTTCTGCTTGGTGTTTGAAAAGTTTACCTCCTTCCTTTGTGGTCATAATGCAAAAAGAAACAGGATGTAAACAATTAAACAGTTTCTATGTTTGTCTGTATGTCATGAAATGCTTAGCATCTTAAAAGTACGACAACAAAACAGCGCTGCCCAATTATCTCATGTTCATGTCTGACTTTATCTGGGTTCCGGTTAAACATGTCATATTCAGTTATGTTGTTTGGCGGCCATCGTCCCTCCCAAAGCATCCACAGTGATCATTTTGCAAGTTGCAGCTGTTAGAGCTAATCATTGTTTTCTGTTTTCTTGTGATTTTCAGGGTAGGATCACCATACTGAAGACATTCTCTCACACTGCTGGTAAGTCTCTATGAGAACATGTAACGTTTACAGAGGCCTTTTCACAACATGTACTTTAGACCGATGCAAAGAAATGACACATATTTGAAATATGACATCATGCACACATGCTGTTTGTTCCCACACTGTATTTCAGGTCTGAGACAATGATCCCATTGTCACAAGCAAACATGTTAACCCTTTAATGTCCACGCAACAGAAAAAAAGCAACATAAACCATTTTCTTTGCATCTTTACTTTTTCTTTAAGGCAATACACCAACTGTTTCTCATATACTGTATCTCACAAACTACTTTTTTTATGAAGATTGTGGCGTCTTGGGACTAAACTGCAGACGCACTATACAAGTTAAGAGTAATTACATACCTATTCGACATAAATATTCTGCATATCTCACTGTGTGATTATTTACAACCATGTATGTAATTAAATTAAGAATAGGTTTCATTGCATCTCCTTATTATTAGTCCTTCTTTTCAGTCTGAATATTATTTAAATTATTTTCCATCTAAATTCAAATTTAGGCCAAATTAGTAGGGATTTATGAAAGAACACATGCATCAATAAATGTCCCTTTATTGAGAGCTAATTTTCCCATCTGCATCTATTAAAGTCAATGTACCTTTTAATATGTCCTTTTTTTTTATCAAAAATGTGTTTTGTTTTTTAAATTAAACAGTTAAAACAGAAAACTGTTTAATTTTTGTGACTTTTTAATCATCCCAAATATTGTGAGCTGTTCTCATGACTGCAGATGTTATTTTAGTTTATTCTGCTGTAAATGGAAAATGATCCACAGCATGTCGACATCATGTTTCCTCATGATGGTGTCAAATACCTGAGAGAGATTCTGTTCCCTATTGTTGATGGGACAACCCCCTTGTTTGTGATTGTGTGTGTTTGTCTGTCTGTGTATCTGTTTCATCAGTTCAGCTATTCAACATTGAAAAACTAACTATTGAGGCTATCTCCAGGTAGTCGAACAAGTTTGTCTAAAAGTAGCAATGGGGTCATAACTTCCTGTGAGTGTGTGTTTGTAGAGTCTCTGTGGTTGCTGAGAAACATATGTGCTGTCCTCGGTCTCAAACACAAAGCAACAGATGTCTTAAAGAGAAACAGAACTGATCTCAACAGAAACCCAACAAAGCTGACTACATGGTCAGAAATGTGCATAAACTCAATAATGTTTCATGAAACAGTTTAAAATGGACAGTAGCATTAGAGTTTTTGATTTTAAAAGCACAAAAATCAACTTTAAAGCAACTAACTGCCTTAACCCATTTAATCCCCGCTTTAACACACACCGATCTGAGCCCACATTGCCACTTGAGATGAGGCAGCCACAACCGTTAAATGCTTCACCAAATTCATCCTGTGTGCCACTGGTGCAGCATGAAACAGATGTGCAACTTTTTTTTTTCCAGTTGCTCCATCACACAGGTCATAACTGTCAAATATGTTGTGGCTCTACTTCCATCACGAGTTACTAAGTAAACCTTTCGACCAAAACCTCAATGAGGACATGGATCTGCTGTGCCGTCTGCCTGACATTGACTCGCTTATTTGCAGTAATACTGCTGGTTTATTTCTGTGGGAGGCAAGTTTGAACAGCTTTGTTGGCATTGCAGAGTAAAGGTGATTTTATGCAGCACATTTCTTAGAACCCCTTTTCCATAGCAGAGCAAAGCTAAAGCATCAGAGACATGACTGGCACAACCAAGAGCAACCTATAACCCAGAGGCTGTTGCACAAAGAATCTAATTTCCCCAATAGGATGATTCCTAAAACTAGAGGATTTAAGCCAAGAGCTGCTTCAAAAACCAATTTATAAAGCTGCTGAGAGTAACTTTTAGGAAAGAACTGAGAGAAGTCCTTTGCTAATCGAAATGTCAGGATTAACTTGATTGCTGAGGATGATTGTTTCCTGTTTCCTTACAGTGTGATTTGCTTCTTGGGACCTTTATTGTTTCATATCTGTGCATCTTATTAATCCAACAATGAAGTTTTGCATTTCACTGACTGAACAGGCTAAGCCAGAAGCTAAACGCTTGTAAAAGCTTTGTCTATGTACAAAATAAAAGCTTCATATTCAACTGAAACTAAACTGCTGAAAATTTAAGCAAACATCAAATGCATTTAACTAGGAGTTCTGCCCTGAATTTATCAGTCCTCACATATCCAAAATAAATGATCCAATAATGTTTAGTGTTGTTAAAAATCCATCTGGACCAACTGAGACATTTTAAAACCGAATTCTACGTTGTTGGTATTTTTGTTGGTTTTTTTGCATTTATTCCTGAATGTGGAGGACTGCCAGTATGCTAGGTCTTAGTGCAGAGATTTACCGTTGCCCTGCAGGTTTTAGACGTATCCCTGCTGCAACATGCTTAATTCAAACACCACTTTATCCAAACAGCTTGTTGATAAACTGCACACAAGCCTGTTAGACCCATTAATAATAGAGTTCAGGTGTGTTGTAGCAGGTACAAATGCTAAATCTGCAGGAACGTAGCTCAAGTGTTCCATATTTTAAGTGAAGCCAGTCAGGTGGAGCTAACATTATCTGTGTAACATACTATCTTATCGTTTAGCATTTGAGTTAAGTACGATTGTCCCCCTAGACTTGTCGTAGAATATCTATACAGTCACTAATGTTGGAAGGGATTTGTAGTTTAAATACACAGAGTATAAAGTATAAACACAGCAGTATTCTCAGAGTGACACACTGGATTGTGTTGCCATCCAACATGCTAACATTTAGGTTTCATATTAGTGTCTAACCTCTCCAGGTGAGTTTTAAGATGGATTTGGTGGATCCAAAATCCAAGATTTATAAAGCGCAGGATTTACAGTTAGCCAATCTTATTTTGATCTCTGTTTTAGGTTTTTAATACCTAAATGTTGCAGCAGCACTATTGCTTTGATTGATTGTATGGGTTTATCTGTTTGTGTGTTATGACGTCAGTGTCATTTCTGAGGAAATGACAACAAGCAACACAGACAGCAGACAGGAGATCAGACAGAGATAAAAAAAAAACAACAAAAAAAAAGTTGGGTCCGGAGAATTAAATTGTGCGAGTTCGAGTAGAGTGTAAAATCTGTTAAATTGGCAGGAAATGTCATTCAAGTCTGAGTTTTAATATTCAAAACCCCATCCCCTGCATTCACAGCATGCACTGTAGAATTATTAGCAGTGGTTAAAAAGGACTTTTTCATCCTGAGAATCTGCAGTTAACATCATTTTTATCTGAAAAATAGATATGCAATTTTTATTAACATTATTTCCTCTTTATATCTCCTCAGGCTCAAACATCCCACTGAATTCCTTCCCCTTGATCCACTCGTGCAGCCAGGTGGAGCCTTCAGGTGGATTCAGCTGGGTTTTTTCCTATCATCCCTCTCTCTGTCTAGACAACGGAAGCTGATTTTACTCCAACAATGGATTCATAATACAAATTGTGTTGTGTTTTCATTAAATTTATTTTTTACACTTTTAGGGTATTTTCCCACCTTTAGCACAAACCCACCCATAGCTCCTCCTCTTTTCTTCCTCTTTCATGTGTTAACAAACATCATCCCTCAGCCTCTGTCCCCACCTCCACCCCCACTTCCTTTAGGAAGCTCAGACCACAGAGGAACTCTTATATGGAGACATTTTCTGGACTGAAGTTGATGGACCGATGATTGCGATGAGTGACTGTCTTTATCTTGCTGGAAACCTGAGGAGAGCACAAACACAACACACACAGTTCTATCAAACGACTGTGATATCACACACGCATGGGTGATCACACACACACACACACACACCTGGAGGCCACACATGAAGATGTTGAGTATTCTGAGTAAAAATGTCCGAATCTTTGTTGTGGTTTGATTTATCTTACTTTCTCGGCCAAATGGATGGAATTAGCTTGATAGAGAATGATTCAAGTGCAGTAGAGGGTTTTTAAATGTAAGACTTTTTAGCTCTGAAGCTGTATTGGTAGTTTGATAAAAGATACCTCAGTTTGTTTGGTGCTCACCACTTTGTAAGAAGTTCTATGGCACATGTACTAAGTCCAAGTTGTGTATTCTGCTCTTCATTTGCCCCAACGTTTATCATTGTTTGCATTGAACACATCAAGTGTTTGTTGCCCCCTCTCTACAAAATGAAAATAAAAGACCCAAAATGTGCCATTGCACATCACGGAAATCTGTTGTAAAAAGAAGGCTTTGTGTTTCAGATGAGTCAATTTAGGTCATCACTCGCCTTCGACAAAGCCTCAAGCTTTATATTAAACAGAGGTTACTTGAATTAAAATAGGATTGCACCATCAATTTGTCACTCTTTATCATTCTTATTTCCATTACTGGTAAATTCTAATTATTTCTTGGGTTGCAGCAGTTGCCTTACATGTCTTAGCTGCTTAAGAGCAAGTAGTGTGTGACAGCATCTTATCAAAAGAGATCCAATCTTATTTTTATGTTATCTTGCAATTGCTGCGAAGGTCTCGTCTTGCAGGCAGTCGAGCAGGAATTGATGTTTTAGGTTAGCTTGTTTAGGCATCCAAACACGACAGACACTTTGCTGGCAGCTTTGTGGGTCCACTCAGCTGGAGCTGAATCCATACATTTTTAACTAAATGCTTAGTTTAATTTGTTGCTAAACTAAACTGCATCATATTAATTATGATGACAATAATTTATAAATAGTGATGTACTCCTTTCCTTTCATTAGTGCAAAGAGCCTGCTAGTTGGATTATGGCCTGTCAGGGAGAAACCCACTTAGTGGTATCTCAATGGCATTTATGTAAATCGGGGAACTTAATACCAAAAAAAAAAAATCTTTAGCAGCACAAAAACTTCAGCATTGTACAGTCCAACTTGCACATGTGGAAGAAGGATTTCCTGCTTAGATGTGTTGACCTACAAACTGCCAACTGAGTGCAAAAACTGTTATCTTTGTCATTTTTGCAGAATGCAATGTTAGATTTTAGCAACCTCTGTGCATTAACGACCACAAATGTAAATATTAAGAGGCAAGGAATATTGTAAAGTGTTTGGAAATGTCAGTAAATCTTTCAAATTTAGGTTATTTAGAGAATGTTTTCCATAGTTTTTGTTTTACTGTAAAATAATCAATAGGAAACCAGTTAAATTAGTTAGCAGTGCCCGATTCCTTTCAGCCATCTGTGCTTAACCTTGTGACTGCCTGTTCCTCTGGAGAATTCCTCCATATTTGTTTCAATCGTGTTGTTTTCAGAGTGAGTTCTGATAGTAGGAGAAGGTGGAGGGGAAGGAGGCAAGCTTCAGCATGCACAGGCACACCAGTGAGGTTAAGGTGGAGAAGGAGAAGGAGAAGGAAAAGAAGATGAGCGGGAGGGTGCTTGTAGGCAGTGGCATGCTTTGAGGTCTGGAGGGAAAGTGGAATGAGCTTCAGGGTATGCTACTTATTACCGACACAACTCTTTTTAATACAAAGAAACGTGTTAGTTGTATACATTTTTAGTTTATTTTTTTTACCTGGATTTCAGACTTTTTCAAAAATATTTTGTCATCAGACCTCGGAAAACTTTTCAAACGCTTTGAACTGATTGGTGAATTTGCTTCTTTCTTTTTTTTGTGTGGGTTGTGGCTGCGTGTGATCTCAGACTTAAACATGCACTGACCTCCAGAAAAACAAGTATTTATTTTGCTTAATTAAAAACCCTAAATGACTGGAGCTGAAGATCATAGCTTGTCGGCGGATCACACAGTTTGACTTTTTTGTTGTTGTTTTTTAAGTTTGTGCATTTCCACACTGACATCAAACTTAATCTTAACAAGGTTTAAAACATTGTTATGTCTTCAGTTTGGAATAACACACAGCACAGAATGTATTAAAATGTAGATATGGCATTTTGCTGTCCTAAACAAGACATGTTTATGTTTTAAAACAGCATGAGAGGGACTTAAAGAAAAACCCTGCACTGTAAATAAGATAATGTACTACTGCTAAACTTTAAACAGTTTGTGTGCCTTTTTTAAATATGACATGAGGGATTTATTTCTTGTTCTGGTTTATTGTTTTCAGAAAAGCTATGTTTTGTTTTGCTAATGTTTACAGAAACTATTTTACCTTCTTAAAATTCCTGTGCAAACTCTAAATGATGAAATAAATGGCATCCAGGTTACAATTGAGTCTCTTTTAATAGTAAAAACAAATTCAAATGTGTGAATATTAAAATCTGATTTCGGTCTTTTTAAGGCTAAGGTTGATACTGTTCATTTTTTTTTTTTACCTAGTGTGACTCTATGGTTATGATTTGAATTTGAAATTGTTCAAAACAGGATCCCAACCAATCAGACTTTGTGTGTGTTTAAACCATCCAATCACGGCTTGGAGGCCCAACATGTTGCAACAGTCTTCAGCTTATGGGAGGTTCAGTCTGTCTTCCATTGCCACACCTAAGTTGCATTAACACATTTTTTTATATCCACTCACATACAGAGATGGTTGAAAACATATTTTCTTATCAGTTTAAGCCTTAAATGACTTAAAAAACTAAATCAGTTCAATATAAAGTAAATCTCAGTTTAGTTTCTAAGTGTTTTTCTGTTCCAGATAAGCAGATTAAACCTGTTGACATGCCGCAGATTGATGCTTTTCTGGACTCCTAATACCTGTAATGAAAGATCTTTTTTACATCATGAACAGGATTAGATTGCAGATTTTTTCATTTCTTTACTGTTGGCACACAGCACCTGTCTATCTCAGCACTTAATCATATTGAACTTGTCCATAACTGTGACTGCATTCTTTTGCCATTTTTTAAGCAATAAATAAAATGTACCTAAACAACAATGAAATCATTCAAATACAGAAATAAAAGTGTGAGCCGTTATTTGTCTTTCTGTGTGGGCCGTGTGATATGCTGATGAGTTAATCAGAGCGCACCCTGCCTTTTTCCTGCTTATTACTGGGATGGGCTCCATGATACAGAAAATGAATGAATGTTTTTCTGATTGTGTGTTACATGTCTGAGGTTTGGTACAGCCTCTGTGGAAAATAACATCCATAAACACATATGGAAACAGTTACAGAGGTTAGTTGTAGATGTCAGTAAAATTGTGGTACACATATTTTTTTAAATGTATTCTTGTATTTGAGCAATTTAAAACTAAACTAAAAATGTTTCTGCATAGCTGTAGGGTCAGTTTTCAATTCTTTATGAAAGATTTTATGATTTAATGAGCGGTTTTAAAACCAAATCTACTCAACAAATCTGTGTAAATCTTCATAAGTACAACAGTAATTATCTGTGGGAGAGAACAACTCTATGAATGCAAAGACATATTTGAAACTTGTACATATAGTTTTTAAAAGCATGTACCTTTATTGCCTGCAGTAGATTCCCAGATCAATATTGTTTTCTCCTCTCAGACAGTTCTGCAGCTCAATTTGCATTCACTGTCAGCAGAAATGTGAACCCTGAAATAAGTAAGTGGGACACTCATGTACAAATCATGTCAAGGTCACTTTGGATTAAACCCCCTGAAATGTGATGAGCACACTTTCACCAAAGCCACAGACACAGTGAAAGGCTTCTGCCAACAATGGGAATACTAAGCGGAAGAAAGATACACCAAACAATACCATGTGGTATTTGTTGGTATTATGTAATGGAAAAGCTAGTCTAGCTGAGAAACTGGCCTGTGCACAAGCAGCTGTGGTGCATTTTATTGTTCTCTGCAGCCTGTGTACTTAGACTGGACATCAAAATGAACAGGATGAAAATCACTTAAGGGTCCCTCTTTCATCCATTAAGCCAGTAAATGTTCACTCCTTCCTGGACAAAAGGCTTTCGCTACATTACTAAGTGCTTGGTGAAGAAAGCCTTCACTAATGTATGTGCCATCATCAAGACTGAGACTTACTTTGATGGAGCTATCTAGAACGTAGACGTCATGTTTGATCATTTTTCCATCATAGTGGTCAGCGTGGCAGACCAGCTGTGCAAATAAAGAACTGGAAGGTTTTAGACTTTTACTAGCAAAAGGCAGCTTAGCTGTAAATAACACAACTGCACTTTCAGACACTGATTCTATGTACTTTTCTACTCGTAAGGGAATTAGCCACTGCATTTATGGATACAGTAGTTCAATGTGCTAACGCTTAGCTGTCATAAAGGCATTTTAGGAGCATGCATACCTATTCTATTTCTCAAACAAGTGACTGTGTCACTTGTTCGTCCTATTTATACCAACACATTAACTCAGTGGTGCCAAGCACTGGCACAGCTTGAGTTAGATTTTCATTGCAGTTTTTTTCAAATCTTAAAAAAAAATTCCATGAAACCTAAAAATTAAAGGTTCAAACTAATGTATTATATAAATTGCAGTGGTGGTACAAACCAATCTTTTATACTGTTTTTAAAAAAAGTTTTATTCTGCCCTGCAATGGACTGGCGACCTGTCCAGGTTGTACCCTGCCTTTCCCCCCAAACAGCTGCTGGGATTGGGTCCAGCTATACGCGACCCTGAACTGGATAAGTGATTAAGAAAATGGGAGTCTGACTTCTTTAACAAAGACTAATAATAAATCAGAGATAGTCAAGACCAATTATTCAAATTTTAATCACTATTATCAAAATGACATCTTGTAACCTGTAATTATAAATTACATTCTTGTGCTCTAAATATCTTCTTGACTTGTAGCCTATCAGTTAAAATATTGTAATGAAATCACATGAATATGACAAAGAATGTAGAAAATAAAAAGGGTGAATCAAATGCTGTTTGATGCTGCCTTACCTCCAAGCCCAGAGAGAAACTATCTGAAAAACTTTCAGTCTCCTGATGAACAGACAGAAAGCAGAATCACAGCACTTCAACCACATGTTTGCAGATGCATCTGCCAAACTGTGGTGCTACAAATTGAAATGAAACATTATAATTTACTGATTTGACTACTTATTTTACTACTGTTCATGTAGTAGTAACGCAGTGAACCTGTCACATTCATAGTCAGCATTAGTTTTCCTTTACGGTTTGCCTTAACAGCTTTTGGCATTATTCTTCTTCAGGCTACACTGTAAGTCAGCAAGTTATATGACCTAAAGGCATGAGATACTATGACAGAAGCATTTGTGTCCAAGTCAGTTTCCTGTGAAAAAAACTCCTCAGTCTGTGCTCTGAAAACAGTCCCATAGCATTGCAGCAGCACTCTTGCTCTGCCCTTATTGATGGTTCGGTTCTACAAACCACAGGTTTGTATATCAACATCTGTGAGATATGAAAGTTGTACTATCTGGGATAAAAGGATGTTATTTTCAGTCATCAGCATACATTTTTAAAGAGTCTGGGTATGACTGGTTTCAGACCAGTGTGATGTAAGTCTCTTCATGAGGGAGAGATTTGTGGAGTGATTGAACCACGTATGTCTATTTTTGCAGAACTTGCCAGGACTAATGAGCGATAAATGTGATATATTATCAAATGCATTCCAAACTTCCCAAGTTACTATGAAGATGCAGGGTGAATGTAAGCTTTACTTAATAACCTAAAAAAATAAAAAATAAAAACACTTCCCTCTTTACACTACACACATTTGTGTTTGTGTGTGAGTGATGAAGCAGATAGAAATGACATGACTGAACATGCTTGTAGCATTTAGTCAGGAATGTTTTACACTGATCCATAGAGAGAAGAAAAAGGTGGGGTTGAGCGGGAAAACGTTACTGAAAAAATACTCTGAGGTCATGCCCCTCAACCCCCCACATCACAGCTTTCTAAAATATAATTACTCCACACCACTTTTATTATACAGCACTTTTAAAGCACTTAAAAAAAGAACAAACCAAATGAGTATATTTCAGAAACATTTCAGGAGATAAAAGGAACATACAGCAAAAGTCTATAAATCCTCAGTGCTTAAGACATGAGATGTGAACTTTAAAGAGAAAAAAAAGGAACTGAACAATGTGTAAAGAACAAGGAGTTCTTTCAAATACACCTGACATTTATGGCCCTCCATCAAGCCTTCCTACCATCAGAGATTAGGTGAAACAGGGCTCAATTCTTCATCCATTAATAATTAAAATGTTGTTCTTTCCACTTCCACTTACAGTCACCACAATTGTTTTTCTTTTTGTCTTCTTCTGTTTCTGATCCTTTGACTTATGCCGACTTTGTTTGGGAGTTTTTATATTGAAACATTTTGCTTTTAAGTGTTTTCTCATGAGGCTGCACGGTGGCGCAGTTGGTTAGCACAGTGGCCTCACAGCAAGAAGGTTGCCGGTTCGAGCCTTTGGCCTTGTGGGCAGGACTCCAGCCGGGGACCTTTCTGTGTGGAGTTTGCATGTTCTCTCCGTGTTAGCGTGGGTTCTCTCCGGGTACTCCGGCTTCCTCCCACAGTCCAAAGACATGCACCTTGGGATAGGTTGATTGGAGAGTCTAAATTGTCCATAGGAGTGTGTGTGAGTGTGTATGGTTGTTCATCTCTGTGTGTCAGCCCTGTGATGGACTGGCGTCCCGTCCAGGGTGTACCTCGCCTCTCGCCTGTTGGCTGCTGGGATAGGCTCCAGCCCCCCGTGACCCCGTTTGGGACAAAGCGGTAGATAATGGATGGATGGTGTTTTCTTATTGTAGTGATGTTGTTCTCTTATGCCCCTGTAGGGGTCTTCAATCTGTTCGGAGGCTAGTTTTGTCTCTTACAATTGTTTCTTGATGTCTTCAGATGCCCTTTTTCTACATATTTCACTCATTCACTAAACTAAATGATACATTTGTTTGATTTTTATATTTATTGTCTATTCGTCTTTTTTCTGAAGCTGATAAAGCCAGTAAATGGGTATGAGTGGTCACAGGGTTTGAAAACAAAATACATGAGACTAGAATTCAAAACTACATTACGTAACATTTTTTTTTTCTTGTGGTGTTTTTAGGCTTTACTGCTACAGCTACTCCTTGGTCAGCTTTAGGGAAAAAAAGGCATTTTTGCATAAATTATCAACCTGAAAACTGCTAATCATCACGTTCCCGCAGCATCTTGGGAATTTACAACTTTTTACTCTAGCCCAGGACATAATGTGGCAGTTTTAGTAGGGAAGAAGGAAAAATGATGAAGTGACAGAGTAAAACCCAATAATAAACAAACTTTCACTGACTGGAAAGCGCTCCGAAAAGAGATGGGACGCAGGCTGTCAAATCAGTTTTCATTATGAGACACCAAAGTGCAATCAGAGTGCTGCTCTATAATGACTTAGTTATTATTTTAGACATATTGTGGTTTGGTTTAATGTCCATTGCTTCAGAAATTAACCATAAAGATTCCAGTAATGACCCAGTAAGATAAATTGTTATCTTCTTGACTATTGACTTGACTGTTAGTGTTAACCAGGAAGTAAAAGCAATACATAAATAGCATAGCACCTTACAAATAAGTCACTATAGACTGCACACACTCCATCATGTAGTATCTGATTAGGTCATCTCAACATATTTTTTATTTTGCTTAAACACTGTTGAATATTTCTGAAATTCCAGAAATGACAAATGATAGAAACTTGTTTTTTAAAAGCTTTATTTTACAAAGATATAGTAAAAAATGTCCATTTGTCCATTGGAATTTTTTAATCTTTCCAATAGTTTATTTTTGACTTGTTACACATTATGCAGTGTAAAAAACTCAACTTATAAGTTAGTAAAACAGCGTGGATATTATATAAATATTAATCATAAAATATGAAAAATATAAATACTGTGATTAAAGTTACTTAAATGGTTTCTGATAGAATTTTTTTCTCTATTTTCATAGGAATTCTGCAAACAAATCAGAAGCTACAATCTTTGCTTCATTTCAAGCATAACCCAGAATCTTTGCTGCCCCCGATGCTTTGCACAAAGCTGGTAGCAAATCTCATTTATCAGCTAGTGGCTCTGCAGTGTTGCGTACAACATAAACAGCTTACATCAGCATTCAGAGCTGATGTAAATACATGCATTCTGAGCAGGGCCTAATAAGTATGATACCTTTACACGATGTGGGATGAGCTTGGGAGACAAAAAGCAGCCTGTGGGCCTGTACCAGCAGGTAATCCTGTACCTGTGTGATTACAGGGTACAGTAATGATGGCTTTGGTTCGTGGAAACACACACTGGAAGCACACACAGACGTCTTTTAGATCTGTTTTACATGTGGCAGAAGGTGTTTTATTTAGAGTTCAAATAAATAGTTTGACTGACAATTATTTATTTGCTGACGTTCTTTGTAGAGCAAGGTTTTCTGAGAAACTGTGGTAGTCCTCCTCTGACAATTTGCTGTAGAAAAGGCATCCGGATTTTGCTTGTCAAGCAGCAGAATGCTTACAACTTATCATTTAATGGACCAAGTAAAGAGAGTGATATTGATCTGTCTATCTCCCTTTCAAGATGAAGTTGATAAGAATGTCTAAGTTGTTTTGATCAAAGGTTTAATTGCTTGATTCACAGGAAGCAATTAAGCTTGGTTATTTTCTGTAATACCATGTGTATGACTGTATATGTTTCATCTTAATGTCTTTGATTGTATTTAAGAAGTAACAAATATCTTTATGTATTGGTATGATTTCAAACCAGACTGTATATATGTATACAGCATGTTACCACATGACTGTACATACTGATTAATCCAGGCGTGTCTGGCCATTCCCGTTGGTTACCGAGGTCAGACACACCTGGATTAATCAGTTTGAGCAGTAATGAAAGACAGGAAACAAATGAGCTGATTTAAGTCCAGGAAGAAGGAGCTGTCCATAAAGCTCATTAGTCAACTCCATAACCTCCAGCTTTGCTTTCACCTTATCAGATTGATATTTATTATGTCATGCAACTTTCAAGAACAGGATGATTAGTCATTAATCCAAGAAATGTTGCAAGTCATGTCTAAAATGAATACTGGAGTATATTTTCTCCAGATACCCTGTTCTCTCCATCTAGTCAGTTCTGTCATAGTAGCTAATCAAAATAGCTTTGCTAAGGTCTCAAAGCCTCCTGTGCTCATATGTTTTAGGTAACTATTAATCCAGTCGGCTTTATCTCCAAGACTACTCTGGCCAGATCCCTCCACTAATTCTTGGTCAGCAGAGTAAAACCATGTGTCTGTTGTCAGTGTGCAAAATGTGGACCCAGATGCAGGTAGAAACAGACAGGAGGCAGCAGAAATGCAGATAACTTCTTTTTTTTTTGTCCAGCATTAAAAGCAGGCACAATGATGGTCTGCCTGCTGTATTGTGCTGAGCAAATTTGCTTTGCCAAGAGGTGCTTTGTATATGTAAACACAAAGAGAAAGAAGAGAAAACAGATAGAACAAAACGAGGAGTCAAAATCACACCCGAAAGGGAACACTGTAATCCCACCACAAACTATATATACCATCGCCACATCATACAGAAAGCATTAATGGTATAATGGAGCCCCAGCAGAAGGACAAAAATCAGCAAATACCAGGAGCACCAGAAATGGACAAGTAAGAGATATGATAATGTAAATACATTAAAAACAAAATACAACTATGTCTTTTAACTTGAATATCAAAACACACACAGAAGGAAAAATGGCTGTTTGTGTATAAACCTAAAGACTGTCGTCATGCAGAACGTAAACGATGAAGAGTGTTTGCTGAAACATGATCTTACCCAAAGGGTTGAGGCAGTTAGGACGACCCCACGACCAGGACGAATGGCAGTCAGCCCCAAACAAAGACCCCTCCCACCCCACCCATGGGCCAACCACGGACCGGCTCATGAGGCGGCAGAGGGAAGTCCAAGCCAGAGCCCCCAGCAGTCAGGGTTATCAGGCCCCAGCAGGCCCAGGTTGGCAATTGCCAATCCCACCAGACACTGGACGCCCAGGGCAGGCAGAGTGCTGCCCAGTGCCCTGTAATGAAACACTTTTATTTATATTCTCAGGGTCGAGGAGAGTCGGGCACAGAGAAAAGATAAATCACGTAAACTGAGTATGTTGAAATAC
>JBAMIG010000018.1:17609170-17619175 GCA_037177335.1 Kiunga ballochi
ATATATGTGAATGTTTTGTAAAAGTTGCCATTTAAAACCAATGACAACGATTTTGGATGTTACATTAATGTTGATTATATTGACAAGTTAATAATATCAGACATGTCGAGTTGAAACACCTGCTGAGGTGCAATTTAAGTCAGAGGCAGGACAGAAGGATGAAGATGAGAGAATTAAGAGTTGAATGATGACCGTTTACCTCATCCGTCTCTGCAGTTCGACGTGTTGACCACACAAACTCCATGATGGCCACAAAGACAGCAATAATAAGACCACAAATGAGGACCACAAAGATCCCTCCAATGTTCTCCATCCCGAGACCTTAAAGACATATTGATAAAGAGCAGAAGAAGAATTGTGATTCATCTTATTTTTACTTTTACTTAAATCTAATAAGATTTTTTAAAGATCTAATCTTATAATGAAAAATTCTGCCAGATGTGCATTCATTTAGTTGTGTAATTGGAACCAATGTTAAGTTAATTTTGTTGTGTGAATGCATTATGTGGAATATTTTTAATGAATGAATGCACGGTGACACAGTTGGCTAGCACAGTGACCTCACAGCAAGGAGGTTGCCGGTTCGAGCCTTGGCATGGAGTTTGCATGTTCTCCCCGTGTTAGCGTGGGTTCTCTTTGGGTACTCCGGCTTCCTCCCACAGTCCAAAGACATGCACCTTGGAGATAGGCTGATTGGCGATTCTAAATTGCCCATAGGAGTGAGTGTGAGTGTGCATGGTTGTTTGTCTCTGTGTGTTAGCCCTGCAATGGACTGGCGTCCCGTCCAGGGTGTACCCCACCTCTCGCCCGTTGGCTGCTGGGATAGGCTCCAGCCCCCCCTGCGATTAGGGACAAAGCGGTAAATAATGGATGGATGGATGGTAAAGAAAAAAACAAATCCAGCCTTTTAGTTTCTTATGAACATCACAGAGCAAAGTCTTTAAGAGAGAAAAATTTAATAAATCAGGAGAAAATGGACAAAACAAAAGTACCAAGAAAAAGCCAGGACACAGCTTTTATCATTTTCACTTATCAGGTGCAATAAGAACTTTGACATCATGCAACATTGCGAAAACTTCTCTTTTATTCTTTGACGGACTCTTCAAACACAACCAATTCACAGGTCGTCACAGTGGTGACCTGAGACTTGGTAGTTTTAAGCACTGAAACAGTCAATCCACCCTGTCAGTGGATGTTAGGTTGTCCAGTTTTTTAGGTTGCTTTGCAGACAGATTTTTTTATATATATTTTGAGCTGGTTTTGTCTTACAGTTCAACATTTACACATATATTTATCTTTTTTTCAACAACACTTTGAATTAGTTAACTCTGAACATAAGTGATGATTCAAAAGATGCAGTTTTCCATGTGTTACTTGCTTTTGTATCACAATAACTCCACCCGCAATGACAAAAGACTACAAAGAAAAAAGACATGATTTATGGTTCTGTATTGGCTTTCTGTTCTTATTCTTACAGAAAGTATGAACAGGAATTTATTCAAACGGGAAACAGTCCAACAATGACTCTAAACAACACTAAAAACAGTCTTAAAAAACAGAATGAATCCACAATGTCTTATAAATTCAAGACAAAGTTCCATTAACATGTAATGCCAAATAATCTTTGAATGCATGCATGGTGTGAATGTTTGTGAAAACTTTACAACTTTAATATACTATAAAAGAAGCTTTTGACAAAACCATTGAGTCATATTTAAAATTTTGGTTTACAGATTAAAGTGCAAACAAAATCCTTTTCATTGTACGTATGGAACATAAACTAATGTAGAAATTAATGCCAGAAACACGCTGGTGTTGCGCAGTTCAGATAATAGAAGGATATTTTGCTAAATGAGGACTTTTACTGTTGTTTGGTGGAAAAGTCTCCTCAAAACTTGCTGAATATATTACTGTAGCTGCACTGATGCTCAAACCATTTTTAGTTGGTGACAGATTGAGATTTCAGAAAAGCCTGTCAAACACACACACACACACACCTACACACACAAAGTCACTATTTTTAAGGTTGTGAATAATCTGAGATCATCTGCCTGAAATATGGACCTCCAAAGTAAAAACTCCATCTTTGCTGTATGTCTTCAAAATTCCAATAAACTCATCTTTATTTCTCTTTTTTTTTCCTTCTGTGTAGCCCAAGGGCGCTAAGGTCACACACATCACGGCGGATTTTATTCTACGAGCACGAAAACTTCACAATTTTATTCACTGTGATTGCTGACAGGTCAAAAGTCATTCTGATTTTGCATACATCTATTTTTTTAAACTCCCCCAACAATTCTGTCTTAAACTGGCACAAATATGGGAGCTATAAAAAGGGCACAAAATATACTTTTTTTTAAAAGATTGTATATTTTTATTAGCTTTTTTTATGATTTGCATGATTTAATATTAACCGTTTAACCCAAGCAGTTTTTTTTGTGCCATCTGCATTGACTCACTTTCTGATCATTTGGCAAAATGCTTTTCATTTGGAGGATTTCCCTGATGGCAGATTTTTATTTTGTGCACAGAGGGACAGAAACAAACAGATACACATTGTGTTTACTTTGTAATCGACAACAAAGAAAACTTAATTGGTCTTAATCGGATCTTAATCACTTGATTTTTGTGAGGCTTCACACACAAAAACGTTCAAGTTTTTCCATTCAGAGAATATTTATTCAAATAACCATTTATATTTTCAACTAAAAGCAATTTCCATCAACCAAATATCATGTAAAACTTCCAAGTCACTTTACGTGTTTCTCCCCAAAAATGAAGTTATGTGTAAACACAAGTAAATAATGATTATTACCCCAACAAGACAAGTAATACAAGCACACACACACAGAGAAACACCCTCAGATTCAGATTATTTGTTTGGTGACATTACTTTCCTGCTCTGGGAATGAAGAAAGCTATACAAACAGATGACAATGAGCAGGTAATCGATGCAGAGGCAGAACTCAAATTCCCATTATGACCGGCTGCTAAAAACCTCATCAGAGGGAAAAAGTCAATGAAGATAAACTGTGTCATCTTACAGTGAGATGTACCAGAAGTAACAGAAACCATGCCTAATGGTTTCACTAATGGAGATGTGAAGGAAAAATTTCATTCTTTATAATCAATAGACAAAACACAAGTAAAAGACTTCAGATGAATAAATGATGCAAAGCTCTGCAGTGTCAAGACTGTTTTCTATTTTATGTCTCACCTCATGAAACATAAAGCAAGTCTGAAACAGGGAGGAAGATGGGAGAATAATCTACAATGGGGAAAAAGAGCAATAATAACAAAAAAAACATTGTTTTCAGTCAAGCCAGCAGGAATCGTGTAGGTGTACTTATTGAAATGTGTTGATTTAGTTGATCCACATCCTTCATTAGCTTTTAAATGACACAGCAAGTCTGGTTTTACAGGACTGACATTTTAGATTTTTAATAAAAGGCAATAAGCCAAATCAGGATTTTTTTTTTTTTTTAAATTTATTTAAGTTTTAACCACTCGGTCAATATTATTTCTCTAACACATTAAGTGTAAAGGGGACTATGGCTATGATGTATCTGCTTGTCAGCACAGGGTAGAGTAAGAGGGGTTGTCACTGTGGCACTGGTTCTGATTGGAAACCTCCGCAGAAAAACGTACATCTAGACATTTTCAAAATGTATCCTTAGTAGCATATTGTCTCACCTGAATGTCTTACCTCCTCGGGGCATCAGAATGTTAATGTTAGCATGTAGCTTAGCCTGTAATGCATGCTATCAGGGTTCATTGCCTTAAAAATTAAATTCTTCTTCATTAAAACCTTGATGGGCATGAATCCTGACAATGATAACATAACTCTCAAACAAATATCACAGAAACATTGTGAATAAGAATAGCATTCCTGTTTTATTATTTGCTATCACAGAGTAAACAATCCACCAAACTACTATGTGTGTTATTTGGCTGTTGTTCCTGTTGTTCCTTTAAAAAAGTGTAGGGAACTTGAGTGTTTAAGCGCCACCATGCTGAAAGTGTTGTGAGTTTCCCTGCTGGATCACACCTGATACAAATCAATGGGTAATTAGCAGACTTATGCTAAGCTAGCGGTAAGCTCTGCACACGTCTCCTAATTAAGACTGATATGTCAGGTGTGTTGCAGCAGCAATACTCACAACGTGTGTGTAGCACACAAGGACCAGAGTTTCCAACTCATGTTTTAACATAAGCTTCACTCATATTCCTTTTATTTTTTCCTGATAAGTATTTCTGATCATACACTCAAACTTACATGAGGTGACTCCATGTATCACACCAGATTGTGTTTTCACAAGCACATTTCTCGACAGAACATCTGGCTGCATCCATCTTCCAGCAAACTGTTGTACTCTGTCTGCGACACTAGGCTACGTTCTGACCAGTTAACCGCTAATTGTTCCACGTTTTTAATGACTGCACCATCTGTTGCAGCAGTTTGTCTCACCCTGCTTTTGAGAGGAAGTGTTTCCACAGATTAAAGTTGCCTGGTTTGTGCTAGCATGAGTTATCGATTTCTCAATCAATGAAGGCTCTGATAATCTAAATCGGTTGCAATATATTAGTTTAATTGTCGTAAAATAAGTCATTGGTTTTCAAATGAATCAATAATAAAGATGACAAGTTTCTAATCTGACAACAAAATAGCAACAGTCTCTAACTATTGAATACATAAAAATAACTTTTGTTCAAGGAACCTATGATGAACCCACTTTTTTACAGTTTATTTGCTTGTTTTACCAATTTTCTGTTTTTATAATTAAGACTTAGATGACAGAACTTTATTTCAAAGTAATCAACAACACTAATGTTATCAATATTTTAAATTTTGTTTATATGTTAAAATAGGCCCAGCCATCTATATATTCCTATTTAACTGAGTACACCCTGAATTGTGCAGATTTAAACCTGGATTAAAAGAAGTTTCTGAGATTCTAAAATCCTAGTGTGAAATTAAAACTTAAATAAAATTAGGTTATATAATAGGATTATAGTCTGTTATTTGTGTGTCAGCAATCACAGCTATGGACTCCCAACTTGTAAAATGTGGAGCTGAAATTCCCACCTTTGGCTCTATGATCCTCCTCTTTGGGACATTGTCCTCCCTCCCACCAGCGTCGCTTCAGGATCTCCAGCCTGTTGCTTTCCTGCAGCTGTAAGATTCCCAATGTGATCTCATCTCTGTACGGAGACCCTGATGAAGAGGAATAACAGAGGAATATGTGTTTACTATATCTCTAAAATCAGGTTGACTCTAAGATTATTTGTAAGATCAAATCTAATCCTGACAACCCGACTCACTGCTGAATATCACCAGGTACATCAATAAAGCCTTTAAAAAACTCTTTTAAATTGCTTTTCAGGGCTGATATTTTCTGTGTAAATGTCCAGCTTTCATAACAGCCTCAAGATAATGCCTGACCTGAAAGATGGGACATCTAGACTAAGATATATGTTAGTTATTTTAATTAATTTTCATAATATTTTTCAATAAAAGAATGGAGCAGTGTCTAACAAGGGAAATTAATTACAATAGAAATGATTTCTTACTTATTAACTGTGATTTAAGGAGAAATATGAAACATTTATATCCTTACTTGAAACATATAAATCATTAATTTACTGTCTGTATAAAATAGAAACGCAATGCGTTGGTCTGAATTTCAGCTTATTCTCGCTCCACACACACACTATAACCCTGTTCTGAGGTACGTCTTTAGAGTGACTGGTTTTTAAATGTGAATGAGACATGTTAAGCCCCGCCCCCCTCCAGGTCACAGGAAGTTCAACTCTACCCTGTTCCGCCATGTTTGAAGCTTGATAGCAGGGATATGCTAATCACCCGGCAGAGAACAATTTTATTGGTAAGTTACTACAAACCGATTCAAAAGTTTGATTACCTGAAAATCCACAACCAAATACTGTGATGTAATAGAAAAAAAAGCGTAAAAGAGAATAGAGAAAATTAAACGCACTGAAAAATATGACTAAAAAGAATTCAAAGATATATGCGCAGCATCAGGAAGAAATAAATTGACATTTTCTGCATTACTGAACACATAAAATGTAAAAAAATTTAATTAAGGGCTTAAAAAGTGGATTTTGCATATGTCCCTATAATAACTTATTGGTAGATCATAAATATCCCCAAATTATTTTGGTAGCTCTTTAAATAAAGTCCATTTTTAATGCTCAGCAGATGAAAATCCACAGCAGATATATGTAACAAGAGGAAATTTAAAATGTTGACATCATAATCAGATTTTACTGCCAGAAAATAGTTGTACCAATAAGAAAAAGTATAAAAACCTGCAACTTAATATTTTAAGCTAATAATAGCATTTTTGTTTGTCATTCTTCACTTCAGGTTTGTGTTCATGTGCTGTGGGCAGTCAGCTGCTGAACTAAATATACATTTCTGTGAAATGGAACCTTGGTTGTTATGCTGAAACACTCAGCAGAAGCCTCCAATACTGTCCTGAAAACGATATGATTCATACACAGTTAGACCCATAAATATTTTTATATTTGAATTGATATGAATTTTAAAGATTTTGTACATACAAAAGCGCAACACAAAGTATTTTCTCAGACTTAACATAAATGCACAACCACAATATTGAAAAATAGGATTTTCTTAACCTTGACATTAAACTTGATGTAAAACAGTTATAAGTTTAAAAAATCTTTGCATTTGAACTCCTTTTAATGGAATACCTTGGTCTGCAATTTTGTCAGTTACAGCAGTGTAAATTATGGGGGCTACAGAACATGTCAAATTTTAAGAGGTTTTATTTTATTTTTTATATTAAATTAGGTCTAATTATTATTTTGCCTCAATGGATTTAGTATTAGAAGTTTCTGTAAATTATTACCCTGATTTCTTTCCATATATTTTATAGACTACAAATTATTTGTAAATTACAAACGCACATCAAGGATCAAACGTCTACACTATGACGGAGATGATCAGACCACAAGGACACTTTAAATATGGCTTCACTATATCTAATTCACTCTTCCACTGTATTCACTAAACAAAATGGATTTCAGAGGATATCAGGGAATTAAAATATTCACTTAGAAGCTTAATGCAAAATGATAAGTTTGATTTTCTACTTATTCACAAACTGCATGGGAAAATGCGGTACAGCTGAGATCCATTTCTCTCTTCCAGAAGTCAATAAAACAATTTTTAGCGTAACAAGTCTATTTTTAGCTGCATCAAGATCCTCCCTGACTGTGATATCTCTCATGGCAACGTTTCTCAGTTTAAATCAAACAGTGTTGTCAGTCTTTTTTTTTTCCAAAAAATGCTGCTGCTCAGGAGGTGCTACTTTTGAAATATTGATCTGTTATCTTGAACATAACCTGCTCTGCAGCATGTTGGGTTACCTGCCTCTGTTGCTATGGGATACACCTGTAAGAAGTAAAGAAGGTGTGTATTCATGAATCTGACTATTTTGTGGGGTTCTGATTCATTATCATTTAGGATTAAGGGATAGGTAAAAAGTAGTTTTGTATTAGTAAAACAAGTACATACAAAGCTACACACACTCGAGGGATGAATGAAAAACGACATATCAACAAACAAAGAATCATATTGATTAATACACATTCATCAAAATATTTAAAAAGAAATATTTAGATTAGGATTATCTTGTTAACTATTTGATTGGATTATGTCACAGGACTCTGTGTATTTCTGATTAGTCAGAAATCAGTTCTAATGTCGCGTTGTTGACAAACATAACCATGCAACACAAAATGTTATTTTCAACATTATTTTATTGTAAACAAGAAAAGCAACTTTCTAATTGTGAGATTTCTTGCATTAAAGAAGTGTATTTTCCCTTTAGACTTTCCATAGTCCGCTTTGTCAGAATGTGGAAGCTGAGTTTGTCATTGGATCTTTTATGACCAGAAGAATGACCTGAGGTGTGTTTCACAAAGCAGATAAACTTACCATCTGATGAACTCTGAACTCATGGTTGAGGAACCTAGAACCTCCGTTCCAAAATACCTGGTAAGTGTTAGTTCAATCAACATCTTGCTAGTAACCCAGAGTTAATGAGCACAAGCAAAAATAACCTGCTCCAGAGCAAGTAAGTCACTATGGTTACTTACATATCTTAAAAGTTACCTTAGTGTTTGGATCCGTAAGTTGAGGTTATCAACTAACTTACTCCTAAAGTTACTCAGGTATGTCATATGATCTCTTTCCTGGAACAGAACCTGATACATATTCTATTCAATTTGTTAAATAAATACAGATGTTATCAAGGTAAACAATTGTTGATGGAAAACATCATTTTAACCGTTAGTATTTTCTATTAACATTAGCCTTAAGCTAATTTATCACACTTGATGGGCAGATTTACACAATTTAACCAATGAATGTATTTTCAGTAAGAAGCTGATTAAATTCATGTATATCTGCTTAGTTATAAGCAACAGTTTGACCAATAGTCTTAAAACAGAAACAGCCTTTACTCTTGGTGAATCTTGTGTATTTGGCGAGGTATTGCAGCAGGCTGGATCACAGCCATTGACTGAATATAAAAAAGATGGACAGAGTATTTTTGATGTTACTTGTAGGTTTATAAAAAGCTACGGTAAAGCTCAGAGGGCAGTTGGCTTTACAGTCATTATTTTGGCAGCATCACACGTGCTTTTGCTTTGTGAAAATGTAAAAATGGGTAAAGAGATGGAGGTGTGAAGGGGGTTGTGAGCATGCAGTTAGATGATTGACGTCTATCAAACTCTGAACTACCTGCCGCAAAGAGCTATTGAGTTAACTTAACTCTAATGGGAGCTAACTGGCTAGTTTGGTTGTTAGCCAGCTAAAACTGCTATGCTACACTCTGCATTCTTGTTGGCAGATGTTGGATACCTGTCAACAAAAACAACACACCATGAATTTTGCCAATATCAAGATTAAATGACATGTATATGGAAGAGTCATGAGAAATCTTTCCCTTACAGTTGTCACAAAAACAAACTTAACCTATTTTTTGACATAGTCTGTAAATATGGTAGGTTTTTTTTTATTAATTTTTTTGAAGTCGGTCTATTTAACATGGACTTCTGGGGATTTGCTCCGTTTTAGAAGGTGAGGGGTGAACTGCAGTTTTTGTCACTTTGCATAGACTTCACTTTTGGCCAAGGGTAGGTTGCTGCTTTATACTATTCAAAGGCAACATTATACATATTATTATAATTGATTATTTCTTTGTTGCATTATTACGTAATTGTCCATGCCAGCATCTTGACACACTTTAGAAACTATTAAATCAAACACCCCTACTCTTCTTTCTACAGAATCTTTTGCATTACACTTTGGTTTGAGAGGGACAGAGGCTCGCTAAAGCATGCCTGGGTCTGTATTTGGGATTGGTTGATAGGAAGTATTGAGTAATAATTGCAGTATTAAAATGCTTTACATAAAATACTATAATGAATACTGATTAAAAACATTGTTTTTCTTTTAAACATTTTATCAACTGTTTTTAATCCCTAATAATCTATATGATCTACTTATCATCCAGTTAAGTGTAGTTATGCACTTTGAAATATTGATAAAATTATAAGTATGCGTTTTTCACAAGTTGCCATGTGACAGCAGTGTATTATATTGAGCAACACAGAGTTTCTCCACATGGGTTCCAGGATTCCCAGTTTGAGAACCACGTTATAAAGGTTTAGAGATACAGTTGCATCAGTTTTGATGGGATATTCATATTGAAATTTTTTGTTATTTATTTTTTTCCACAAGCCTCATATTTCTTTTTTCATCTGTATTTTGTGCCATCTTCAATTATTTGTTACTGCTTACACATACACTAATTTTTAAATGTCGTCACAAATCTTTCAGGCAAGATGTTTTATTATTTTATGTCATTTATGTCAAGAGGACATTTTAGGACATATCTTACATGTTTTAAAGTGTTCCCTTTAAGGTGACTCTAAACATATTCAAACAGA
>JBAMIG010000018.1:17660453-17672727 GCA_037177335.1 Kiunga ballochi
TCACGTGATGTTTTGACTATTTTGATCTACAGTTCTTAAGTCTACATTCTACACAGATATTTTTATAAGCAGATCCACAATTTCTTTTCCCATTAGAGCCATTAACTGATGATAGGTGCTGGATTGTTTCAGTGGCAGAATTAAACAGTAATTCTGTCTGATGATTCCTGGCTGCTATTCTGGTGCCTGAGGCTTGCTCCTGTGCCACAATCCCCACCTCCATGCTGTCCTTCAGTCCAGTCTTTAGCCACAAGTAGGTTTGTTTCATGTCTGACACTACAGCTATCTGTCAGTGGTACATCACATGCAGGGTTTTTTTCCTTCCATAATGGCTTCTCCTGCCTTCTGATCTCTAATTTCCTATGAGGCATTCCTTAAGCACTTCATCCCTTGGGGCCATCTTTCTGATGTACTCATTGATCCTGGATGTTTTGTCTTGGATGGTGGCTCTGATCTTTGGCCTCCCTCTTTGCATTTAGCTCATAACTTCTAAACACAAGGTTTAGGGTGGAAAAATCTTGCGCAGTGAGCGACTGTTGTATTTTAATGTCTGTGATCGACTCCTAGCACTACATACTATACACTCAACTTTTCACAACTTTGTCAAACTTTTAAAGTATTTTTTTAATTACATATATTTAGTTTTATTTATTTGTCTGTTTAAAAATAAATAAATACAAAATTTTCCTTCATGGCAGCTTGAGTATAGCATCTGATCACTGGCTGGGCATTGTGGTTCAGTGCAACTCTTGTTGATAACCTGCCATAAAGTTACTATTTGCTTTATATTCCAAGATGTTTTCTTTTCTTTAAAAATGTATTGGTTACTATAATTACAAGTTAAATGGTCAGGTAGAAAGTTCAGCAAGTTAAAAGACAATACCTTAACATTGCATTTATAAACTGTAGCATCACAGTTTTAGATGTTTGCACCTAAAAAATAGGTTATGTGAAATTACAATCGAGGATAGGTTAATCCTAATCTTAAATAATTTGAAGAATAAATTATTTTTTTGGCCTCAAGAGTTAACAGTTCCTTGGCAGCGGTGTATTAACATAAAGTCCTACATAACAGGAAAAAGTATACATCACACTTGTTATGCTAAAACTCTTCAGATGGCTTGTTTTATCAGAGTACACTTAGACTAAAATAGATGCAGGATTTATGAGCTTTACCTATTTTTCATCTGATTTTGTAAAGCCTCTGGTTTTAGAACAGGTTACATTGACATCAATAATTCCTTCTTGTTGATAGAGGCATTCCCAGATCCAACTCTGACCCGATGACGTAACATTTATTGTCGCTTCACAGGTGAGGGCAGCAGGAATATGGCAGCAGTAAAAAGGTAAAGTAAAGCACTACAGATACAAGCTGTGTTCAGTTCATGACACTAAGTGATCCTATCATAGTGTGATGTTCTGATGTTCTGGTTTATTTGGTCAATTGTCAGTCAAGCTGACACACAGTGAATCAGATAAATTGTGCAGAAGCAGGTTCACACAATCTGTCTATGCCTGATAAAAAAAAAGATGGATGTATGAGTGTGATTGAAGCTTCCAACAAGTCAATCGTTTCAGCCTGAATGACAATAACTAATTATAGTTTAAACAGAAAAGATAGATGAGGGGAGACAGATGCAGGAAGTGTGGGGAGAAATTGATAGCTTTCACTAGTCTGTCTGCTTAGTCCCACAGCTGTTCCTTTTATCTCCCACATGTCACCTTCAGGTAACTTCATTCAGAGTAAATCCTTCTGTAACTCTAACATCATGTTCTATTAGCTTACCAAAGTAATATGCAATACTAATAATCTTTACTCCAAAACATTCTTTGCATTGAATTAATAAATATGTTACTTGACTCCATCTTTGTACTAAATTTTTAAGTTGAAAAATAGCTCTATATTAATTAAATGAGTGAAAAGTTGAATTAAGTCATCTAAACACTGGAAATTGTTTCATTAAGAACCAATAAAAACAGTAAACTTGCCAAACTAGTGAGCCACTAACACATAGAGAGCATATTAAGTACTAAAAACAAGTAAATTTAATCCCAACATGTAGCCGCTAGTCATTCAGGTTTTCTCTGTACTGCACCTCTGAAACAATATCTGTGTCAGAAACACTTGCATGGTTTGCATTTTATAAACAATTGTTAGATTTTTTTTTTACTAATAAAAGCAATGTGTGTAAAGGTAGTTAGTCCCTAACGTTTCTAACAACATATGAAGTAGTAACAATTAATAAAGTGATTAAAGTGATTATTCTCAAACAAAAAAGCTATTTGTAAAATGAACTATATGGATGTTGATTTCTTTTTTTATAATACTTTAATGGGTTGTTTTTAACATTATTATAATTAGATCTAAACATATTCACTCAAAGGCTATCCCTGAGGAAAATGTTACTACACAATAACTGTCTTATTTTTCTTTACCCATCTATTTTCTACCGCTTGTTCCCTGAATGGGGTGATGGAGGCTGGAGCCAATCCCAGCTAACATTGGCCGAATGGCGGGGTACACCCTGGACAGGTCGCCAGTCCATCACATGGTCCTATTTTCATTCACCTTTAGGAAAAACTTGAGGGACATTTTAAGAGGAAATAGAGTCGAAGTTAGTTCAAATTGCTATTTTGGATTATTTTTCTGAACTATGCCTTCTAAAACTTCTTTAATTTAGCTATTTTCACTTTCTCCACTAAATCTGAGTTGGGCTGTGCTGATGTATACTTTATATTTTTTCTTTGATTACATTTAGGTATATAGCAGCTAATCTTTAAAGTGTTTTTGTACATTTTTTTGAAAAAGCAAAATCTTGTTTCAGTTCTGTTTTGGACAGTCTTCCCAAGCTTCTCCAGTAAAAAAAACATTCTGATATTTATACATGAAATAAAACATCACAGGTGGTTTTACTACAGTTATTCCAAAAAGATGCAAAAATGTAATTATAATTATGTTTTCTTTTTTTTTTTGTTTCGTTTTTGTTTTTTAACAATGAACATGCACAGGGTCAGATAATTATTCTCCATTGTAATTCATTTATAAGGCTAATTTGAATCATATATTAAAATTTGGGATGCCTTTTACTTCCTTATTTAACCTTGACATGACAAATATAAATAAATAAATAAAAAAAGGGAAATTTCTCTGCAGCAATAAAGCTGTTTTCAGCTGTTGACAATTGTGTTTGTTATTTTCCATATTAAAGCCAATGTCTCAACTTCCTTGATATCAGTGCTGAAAATGAAACAAACAGCTCTGACAGAATATTTACCCTGATGGGCTCATTAATAATGAAGGAGAAGGAAAACAGAGTGCATTCATTCAAACCTTCTTTAAAGAAGTGCACTGTTGTGTTGCATTATTTAGCTCATCATCTTGTGAACTTAGCTCTTTTTATCATCCTAAGGTAAAACATATAGTCTTACATAACCACAATTAATATGAATTGTTAAGTAAAGCAGTGCCATACCAGAAAAAGGAGGCATGATTTAGAGGAAGTCAGAACCCATTTATGTTTCCACATGTTTCTGTTTTCTTGTGAACAATACCCAAATAAAACATAATGAAAAATATTAATGAAAATGTCTATGTTTTAATTTGAGATGTTAATAATCAGAGATTTCCAGCCGGAGCTTCTAGACGGGATTTTGTTGCTCAGATTCTCATTGCATGGTAAAAATCCAAAGCATCCATGAAGCATTTATTTAAGCCGTGTAACATGTTAAATAGATTTCTGACTTCCAAAAGAATTAGCTCAAGATTATAAATGAATAACTTTCTGTTGAATAATCAAGTTAAAAATAAAATAATATGACTGAAATTGATTGCTTTCAAAAGAGGTGATTAAAAACTCAAACACTATAAGTTTAGATGTCTTAGAAGATTTTACAAGCTATTTTGACAGGACATCTTGGTTAACTGCTATAGGCCAGAAGGTTTTAGTCTTATATCTAAGACTGATGGAAATTGGTAGAAAACAAAATTAAAGAACATTTCAGAACCGCGACGTGACAATCGGTTTCTCACCGCTGGTCCTGGGTACGGGCTGACATCACAACCTTCCCTCCAGGACAGGTTCAGACTTCTGATAAACTCCAGGTAGAATGGATGGCTTCTGTTCAGCATGGAGAAGCCCAAAATGTTGGACTGATCACCCACCACATCATCCAGCTGCAGTAGAGGGAAATCCTGAGGACAGAATATAAAAGAGAGCAAGGTAAGAAAGAAAAACAGGAGTTTGTCAGCATTTGCCTAAAACTGCAGATGCATCATGCATAAGTAATGACCATTTAACCTAACCGCAGGGGGGAGGAAACTTAAAGGACTGACAGATGAGAGGAAAGGGAGACTATAAGTTAAAATGGAAACAAATAAACAGCCTGATTAGAGATTTTTTTTTACATCAAGTTCAATTTTAAAATTCAGAGCGGGGTAGTACAGAGAAAGGAGGGGGAAAAGATGCACATCAAACACAGGGAAATTTCAAAGAACTTCAAATAGTCCTTGAAGGCAAGTTGGTGTCACGCTGAGCTTCGCTGCTGAAGCCATAGACAAACTATTTGCTCGGCTCTTGCAGGATTTGTATTAAGCAACACATGTCGACAAAGAAACATTTAGTTTAAATAGTGAGGAAGTTGGAGGATACAGGAAGGCTAGCATAACAACTCAGCTGGAGTTGTGCTTTTCAAGCTCCACTGAAGTCAGTGATGATAATGTGCTGGAGTATAAATGATGCATTCCTGTCTATTCACTCAGTGCAGAGAGGAAAGAAAGATTCTTCCCATTATATATTAAATTTCTGGTTCGATTTGTGCTTAAAGTGTTAGCCTGAGCAGAAACAACCCCTTCATTGTGTCAGATTTGTACATGTAATCCCACATGGACAGAAACATAAATAAAGAAGCATCTAATTTTCTTTTTTTTTATTTGTTTGTTTGACCTGCATTAAGCAGACAAATGATCAAAATAAAATTTCTTTAATAAATAATATGCTCTTTTCCTGCCTATTTTTTGACACATTGATGCATTATCCCCATCTGAGAAAAACATATTTATCTTTTACTTGTTTCATGAATCCTTTCAACGCAGCTTATTAATGAAACAGATTGCAGATCCTCTTTCAAACTCTACTTTAAAAAGCATTTATTAGTTTTGAGGACTTCAATCCATTAACTAGAAAAAATAATTGCTGGTATCTTGAGAAAACCGCAAGCTTTAATAGGGAGCTAATGATTGCAGGAGCAAACTCCTTGTGTGAGCTGATGTGATCTGTGGACATGTAATTATCAGAAATCTCATTATGCCGCATGCCACTTATATTAAGAGTTTATATTAAAGGTTTTTCTCCTGATGTATTGTTTAAAACTAATCTAAAAGCAGTATGTTTACTGGGTTTAAATGGATATTTTAGAAATCTTCGGAGAACAAACTGTAAGAATACAGCTGCAGATTAGATGCTGAGGATGAAAATGAAAAGATGTCCCACTCTGTTTCACAAATCTATACCTTCACTTTTTTCCTGCCGTCACAGCCCGTGGGTAAACCTGCTTAGTTTGGTGCTGTTGAACTCATTCAACACCAAATGAATTTCAGCAGACGCAAAACATATAGATAGTGCAAACATGGAGGCACAAAAAGCAATTACCTGGATTGAATTTCACTTTCATGCTGCGGAAAGTCTAAATATAATGCTTAAACGATAAGTTCCTGTTGATCAGAGATCTTTGACAAAACCCACTTTATTCAAATTACAAACTTTTGTTCAAGCTTGTTGTACAGAAAGCACAATCTGCATATTTTAAATAGCCTAACCTTTTTTTTTTATTTATCTGACACCATATATATGACTGTAGTTCTAAGATGAATGGTTCTCTGTTGTTTATGTAAATATATGCTTTTGTTTGTTTTTTTTTTTTTTTACTAAAACTATTATAAATATATGTCCAACTTTAAAAAGACACCTGGTCAGCGGTCGTCCACTATGGGACAGACAGGTTGTCATCATCTGTGTTTGGCTGTGTTTGCTTTTCTATATAATTCCTTGGCACAGCCAACAAAGACGATGTCTAGAGGGTAAGAGGAGGTTTGAGGGGAAGCATGTTTGTTTCTTTACATCACCATTAATGTTGATGTCTCTTCGTCCAGCTGTTAATTCTTATCTTATTGTGAGAATAATATCCTTTCCCTGAAATCTCCCTTTCTCTCTTATTTTTTTTTTTTACATTGTCCCAGCCTTTGGGGAAACTGTTGCTGTTATTGTTTCTGTTGCACTCTCTGGATGCCAAATCAATTTCAGCAGCAGCCAGGCCGGCTGTCAGCCTGTTAGCCTGCCAGCACTGACAAAGAGCAGTTGGCTGGCTGGGTTGCAGGGAGCAACACTGCCGAGGGAAGAAACACTGCGACAGCATTCCAGAAGGACACCAGCGATGATGGGACTGCAGCACAGTTTACACTTGATGTTCATTTAGAGAGAAGCATATTTTCAGCAGGCATTTAGGACAGGACAAGTTCAGGCTGGTAAACTATGCTACCATTTCAGGAGGACTCAGATTTGTGGATTTTTAGTAGCAAAGATGTAGGAGTTATAATAATCTCATTCCTAAAAGAGAAATGATCACCTTATATATACATAGGTGACGTCTATACCTGACTTCCTGATTACTTCACCTATGAGAGTTCTGCCCTTTGAATCTCACTTCCTAGGTTTCAGTCATTCCAGGGTATTGACCACATGCCCAGATTAACCTCTTAAGAAGCACTGGGGCAGGAAATTGTTTTGGGACCCCCAGTATACACAGCATTTTCATTATGTTCTCATGGATCCAGAAACCAGTCTCTACAGCAAAAATGCCAGCAAATTTATAAAAGTAGTAAACTATTTAAAAAAGGTCAAACATTTTAAAGGACAGAAATGCAGTTTTTCAGCAGAGCAACATATCTATGTTGCATTTAAATTGGCCTTTGAGCTTATTTCTCTTGTCAGAGGCATCCCCAATGGATGGCAAATAAACTGTCATCCATTAATAATAACCCCTGAATGTTTCTACTTCTAGTTGATTTCTGCAAAAACCAAGCACTCTGTTACAAGACCAATGCCTCCCAAGTCTCATGCCTCGGCAAGGGTGGTGTCAGTAAACTTTGAGTTTGAAATCAACTCTGTTAAATTTGTTGTCCAAACTCTTCTGTAAATAAAAATTTTAAACGTCTGAGGTGACATTAAGGGTTGGTGGGCCCTCTGACTGCTCAGCATGGGCGGGCCAAGCTGGGAGCAAGCCATAGTAAGCCGTTTCCAATTCCAGGTAAGAAAGTGGTATGGCGAAACTAGAGTATAGTGCATGTTGCAACAATCATATTATCATAAATATGCATAGGATACACAGTGAAATGACATAACATAATATAGGACATTTAAAGCTTGTTCAGACTAACACAGGTTTCTGTGTAACATTATAACAGTGCTGTCAGCACAATATAAGGAGGAAACAGGGTTTTTCCCTGTTTGTGTGGTGTACCAAGTTCCTGAATAGCTAAATTTATTAGAGAACCATTTATGGAAATTAGTCAGTTTTCTAAAGGAGTAACAGCTCTTTGGGGTCCTGGTCAGTAAAAAAAGATCCATCAATATATCACACATCCAAACATAAATATATGGGCAGAATCAATTTTAAATCATTAGGAAATTATATGGAAAGCATCAGGCTTCTCGGTGACAAATATATACCTGGTTATATGAAATACCTAAGCACAGGGATCTGGTTTAACTGACGGATGACCAAAGTTAGTTCTCAAAAGTAGGCAGGTTTTAGATGTTTTTAATGGTTCTCCACCACAACATGTTTGTTCAAGCCTGTTAATAAACCAAAGTGAGATGTGCTGAAGTAGGAAACGTCTAAAACATGTAGAGAACCATAACACTTTACCACTATTAAAGGTAGCGTTGATATTTTTAAATTCCGTCACAATTATGTAATGCAGGTGGTTCATTATCATGTGGCAAAGGTCATAAAGGTGCTCCTAATCTGCTCAGATCATGATTATTAGCATTAGCAGCTATATTTGCTAATAGTGTTGCTAATAGTGGCCAGGGTATCAGACAGGAGAAATATTACAAAGGGCAATCAAACCACCTCGGCATTACACATTGGTAACATTTTCATTTTATTTTTAAGTATTTTTTAGTTTTCATTTTCAATCCTTTATAAACTCAAACATTTGGCTTTCTTTTGAGGCTGACAAACGTAGCAGTTTGAAAAACAGAGAGTAAAGGCTGGTCTTAGTTCTTCAGCAGTGTGTGTGGAAGGGAAGTGGGGAAAAAAAAGGTTTTCTTTTGCTCCATTTCCAGAGGTCACCTCACAGAGGCAGGGTGATAATGCTTACCGCGGTATGTTACATTGTTAAAGCCGGTGACATGGCAGTGTTGAGAGCGGAGACAAAGATCAAGACGAGTTCTTATTTATGAAGCCTTCTTATGCAAGAGCACAACACCAAAAAGTACAATTCTAATGACAGCAGCAGGACCAGAATGCTTCTTTGATCAAAAGGGAAGATGTATGAAAGCATAGTTTGATGTAAAAACATCCTGCATACAAAAAGGTAGAGTACACAAATAATGACATGACAAAATGGTGAAAAGGAAAATAATGACCATTGAATGTCAAGGAAAATCAGAGAGGAGAATGAAATAGAGATAAAAACATGATTTAAGAGAAACGTAAAAAACAAAATAAAAAAGAGAATCAGAAAGAAAGAGACAGGAATACATTAAGAATAGGAAGACATTAAGGTAAAGACAACAAATACAATAAGGGTGGAGGGGAAATAGACACAAAAGTAATTAAATGAAACAAAAATGTAGAAAGATATAGAAAGGGATAAAACTAAAATAGCAAAAAAGAAGTTATAATGGACTATAGGGGACAGTGCTTTCTCGCTAAAGAAAGATTACAGAAATGAAAGACAAGCAAAAGAAATGAAAGCTGTAGAATTTATCACTGGCTCCTATGTAGCATTAGCAGTGAAAAAAATGTTCATTAAAAGCCAAATTAATTCAAGAAGTTGTATGTTAAGCATGAATAACAATGGGCTTAATCCATATCCTTGAGGGCCAGCACTATTAACCACCATCAACAGAAGCACAGGCCTGTTGGAAAGAAAAAGGTCATGAAGGACAGAAAGATTTACTAAAAGAATCTAAATGACATGAAAGGAAAAGGGTGCAAATAAAAGAGTAAGAGGGACCAGGGAGAAAAAAAACTGAAGTGGATGGTTGCTAAGATATAAGTGGAGAATTATTTTCCCTTTTTATCATCTTTGTTGGTCTCTTCCTTTTACCCTGCCCCGTGTTTCCTAAGCACTTGTGCATTCAACATTATATATAAGAAATTGTTCTTCATATTTTGCCTGGTAAAAAAGATAGGTTAAACAAAATTAGATGAAATTATGAACATATAGTGGTTAAACCTACCATGGTGGTGAGGATGTATTTATAGAAGGCTGATGTCATCCCCAGCTCATTTGCCTGTAGGTTACAAGAAACGAGAAAAATAGTATAGAAAGACAGTTTTAAATTCTAAAATGTCAACTAAAAAGACACAAGTCACACTGAAAAAAAGAAAAAAACTACATTTTCTACAAGGCACTGTCCCAAATTACCTGCAAAGATGTGACAGACTCTACCCTACTTTTTAAACAACTTAAACCACCTGGAAACCTCAGTAGAAATGAGACAATAAAGAAAAAGTAAGCAATCCATAGTACCCTTATGTCTAGTCATTACAGTTTTATCTTGGCTAAATCTAACTGAAGTAAGTAATTGGTGGAAGATTAAATTGTTGTGTCATAAAAACTTTTGATGTGTATATAGAACTTCACACAGTGATTTTCTGCAACAATGTGTGTATTCTGTCAGTCTGGATTGCTGCCATGTTCTTATTTAGCCTTTTTCCACATGCAAGATCTTCTCCAGGACAAATGTTCACTGCCAGTAGTGATTTCAGCTGTCAGCTTCACACTGCAAAAACCTGCAGAGTGCTTGAGTTAATAACCTTTTACACACACACACACACACACACACACACACACACACACAGAGTCTGCCTGCGGATATTTAGCTTTTCTGAAAAAAGGAGGATTATTATAATTGATTAAAAGGATTATAATAATAGTAACCAAAGTATTTAGGGAAATTTGTTGTATATCTTTTTTACCATTCGGTTACCATTAGATAACAATCTAGAGATAAGTTGCACCTGGTCACAAGCTGATTATTATAGCTTGAGGTTGTTGTGACCTTTGTAGACTCTATCTACGGGTTTGCCTGAAAACCAGCCTGTGTTTTAAAGACCTGTGAGTAGCAAAAAAGGAACAAACATTGAAACTAAACAAGAAAAGAGTTGCAATACTCTTCAGACTCCCATAGTCCCAGGAGGAATTCATACCCAATATCCAGACCCAAAGGATGCAATTAAGATTCTACTCTTCTCTAAGCGAAACTAAAAATATCAAAAAGTCAGATTGTATTGAAAACATTTAAATACTTTGGATTTTGACAGTTTATTTACAGCAAGACACATCACATATAATTTTAAATGCCAGCTTTAAATGCAAGCTTGCTTTTCTTAATCAAGATCTTTTATACATTTGTTGCTTTTTATCCATATATAAAAGAGTTTACAGAGACTCAGGCGTGTAGAGATACCTTTTGCATTTTTATGAGCACTTTTACCAGCTTCTGCTGAAGCACTTGTTAAACAAGCAAAAAAACTGTCAAAAACTGTATATGGAAAAACGTACTCACTCCTTCAAGTAGCAACACCACAAAGATAGTTGGAATACAGATGCCTCACACTGATTAAATCCTAATTAAAAATATTTTAATATTCATAAGCATTAAATTACTTTCCTATTTATTCAATTCACAATAAGAACTTATTATCTTGAATCAAAAGGCATCACAATAGATGTTTAAAATTAGGTAATACTTTATCATATTATTGCATTTTTTTCACTGCTATGGAGGGATATGCTGCTACACCTAGCTTACTAAAACTCACAGATTACGAGCACAATTTAGAGGCTTAGAAATATGTATGGCTAAACTTACTGTTTCCAAATGTAAAAGAAAAACTCACTGTAATGCTTTTGTACCTCACAAAAATGCTGTCTAGAAAAGCCAATTTGTATTGGACTGCATTACCCGACTAGAGCAACAGTCTTTTACTAGCATAAAAGGGATTTCTATCACTCTCCCCTTTCCCATAGGTAATGTTGCAAGAATTAGGAACATCCTACCTCTAAGTGATATATAAAAAAAATAATCTAGATTATTTTGCAATTTTTAATTATTGGGTTGTACCTAAACATATCCCAAATGTATCCGGGAAGGCGGGTGCTAAACTGAATGTGCAGGGCGATATATAAGGTCACAAGAAACCTGCTGAGGATACAATCATATCATCAGCTCAGGTAAGAGGTTAACAGGTGTGCTTTCTCACCTTCCGGAGAATGTGGTAGGATATTGAAGCATTTGCGTCAATGATGATCGTTGCCACTTTATCATCACGGATCTCCTTCAACAAGGGGGTGGGATCCAAGCTGTCGTCCAGCATTCGCACTGACAGCGTTTCTCTGGAGATGAGGAAGTGTCGTAACAGCTCCTCTAATCGCAGAAGGCCTAAAAGGGGCAAGAAAAAAGTGAGATTTATTCAACTTTTTGGCTGCATAAGTAACTATAGCAGCCACTCCAAATAAAAATAAATGACTTCCATTTGGCTGAATAGTATTTACACCATCCATGCCCAACCTGTGGCCATGAAATTACTCAACAAACTACCTGTTAGTTTCAGTTGGTCTGAAGCTGAAAAACTTTAGGGAGATGAATTAATTATCCTTGTCTAAATATTGAACTTATTTACAAATTAAATTATGACTGATTTGACAAAAAAATTAAGCAAAATAAATGACAATACCTAATGAATTTCATATCCATTAGCATGATAAATAACTGTTACTGCTTCAAAGTTTTAAAATGGTAATACAAAGACTGGGTTGGAAGTGATTATTTTCTTATCACCCTCTCCTCTGCTATAGATCCCAAGTTTCAAACTGTTTTTCTTCTTGTAGATATTAAAATTAAAAACAATTTTCTAAAAGATGGCATGTAAAAATGTGGATCATTTTAGGAAATTTATCTCTAATTGATTTAAGGTCACTGCAACAATCTAGAAATCTACAATAATCATAAAAAGAAATAAAATGCATCTTTCCATCCAT
>JBAMIG010000018.1:17732417-17745213 GCA_037177335.1 Kiunga ballochi
CCCCCCCCCCCCCCCCCCCCCCCCCCCCCCCCCCCCCAACACACAAAAATCAGCAACTGTATTTAATGCAAAACTGTTGCATCAGCTGCAACAGTTTCAATAGTACCAGGTGTAACCTCATCACTGAATGTCTTATTGAATGCTGTAAGTTAATAACATATAAGGCCTGGCAGGTAAAAGAATCACCGTTTGGCAGAACTTCTAAAAAAAAAGGTGGATTTAGCTTGATAATTTGTTTTCTTTCTCTTGGGAAAACAAGGGATCTATGAATTGGTTCAGTTTTGCCTCCAGCCCTCGTCTCTGCAGAGGAGGCTGCTCTGCACATCCTACTTATTAACCACAGTAAGTGTACAAGAATTCACAATGAATACAAATTCCTCCTGGCTCAGCAAATTCTATTAGGAGTGCCAACAAAAACCAGAAAAGCATTTTTTTTACTCACATTTGCTTCTTCTATCAATCTTAAGACACACTAAAAAATATACATGAACTAAATCAAGACATAATTGCCTAATTTTTTTAAGATAGCTGATAGCTCCTCTAATTCTTTCCCAGATCCCACAGTTGTCTTTTTTTATGTTTTATGGGACATTTATGCAACTTGTAATATAAATCTTATTTGTTTGTTTTTTAAGTTACATAACTGACTTAGTTGATTAAATTTGCATTGGCCAAAGCAATTTTAGTATGGAGCTATGAAATATTACAAAGTTTCATCTGCATACCTAATCATAATGTTGATTTTTTTCTTTTTTTTTTTGTATGTATTTACACCATTAACATTAAATGAGCCTGAACAACTAAAAGCCAACACTGGAAAATGATTTAGGCAATAATATTCTCAGAAAGAGAATAGCCTACACAGTTTATAGGTAATGAAAATATCATCTTTTGTAAATGCTTTTCTATTTCCTAGCAGCAGTTTTAATTGTTTAGTGTTTTTCTTGTCTAATTATGCTTGCATACATTTTTATTTGTTTATTTAAAGATTGGGACAAACTTTCATCAAGTTAGAAAGTCTGTAAAGTAACTATTGGGAAGGAAGGTGGTTTGTATATAGATGCACAGAACTCTACACATAAACAAATGTTTTGTTCATTTCACTTTGTTTTTCTGTTCTCAGTTTATACCTGCTCCATCACTCTGAGACTTGTATTGCCATTCTTCCATCAATGCAAATAGCTGCTACCATAATTCTACCTTGTTCCCCACTGTCAGTTTTTCTGTTCTCCATTATTCTGCTATGCCACATCTCCACTCCCCTTCTGGTCTACTGACCCTGAGCGACAATGTGTGAGGTTTCCTCGGGGCTTTGATTGACAGTAGCAAACTGAACAGTCATCCAGACGGCGACTGCTCTTAGCTTTGCCCAAAGGCTACAATAAGACAGCTTTGGTAAGACCACTTGGTTTCAAGTGGCTCAAGGGAAAAAATTCTTCTCAGACTGGCAATGTTAGATAAGCATATAAGCATGCCACTTTATAATCCTGCAGATTAGATTGCTGAGTTTTTTTAAGAGGACATAGAACATCTGAATGTCCTATGTGAATAAATAGCTGCTGCAATTTGAAAATATGAGGATTAGTATTAGACAATATAATTTTCTTTTTTTCAAAAAATTATTACAATATGTGTTGTAAGCTTTTATAAATTATGTGATTGAGCAGTGACCTTTGAAATAGAGGATCATTTTACCATAGCACTTAATACCTAAAAAGGTTTTTGACATGTTGGTAGCAACAATGCGACCGTAAAACTCCAAAAAGAAATTCAAATATGTTAATGCTAAGATCAAACTGGATAACACGATGCTAATACTTTAGACTTGACAAACCTTAGTTTAAAAAAGTCAACTAGAAACTAAACTGAACATCTGTAATAGGATCTGTGTTTACTCCCAATAAACCAGCTTGGCAGTGGAAGGATTAGACTTGCACAGTGTGACTCCAGCAGGTTTTAATAGTAGCTACTCTCATTATGGATGAAGCTCAAGTTTTATTAATTTATTTACGTTGCCTGTGTGTGTGTGTGTGTGTGGCTTGTTGTTCAAGCTGTTGTTGCAAATAAGGCATCCATTACATGAAACATGCAGGCCTGCCTCTTAGAAAACAACCACTGATGAAGACATGATTCATGGCAGGGTGTTATTGAAGCCATTAGCCTCACTATCACACATACACACACACATATATGAAAAGATAAATGTATACACACAAACAAATAAATGCAAAAATATGTTGGTGTGCAGAAATTCTCATGCATAAAATAAATTATGTAAAATTAAATTGGACTTAAATCGAATTTTCTAATTATGTTATACAAATTTAAATAAAATATCAAAACTCTAAACAATTATGGTAAAATTCTGCAGCTATATTGATAAAGAATTGACATTTTATCTTTCCCTTTTTCCTTTTACTTGTAAAGCTGCCATTACCGCTTTTTTTCTCGGATACAGGCTTATAATGTTTCAGTGATCATTTTTTATTATCACAATCAAATGGTATGTTTTGTTTCCTAATGTCTAATGCAAGTCTGAATGTTACCATCTGTCAGGATCGGGCAGGACCGGACACACACGCAGGACAGATTTAAGCAAAATAATACTGTTTTAATATCTCACAAGAGTAAATCGGCAGGTAACACACAAGGAAACAAGACGCTCGGACGGGGAAGTGAGGAAAATAACGAACTTAAATACACAGGTGAGGAGAAGACACAGGTGAAACATATAAGGGTAATCAGGGGACCGGGAGGAGGAGAAAACACAAGGGTGGGGCGGCGACAACTCCAGGGATCAGAGACGGGAATCCTGACACCATCTGGGTATCTTTCAGACTTCCATTGGTCATGTCAATTGTGGATTCACCACTTCAAAATAATTACTAGCATAGCTAAAACATTGCTCTGTATTCATGTCATTATAGAAACATATAGGCCACATTCATAAAACCTTATTTATACTTTACTGAATACACATCTGAATACTAGTCTTGCATTATTTATGTGCATGTTTCAGTCAAATTAAAACCATGGAGGCAATGTGTCCACTAGCCATAGTTCTAGTGGCTATATCACCTCACAAAGGAAGCATGGCACTATGGACATAGGGATGTTTGACAATGCCTGACACAGATATACATATTTAGGGATGTAAAGAGGGAGATACATAAGCATTAAGACAATACAATATGGAAAAATACAACTTGTGATTAGAGTTCTTTTGTAATTAGGTTGAACTAGTCAACATGTTTTGACTTTGACACTGTTGTGGATGTTTTAGTTTTAGAGAAAAGCAGGACGTTAGTTTATGTTTGTGCAAAAAGAGGTGACCAGGGATACCCAGCTCTTCTCCGCGATCCTGCAGGTTTTCCATGTAGGCTATCCCTTGTCCAACACAGCTGACTCAAGTTAATCATGAATTTCATTGGTCTTTTTTTAGCTATTAAATGGAAGCCAGGTGTTTTAGAACAAGGGTTGATCAAACATTTACATGACAGCAGCCCTCGAGGACTGACTTTGGGCATCCATGAGGGATTTGTGTGTGTGTGCTGTGTTGCTGTGAGTTGGATAATGTGTGTGAAAAAGAGTTCTTGAACTTAAATTAGTCATGCTTAGTTGTATTTAAACAAATAAAAGGTAAACTGACATGTACTTATATAGTGCATTTCTAGCAACTTGGTATGTCTTGCCCAAGGATACTTCAGCATGTTATTGAGGAAGCCTGAAAATAATCTCGTACCTTCCTGTTGAAAGTTAACTGTTCTTCCATTCGATGTACAGCCGCCAAAATAAAAACATTTCTTATTATGTCAAACCCTTTGTGCTGCTTTTGCATAAAACCATTTATAAAAAATAAGAACTTTCCCCCAACAAAGTGGGGGATAATTTACCCATATAATTAACCCATATTTAGTTTTCTTAACAGCACTGATAACCAACTGATGACAAACAATATCCATTATTATCCATAGCTTTTTTTTCAGTCTTCCACTGAAGATGTTAAAAGACATTGTTACTCCATAACCTGCCAGACTTTGTTCCGTCACAACTCTGTTCTTCATGCCACCCATACAGGAAAGGAGGAGTAGAAATAATGCAAAATGTTCATGTCACCTTTTTACAGAACAGTCTTCTTCCGTCATCATCCTCTTTTCTCACAAATATTATTTTGTGGAAGATGGCAAAAAATCTTCCAGCTGCACTGTTCAGTTTCAAAATATATTTAATATTCGCATTTAACCAAAACCACCACTAAAAGGTTGTTGTTGTCAACAATTTCTTAAACTACATCTTGTAACCCAACCGCCGCATCTTTTGCACTTAGTGTACCTGCATAAAAAAGCAATTTCCTGTTGTCTGGGTTAGCTGCTGGCCAGAATGGATGTATTTCTTTTTTCACAAGTACTTGAAACAATTTGTTTACTCCAACACAAACCTGAGAGGACCATGACCTTCCTAAATGAGGTTTTGTGATAATGTCATAAACAGATTTGTATGAAGTGAACCGAACACAGAAGCACAACACCATAAAAATACTTTCATGTTCATTCTCTTTTACTTAAAAGCCCTTCAGGAGTACTTGGAGAAAACGAGAATGCACTAGCAATACTAATTAACAAAGAAGACATACAACTCTACAACACCAAGAATGAAATCAGACATGAGTGAGTTCTGAATTGTGTACGAAATTATAAATGTGGCTTATGTTTCAAAGTCTTGGATCCAAACATAAAATGGAAAGTAAAGAAAAATAAAATCTTTATAAGGAAAAATGAGATGCAAGATTGGAGTTAAGGGTGCAATTCCTGAAGAACACATGCTATTTGGCCGATTTGTATTTTATAATACTACACATTAAACATAATTTCCTGTCAGTAAAGATTACAGAATGTATCATGTCCCATAAAAAATCTATTGTTTTTATAAATGAAGTCATGTATGTGGTGTCCCTCAGACCAGGAAGCACACAAGCACTTGCTTTCTGTTGTGTTTTGAGCTCACTTTGTAATTTCATTTCATGTTTGTTCTCTTTTCGCCTAGTTTTGTCACGGGCTTAAAGCCAGCAAATAAATGCCTTTTTTCTACTTAAAACGTTTATTGTTGGTTTATTGTTTACAAGTCCATCTCCTCCTCCAACACGCTAGGAGTTTGTAACATGTACAGTTGTGATTTCATCACTTCATTGTATCATATTGACTTTCTATGTCTCTCTTTTTTTTCATGTTTGCAGAGTCAGATTTAGACTGTTGTTGCAGATGCTTGTTCATGCTCTTCACAGCTGGAGATTCTCTGCTGGTATTTTTTTTAACTGAAAATCCTCTACAGTGGCACCTGGGCAGGCCATGCAAGAGGCAAAACATGATGCAAACATACACTGTGAGAATCATTGTATTTTGTTTACACATCTCACTATTTTCCCTAAAAGATAACATTTGAGTGTATATATATATATATATATATATATATATATATATACACACCACATGAAAGTTCAAAGTACCATGTTCTAGTCTCTGATTTGATGAGTAAATCCCAATGTTCCACAAAGCATAATCAAAATAAAATATATGTATAACTATTCTGCACATAAAAGATGCATCTTCAATAACTACTGGTGCATCAGCTATATTTTGGCTTTAGCTCACTCATTGGAAAACTGGAATTTCCTTCAATAAGACATCCCTGTGATCACTGTCTATCTCTGGAAAGATATATACTTCTATGTTCAACACAATACTTCTACAGAAACCAACAACTAGAACAACAGCATACACGTACGGATTTGCACCAAAAGTCATAATGATTACATAAAACAAAAAAACAAAGCAATTTTCATTATCACATGAACATGTCGAATGAGCATAGAAATTGAGTATTACAACAAATATTGATCACTTGGTACAGCATGGCTCCTAAGAAGAAAATTAAATACATAATTGTTACCCTCACACAATTTTACAGTACCAGTAGGATTTAATCTGCTATCTTGAGATCAATCAACCCATTTATTCAGGCAGAAATTGCAATGCCTCGGTTTTTAGTTCATCTCATTGTACGTTCTTTTAAGCTATGCAGGAAAAGGAGGGCATCAAACATGTAATTTCATCATATTCTGGTTGTTACAGATTACATTTAAAAACACTAATTGTGGTAATTCTTATAGAGCAGTGTGGCTATGCTCTAAAGTATTTCTTGTTTGTTTTTCTTTTTATTGAGCTCATCTGGAAAGCCTGAGGCAGGATGAAAAGCAGCCAAGATCCCCCAAAACAACAATCCCTAGAGAACCTTTGCCTTTTTAGGCTAATAAATTGAAAGCCAGGCATAGATAAAAAGCAACCTTTAAAACCAAAGCAAATATCTTCCATACTACACATGTGCTGTAAATTCATTCTTTCATCCAAAGCAACTCACTCATGACATAACACAAGCAAAAATGTATTATTCTAAAGATAACCAAGGTGATCAGTAGCAAATCCTCTGTAAAGTCATGCATCTGCAGGAAAAGTAAACCCTGGAAAAGAAGCCGACACGAAGAACAAACAACCAAAGCACAAAAAGCAGAGCCCTGTGCTTTTAGTCAGAACCTACATGAAGAAAGTAAAACAATTTCTTCCAATTTCTGCAGAATATAGAAGCCATATTCCTGGAAGTGGCCTCATTGTTTAGTAACACAAGGTCAGAATTCATGGATAAGGAGGAAATTTGCCTTATTGATGCAAAGCTAGCAATTGTGAAAACATGAGCTCCTGGCCAGGACTGCAGTGGAGAGGTATCTGCGCCGTTTGCCTCACAAGTGGCTTCTTTACTGCATGTTATTATTATTAAGGGTGTGAGCCTGTGCTGCAGTCAGTTTGCCACAAATCCTTTGGAGTTGTTGGAGATCAACATGATCAGTGCATAAAGAAGCTTTTAATGTTGGTTCCAAATGACAACTCATGGATAAAAGGGAGGAGGCCAAAGGAGAAGTTGCACTATGAGGTGATGTGGGCCAGCACTGAGATTAGCACATGGATTTGAAACAGGAATGCAACTTGAATTTGTTGCCACCGCTGTACAATACAACACAGAAATAGAAAGGATAGTCATGTTAAAAAAAAAAAGTCTTTTATTAAATTGCAATTTACACAATCAATCTAATATTGATCAATTTAGAGAAAGCCTTAATCCTGTAGAAGAAGGCACTGCAGATATTTTAATGGTAAAATATCTGGAAACAAATGGATGATAAAATCACACATTGACAAAACTATCACGTTGTAACTATCCTAATAACTCGTAATTCAATTTTTCTGCTCAGACTGTGACTCTTCAACTCAAGTGTTTTTAGTTTTGATCCACCCTCTTTTCTCAAACATGACCTTCACACTAATTAGCATCTTTGACAACATTTCTCAGAAGGCAGCGCCAAATGTGCCTGGGCTCACAGCAGACGAAGGGTGTTAAGGAGATCTACGGCATTGCTCACGCAGTGGGGAATTAATGACAGAAACAATGTTAACCGTCCTGGAAATCCTCTCACGTGTGAGACACATTATGTTAATACAGCCCTTGACTTTCTACATGCATCCTTTATTGCTTTTTACCCATTACTGTTCATTTCAGACTCTGCTGACTCAAAAACAATGTCACATGTTCGTTATATTTTCTTTTAAAGATAGGTTTAACAATATTATTGCCCCACTTAATATATTTCCATTGCAACCTAGGTTTTGGTTTTGTAGTTTACATCAGAAAAAATGTCCAATTCCAGCAGTGTCGTTCTGAAAAACAAAACCCCACAAATGAACATCTGTGGTGTAGCCTGGAAGCCGAGAGCAGCCGCTTCGGCTGCACAATGCAGGACCCGATCCTGTTGATATAGTGCACACTGCCATCTCACCAAAAAAGGGTTAAACTGCAAGAGACAAGAGGAGAAAGGTCTGTTTCATTTACTTTTGGTTGAATCCAGTTTGACTTAACAATTTTACACTCAGATTCCTGCAAGTTCCGCCTTGCAGACGGATGTGTACGTGTAATTTGCATTTCCAGCTTTTACCAATGAGACACTGATTGGTCTCAACAAAAAGTCACAACTCCATGTGAAACTCCTTGGGTATATAAAAGTATTGCATACTCACATCAGCTTGGTTAAACCTTAATTTTGTTGCTGCAGCAATGTTTCACTTTTTAAGATACACTGTGCTTGGCCTTTATTACCGACAGAACTGCCTTTAGTTGTTCCCTTATTGATTTTGGTTCATACTAATATTACCATATAATATTATGACACATTTCCTGCAGATTTGTCAGATGTGCATGCATGCCGTGGCCATGTAAATCCCTGTAGTTTAGCAGTTTCTAAAATACTCAGACCTACCCATTTGGCACAAACAACAAGATTTATATCTTCTTTCTCCCCCATTGTGATAATAAGTTCTTACTCCAGTAAATCATCTACACATGTTTGCATGTCTAAATGCACTGATTTGTGCAATATGTATTCATTTGCAATACTAAGTGTAAACAGATGATTATGTGTAATAAAACTAATAAAGTAGCAAATGAGATTATTTACATTGACAATGAGAAGAAATTGCAAGTAGCATTGAAAAGGAGGAGATGCTGTGTCTTCACTTATAGACTGAAATCTTTGTGAATTTCTTGGTGAATTTCTTTTGTAATGAAAATGTAACTAACATTTGGAGAGCACAGAGACCTGCCAAGCTCATTTCCACCCATACTTTGAGGAACTCTTTAAAAAAATCCCTGTGTCCACTCCTACTTTAAGATCAGTCCCAACATTTAATGGAATCAAAGTTAGAGCAGAACTTAATTCCTAGGATGAAAGTCCTCGCAGCCCATTTTGTGTAAAGTTTCTAACAAACACACTAATAAATGTGAAGGTAAAAACTATTTTCACATAAAACTGGATTCAATTTTAGCTTCAACCAGACTAAAGTGGCATTATGTAATCAAACACAGAAATACACTGCTATACACACACACTGCACTATTTGCAGTCATCGGTGTTTCACACTGCCTCTGGTCCCAGACTCCAATCTCATCTTCACCAATCTTCTCCTTTTTCTCTATTTCTGTCTCTTTCTCTCTCTGTTACTGTCTTTTTTTCTCCCTTGCCCCTTTCCTCTCCTGCATCGCTCTTCAGTCTCTGTTGCCACGGCAGCAGTGTGAAGAGAAGGAAGGAGGGGGCAATGAAGGAGCATGGGGAAACGGGTGATAGTGGATGGCAGAAGATAACATTATTAGAAGTTATTAGAAGAAAGAACAAATTAAAACATGGCACCCTGTTCATTTTTGTTAAAGTTTAGTGGCAAGTAAATGTTTTTAAATCGATAGTGATTTTTTTTAAAAGAGGAGGCATGACACACTAAATGTTAGAATATGTTTGAGTCACTCATTTTATTCTTACTGCATCACTGACTATATAAACACAAAGAGTGAACTGCCTTTCAGAATATATCAAAATTTGAGGCTTTTATTTTTTCTTCAAATGTTCTTTTTAACAGAGCTAAAAACTGATAAATTAAGTGGACTACTTCAAACTTGTTAGCATTTACATGTGTCAAATATGTTCAAATAAATTTGCATAAGAGGGATCACACTTATAAAATGTGTCACATTAACTTTAAATAAATAAAAAAAAACTTGCATGGATTCAAAAGCAAAAAGGGAAAAAGAGGGAGTTCATGAAATTACATGTAAAATTACAGTTATAGTGACTAAAGATTCTCACCGCAAAAATGTTTCAAAGCACATAAAAAAACAATATGCCCAGCAGTGTTCTGAAGCATAAAAAGCTTCACATCATAGCTTATTCTATGGCACAGTGACACTACAGCTGGGTTTCACTTTACGCACTGCATCACACACTACCAAGTGAATGTCAACACTGTGGCCATTTTAAATGTGCACAAAAACTGGAACTGGAAAAGAAAAAAAAATAGAAAATGTCAAAAGGACAGTGCAAGAGATAAGTCTGAATAAACCTCTCAATTGAGGTAAAAGATGGAGGCCAAATTGTCCAAAAATAGAGGTTGGTGTAGTGAGCATGTCTGCAAAGGTTCTGTAGTGTCTCTTTAAAATATACTATAATGTGCTTTGTTTGGACAAAACTAAGAGATTTTCATATTTTAATATAGCATGGGCAAAAAATGTAACAAAAAGAAATTGAAAATAATCAATGATGAATAAGTTCATATAAAAGAAACTGAAAATCAGAGCAAAGTGAAAGGACACAAAGACAAGGATGTTCCTTGTTTTGCTGATGATGACATGCTGTTTATGGTGGGAATATTCTGTAATGTTATGCATGATCATTTCTGGACTTTCACAATGAAACCTGTTGGATTTAAGGACGTCCTGGTTTACCTGAGAGTTATCTACAAACATCAATCTAATAATCTCAGATGTGCATCAAAATATAAACAAACAAATGCTAATTCTTTCCATTTTGCTTTCTTTACCTTATTTTTTTTCTTTGAACAGCAATATAGAAATTAAAGTTAGACTCAAACCTGGTACTATTGTATTAATGTTTCATTTGTTTCACAAGTTGTTTTTTTATTATTACATTTTGTGAATCATTGTTTATAATTAGGACATTTGAAAGGTTTAAGAGGTCTGTTTGGGAGTCCTCCCCAAGATTATTTTGAATCTTGGATAAATTATTGCAAAGTACTGGGAACCTGTCCAGTGTGTATCTGCACCTTGCCTGCTGACAGCTCAGATATGCTCTTTAATCAGGGTCACAGGTAGCTGGAAACTATTCCAGAAGCCATTCGGTCTCGGTACATACTGGACAGATTAGTGCTTCATCACAATCCTGATTAATTTATTGTAATTTCACACCATTCTCTTAATAAATTCTGCGAAATGAGGAAATTCTCTGAGTTATGTTTGGAAATTATCTACATACAAAGGAATATGAATACATCTCAAGTACACCTTCAGCTCAAACCAGACCTAACATAAGAACAAAACACACTTTACTCATCAACATGATGATTAAACTTGAAATAACATCTTAAAATGTCTACCTAAAAACATTACTTGGTGATTTACTGTATATTTAGCTTTGAGGATAGTAAATGACACCTGACTGCATTTTCCAGAGGCATTGCCATCTTCTTCCTACCTGCTTGTGCACAGTAATAAAGGAAAGATTATTAAAGACCAATGTTAAAAAAAACATTTGTTCTTGTCAATAAAACCTCTGCTGATTTTTCAAAAGTCCACTTTCTTTATATTAGGTGGGTGGCTGGAAATGAACATCTTGAATTATTCAGGAAACTACAGCATATTATGTGTCTTACCACACCGATGCAGAACTTATACTAATATGAGCCTCCATCTTGGCACACAGTATTGTCAGAGTCGTGACATGATGCGTACGATGCGGTATGTGCTGGCAGTACCAGTGTTGGCAGTGCAGACTGTTTAGTTCACTTAAGAAATGCTTAAGACATTCCCAGTGGGGCTGTTTTGAAAGCTGTACTGAATGCTAAACATAATAAAATATAATAAAAGAGCTCTGAATCTGACTGCAAAAGGGTAAAAAAAAATACTTGTTATCTCTTAACATATTAAAGGATGTCCCAAACTATGTAGTGAAGAGGGTAAGTGGACTGTTCAGACTTTAAATAGTGAGTCTGCAATTCTGCACAATCAGTGTGGGTAGTATTTAGATTGCGGTTTGGGACTGGGCCTCAATGTGTGTTGTTTTTTTTTCATTCACGGCGAGATGTTTATCCTGAAAAAGGAGAATCAAGATTTTATGGATAAATCTCACCATCAGAAAGGAGAACGTATGGGTCAAAATAATAGCAGTTTTTTTTGTTTCATATAATGACAAACATATAAACATGTTTTTTCCTAATGCAAATCATTTAGTTAGGCCATTAAGTCTAGTTTAATTTACCAGACACAAAAGCTCTTGTGTCTAGTTAAAAACCACTCCATCTTCAGATTTATGCTCCACAAGTGTAAGATTGTAGCTTATAGTCTCTATAGAATTATATGCACACCTTGGAAGTAAATGATGCATGAAGTGTTTCTGTGCTCAGCTGATCTATGCTTGGACCTGCCTCAATAATGTCTAAAATAAAAATATCTTTCCTCCCCTCCCTCCAAATAACCCCCAAAATGACCTGACGTTGGCCGCCCTCCAATCCCTCTTCTCCTTGCTGTTCATTGCTAACTGGACTCTGGCTGAACACTACGTATTGCTGTTCCAAGAACACTTCATTCTAAGACTAACCTTGGTCCAAGGCTCCCATTTAATTATGGCTCCGTTTCACAACCTTTGTTATTATGGTCAGCTTCACTTTCCGCCTCCAGACCAAAGGAATTGATATTTCCTCCACATAACACTTCTTCCTACTTAACCTTCCCATCACATCGGTTCTCCTGTATTCAATCATTAAAGGCGTTTCTAAAAGAGGTGCAAGATCATATAAACAAACATAACATTGCAACAAAAGAGCACAAGATGTTGATTATAGAGCAGCAAATTACCTTCTGAATTAACAACACTTGAGCAAAAACTTCAATTAAAACAACGTCTGCAAAATACAGCACATAAATTAAAATGCGAAGATGATAAAAATAATTTATTTAGATAGACTGTGAAATAGTTTCTGCTTTAGAATATCATTAAAATGTTTTTTTATCATTGATTTGATAAAACACATTTCTTCTACATTTCTCTACATTTAAGGTTAGGCTTAAAACATTGCTCTTTAATAAAGCTTATGATGTGGTCAGTGAGGAACAGGGTTAACTACACAACTGAGGC
>JBAMIG010000018.1:17882544-17899013 GCA_037177335.1 Kiunga ballochi
TGTGTAGATGAATATCATATGAATCAGTTAAATGTAGTTAAACATAATAAAATACACATAAAAAGATAAATACAACAAAAGTGTACCCAAATTTGTGACCAGTGGTGTAGATACTACCACATATATTTTTTTCTATTTACGCTTTCTTTTCATGTGCTCCTAATAGTATGAAGAGGCCATATTAAAATTAAGAAAAATATCCATTTTTTGTTTTTCTTTTCATTATTTGTAAAATAGAGCTGGTTGAAATTGACTTCTTTACTTATGATAACTTACTGATTTCACTTAAACTTCTATAAAGAAGATGTACAAAGAAATGTGGTCAAATTCTTCTCTTGCAAATTCTGGTTTTATCTGAAGGAAAAGAAAATAGTTTACATATTGATACATATTGATAGATGTGAGAGTTGTAGATGTAAAGGCTTATTAAAGGAAAAGTAGAGGTTCAGATGATTAAATGCAGCTTCAGATAAGACCACATTAGGTTAATAGTAAGATCCAGATTGATTGCTGAAGCCTTTTCAAATTATATAAGTAAATTGTAGTCGTGTACTTTGAGTATGATACACACACACACAGGCACATACATATAGACACACAAAACTGCTCGATAAATGAAATGACAGCATTAACCTCTTAGCTGTATGTTGCCCATAAAATTGGATGAATCTTTACAGCTGTGTCATCTTATCTTTCAAGCTGTTTTTCTTCACTGAGCCGAAACGCTGCAATGGTCAAAAGTATTGGACCACATTGGTTTTACCAACATTTCCAGTTTATTGCAAGTTGATTTATGTAATTCAGTGATTTCAAAATCTTTTCTGAGCGGATTTATTTGCTGAGAGACGACCACCCCATCACCCATTGCTCTCACCCTTCACCTTGTGACATCACATTTAAATTTCAAAACACTTTGATGTATTTTTACCTGTTAAAGATCTGGTAACGTTTGTCCAAAGTGCGCTCACACTTTAAAACTAAGCTTGAAAATTTGTGTTCCTGTCCTAAAATAAAACCACTTTGTGCTGGTGACAAAGCATTGAATTCTGCATAAGTGATAAAGCAACAGAAATCTGATTGATGTTAAGTACAATAACTGCAGTAATGTGTAGGCCTATTTATTAATTAAATTAGAAAGTATCTTTTACAGCAATATGAAAATAATAAATATGACTTAACAGAAAAAACATAACTTAATTGTTTCCATTTATTTTTGTCTTTTGTGGTACTGATTCCAGACCCTGACCAAAAACAGATTCCTTTAATTTATTATTTTAACAGTTCAGCATCAGCTAAAATCATATTTTTTCACTGATGTGAATAAATACATCATCATATCTGTTTAACTGTGGTGCACGGATCAAATGCAGAGTTTCCATTTATGGTTAGAAATGTGAGTATAAATTAAGTCTGTGCATACTTTCTATGATAACTTTGTGTTTATAGTTTTATTAAATTGTTTGTGTGAAAAAGACGTCCATCTATTTTTCCATACTGCTTTTTCCATTTCAGGGTCACAGGGGAGCTTGAGCCCATTTAAGCCATTAGCAGGCGAGAGGCAGGGCACAACCTGGAAAAGTCATCAGTCCACTGCAGATGAAATAATGCTCATGCGCACTTTTTACTTCAGTCAGATATGGTTTTGAAATGTCTCATTTTGTGCATTTTCTCTCTGCTGCTGCTCTGCTAAGTGTAATAGTGTTTGATTGGGACAATCATAAAGTTTTACTTATATTTAATGTATAACTTGGAGCACTTTAATATGTGAAAATGAAAACAAAAAACTCATTCACATCAAAAGTCTTTTTATAGAGAAAAATCTGACAAATTAGATGCATCATGACCCCGGAATACAGTAGAATAAAACACTAAATCTAAATGCTACACATTTTGAGGAATTCTTAAGTAAGTGTTAAACAATATATTTTAGACATTAATGTAAATTTTTCTTGTTGAGACATCACATTACAATCAATCTGACATGATTTCACGCCTCCAGTCTGCCACTTTCAACCCAGACACGTCTGTTTTCACCACAGGAAATGTCAGCCTTGGCTCAGTAAACCTGCTTCTACATGGAGTGATGATGCACCATGAAAAGGAGGGGGAGGATCTCATTTGTTGATTACTTGATTTTTTTTATTATTCTTTTTGTGTGTGTGTTTTTCTTTTTTTACGCCAGACTATTGACACAGACCCAGCACTCAGAGATTAATAGGATGATGATTTGCAATTAACAGCTTGAACCCAAACACCAGCTGGCCTGGAGGAGCACCAAATAGCCTCAGTCTCCGACAGGGCTACATGCAGCACAGTGTTGAGAAGATGACAGCCAAGCCGTGCTCGATCGGGCAGCATGCTGCTCAAATTATTCTGCCACAAAAATAAATCCACTCTGTTTTTTTTCATTCAGAATACCATTCAGGATACCACCCACCTCATTTGAACACCATACTGAATCAAAGCTAATCAACCACCATGTGTCAGCAAAGATTTCACCTAATTTTCACTACGCTTTCTTGCAAAGTGCAAGGAAACAATGGCATTTACACTCTTTCAAACAGTTCAGTATACATGTCAGTGTATTCAAGCAGAGAGGTATGCTAAAACACAGCTGAATGCTGGTGAAATTATAAAAAATTATGCTGTGACTTGTGTTTGTAGTGATACAGCAACACTTTCATCCGACGCAGTCACGCTCCAATGCCTATTATAAAATGTTTGATATCTGTTTATCTACATTTAAGTTCCATTGTGTAGCACTGAAAGAAGTTCCATAAATTCCTAGTTTGGGAATCAAAAGTCTATCAATTATATAAAAGAAAAACATCATTGGCTTTTGTTACCCTATAATCAGACATTTATGTCTACAAGTGAAAGATGTTCTTTTGCAGACATCTGTCATGTAAAATCAGTAGAACCAGATTATGAACATTAATTTATTCATTTTTCATTTTCAATAGCTGATTACTCTAGAGACTTAAGGTGAGAAGGTTTATTCAGCTGGTGGGTTATATTGCTATTCATGAGTTGGTGAATTAGAATCAAACATATTTAGCTTACTTTACTCTCAAGAAAAACTAATAATAGATACTAATCGGGATGGCTTTGTTGGTTTTATAAATGTCTTAAAATGTCACTCTACAAATAAAACAATGTACACACTCAAAAATAGAGGTACGAAATAGGGACATTTCTGTACTTACAAGTAATTTTTTTTTTAATTTTCTCTTTTAAAATCTTGAAGTGCATAATGAGGTATGTTAAGTAGCACAGTGTAGAATAACAGGACATCCCAAACTATTTAGAATTTCCACTGATCTGTGCACACATATGGTGTCACTCCACACATGCATGGGTGGAAATCTGTTGTCATATAGCCTGGGGCCCTTTGCTGGATTTTATGGTTCTCTGCTTGAAATACAAAGCAATTAAATCAACATATCTTTAGAAACTAATATAAAAACAAAAATATTGTCACATAATTATTGAATGTAATACAAGTGTGTTCCTATCTAATGCAGGGATCCTCTAATAAAACCTGTTCATCAAAGCAGTACACCATCATGATTGGAAAAACTACCTTAAATGTATAATAAAAGTACTCCTGTCATACTGTCATACAAGACTTATCTGATTCTTTCTTCACATAATTGCAGTTTTCTTTCCTTTTCATGTTATAGTTCCTTTCATCATTCTGTATTTTATTTTACACTTGCGGCATATTTCAAGGTTTCTCATATATTTCCATGGCGTTCAACCTTATGGATAAAGGAAATATAAAAATCAATGAGCTGAAAAAGCGGTAGCCAGGTGGATCTCCGTGCTGCCTGAGTGAGCCTCTCAGCTGCTTTGTGTGACAACAAAAGCCTCAATGAGCCCTCTTTACTGGTCCTTGGCCAGCTGTGATCAAATAACTGGAAGTTGGGAGCTCCCATCAATCCACAGCTAATGGTCTGTGGAAAGTGTTACAGAGACTCTTATCACACCGGAGATGGAACTTGAGGATTTTTGGGCTCGTGCCCAGGCAGGGGAGGCTATTTGGCTGCCATTGCATCACAGTGCAACTCCATTCAAATGATGCTGGTGAAAGGGCCTTTTCCCCCTCCTTCCCAAAAGAGATACAAAAAAAATAAAATTTGACATTGAAGGATTCTTCGACCACAAAGTATTCATCTTGTGTAGCCTATGTCTTTCATAATACATTTACCTTCTCCAGACTTAGGAAGAGCTGGGCTCTTGGCCCAGAGGTAATGTTTTTTTAATGCCTTTTAGGCCCGAATTCAACCCCAGATTAGTCACGTTAGTACTGATTGACAAATTCAATTTTTGGAAATGAACCTGTAGAGTTGCAGAGTTTAAATAAGGACACTTGAAAGAAAAGATGAGCAGACAAAGGCTAGAAAGACAACGTGAAGCGGCTCCAATGTGTCCATACTTTTTTATTTTATGCATCAATATTAGCCAACATACCCTTTTTTATTCTATCCAATAGTTGACTTTTATTGTGCAGCACTTTGACACTGTATCTTTTTTTTAAAATGTGCTTTATAAGTAAAATAATTGCTTGGTTAAAGAATAAATGGATGAATGGAAAGATGAGCCGCCACATACTGAGGCATGTAGCATATGCTTTGCTTTTAAATGCACAGGGTGACACCAAAGTGTAATTTTCAGATGTGAAGGTTATCCCACACTTTAGCATGCCATATGCTTTAACATGCAAACTAAGCTGTTGTCCTAACCTTGACCAAGTTTATTTAATGCCTAACCTTACAGAAAGATGTCTGAATAAAGAGCTGTCCAAAGGAAGCAGAAAAATCACAAATGATGAAAGAATGCCTCTCCCTCTTTCTGACCTTTCAAAGTTACCTGTTTCCATTTTTTATCATTTCAAAAGTGTCTCATAGGTATGCACAGATTGGTTGATCAGCTGATATTCTGCTTGTTTACTGCAACAGCATCAATGTATAGGGTAGTATCCTCTGATGGCATTGGCGGATTTTAATCTGATGTGTCCTGGTTGTGTCATGTTGACTTTGCTCTGAAAGTGACAAGATTTATTAACATGCCATTTGGTTGGAGGCAAAAAGGAGATGGTTATTGGGCCTTTAAAGCTCTGAAAGGTTATTGAGATGGGAATGGTTTAACAGGCTTATACAGTCTTTCAAACTTAGTTCTTGTACAAATGTAAAATATTGCCATTAAGTTTAAAAAAAACACATTTATGTTAATTAAAATGATACCAGAATTCTCAAGCTATTTTTCTACAACCTACATTATATATTTTTTCTTTATAAAATGTATTGATTTGTAAATAATATCAAAATAACTCAACTAATTAGCATAACAGCATTTAATGGCTTTATCCCTGGTAGTTTTTTTTGTCATTTTCTACCTATTTTCTATTTTTTGAGGATATATTTAAATGTCCCTTATTGTAAACATCCATAGCAAGCAATGAGGAAACACCTGCAAGTTCAGGCAGACACTCAAGCAGCTGTACATTTCATGTGATTTGCCTCAAGTCCTCATGCTACATATCAAGCATACCCATTTTTTAACTACACACTTTCTTCTTTCCTCTTTGTTTAATGCTCACTGCCACTGCTGCGTTAGCATCCACCAAAAAGATAAATATTGTTTAGCATTCATTCCAATTTTCCTTTACTAAAAACATGAAGTGATGAAACATTCTCTAAAACTGAAAATACTTAAAACAAAGTGCAAGGGGGGAAAGACTGAATGTACAGATATTACTGCCAAAAATCTTCAAAGCAATATTAAAAACTATTAATGTTTTTGCCCCTTTTGTCCTCATTCTGCCCTTTGTCTTTGGTCACCAGTCACCTTCCCTTTTTGCACCTGTCATATTTAGCATTAACATAAAATTAAGTAATAAAATGAGAAAATACTCTACTGTCAAGAGAAACCTGATTTATACAAAGCCTCTTGTCCTTTTTATCCAATAGGCATTCACTAAAGCCCGGTTGGCACAATATGGCATCAAATACCATCAAAACGCTTGATAAGAAATGAAAAAATACATTTTAAAAAAGAGAACTTTTTAAAATATTGTCTAATTTACTGATGCATTGTGAGCCATCTGTATAAACCACCATGACTACTGCAAGCATGCTTACTAATGATTTGTTTCAACCTTTTCTTTGGTCGTGCTGCAATGAATCTTTCAACGCATCATCTGAGACTGCAACAACCAGGGCCTAAGATTGAATTCCACTAAACAGTAATTCCAGGTAAACTGATTCACATTCCTGAAATAAATCACTTAGAGACAAAGTTAACATGCAGTGCAGAGAAGAAATCCCTCAGGGTGCGAAAGGTCAAAAGCACCATCAGCTTGTAAGTGATAAAACAAGAATTCAACTGTTTTTACCAGGTATTATCAGATCTCTTTCCACTTATCTGCTAATGAAGGCTTGTAATGGATTGCAAACTGAATATGTTATTGACACAATTATGCCAACATAACTAACTAGCTCTCTTTTTGAGTGGGAAGCTAAGCAGTGTGCAGAAGCTGAGAAGAGGGCAAGTCAGACACAGTCTGTGAAGGAGCATATGGTTGATTGCAGACTTGTGTATGGATTCACATGCAGAAAAACATGATGCCAACAGTCAGAATACAGAGATGAGCAGAAAGCAGACAGTACACAGAGAAAACCAAAACAGTTCCAAAGCAAAGAGCTGCACACTCAAAACTAATGCATGATGTACATCACAAAATCAAAGTCAGACAACCATAATTACTCGAGAGATCTGTTCAAATGTAGATGCTAAAAAAGCAATGTTGCAGATTAACCCTTTAACTTTCACATGAAAAAAAAGTCTGCAAAAAAATGTTTCTTTGCCTTTTCTTCTTGTTTTGGACAAAATTAATCAGAATAAATGTATTTTTAGCAAAAAGTTGCAATGTAAATGTAAGTACTCATTACTAAAGTAAACTGGTGGAAATGTGAAACAGTGGTTGAGATCATTTAGGCAGCTTTATTTCCATAATTTGTTAAAGAAAATCATCAAAGTCACTGCAAATTTACCACTGCTTTATGGTAGACCAGGAAATTAAAGATTTATTTTAAACTTGGTCTTTTTTCAAATAAAAACATCACAATAAATTATTTTCTTGCTAAATAAACAGAACTTGTCTGGATGTCTCCAAAATCCAGACAAAGCAGGAAGTTTCCCCATTTTTTGGACTACCAGGTTGAATTCTAATACAAAATTATATTCTAATCTACCTTTATACTTATATTTATACACCCAATTCTACATTTCATCCAATTACGTTTGATTAGTGATCATTTAACCATAGCAATTGATCTAAGAGGCAGGTAAGGGGAAAGAAGCCAGAGAACCATCCATAGGGACCTGCAGACTCCACACAGAAAGGCCACCGTGATGCTGCAGTGCTTACCAACACACCACAATGCTCATGGCTGCCAATTTTGCAACTCACTCCATTTCAGGTTTGGCAGATGGCCTAATCCAAAAACAGGAGTTTATGCTTTAATTATTAACTTAGAGAATGAGAAATACCAGTGTGATGCTGAAACTCTGAGATCTACGTCCGACAATCATCAAGATACATTTTAATTAATGCAGAACAAGAAGGAAAAACAGAAACATAGAAAAAAGTAAGAAGGCTTGAAGTGGGAAATGTGTAAGAGACTAGATTTTAGAAAAGATCAAAGCTTAATTAATAAATTAATAAATAAAATATCAATTAATTGCTTTGATTTTAGTCTTGAATACATGAAGCTATCAAAACTGGATCAGAATAATGGCTGCCAGTCTCCCGCAGCTCTATCTGAATTACTCTAAGTGTTTTTTATTATGTGACCATTTTTGTGCTGTGTCAAAATTTTCCTCTTGGATTAATAGAGTTTTTCTTATTTCATTTGATCCTGTTCATTTCCATAAGGGATGTTCTTTTTCTGTCTGAATATGTCTGAAAATAATACCTAGGAAATCTAATCCAGTCATCCAAACTGTGAGATTGATTCAAAATTCAGTCAAAGTCAAAGCCGTCATCTTCTTTTCAGATTTTATTCATTATGTTTTGATTTAATTCTTCTTTTGCCGTCATTGTAATCTCTCAAAGTTGCCCTTTGGTTTGGTCCAAGAGCCTCTTCAACAAAAGGAGCAGCTTGTGATAATTTCAAGCATGTCAGATAAAATCAGGGACACTTCAAGAGCCCACAGGGTGGATGAGTGTCTGTTGGTGAAGTGGCCATACATTTTAAAATACAATAGATCTCTCCGTTCACATCCTCAAGCTGTGCAGGCATGTAGAGAAACTCCACATAATGTAATCAGAATGATCAATTTAAATAAAATTAACAGAAGCATTTTAATGTGCACTGCACTCCTAAAATTATGGGATGTATTAGAGTGGTGCCACTTGAGAGCATTTGAGAGTACTGAATTATATTTGGACTTCTTATGCACAAAATTCTGGTTTAAGTGTCAGGGAGAGAAACAGGGGGTGTAATGTGTTAAAAAAGCAGGTAATCTTCCAAAACATTTACTCTAAATGTGTGTTTGTTGATAAAAGCTAATGTTTCAAAGCCTTTTCTGCTGATCATTTAATCTTTTTATCTTTTTTTTATCCTCTACTCTCATCATGTAGAAAACAACATGGTGATTTCCAACCTGTACTTATGCCAACATGTGTTATATTTTATGCAAATTGCACAAGCTCCCATGTACCTATATTGCTCATCTTTCATGCTGTTAAAGTGCAGCTCCTGCTGAAATGTTTAGTGCGAGCAGCAGCATCAATCCAAAGGCAAAACTTAACGTATTTTGTGTCTTGTTCAAATACATTGATAACAAATATATAAACATTATATCATATATAAAAATATATTAGGATAATATTTGTTTAAGTATTAATACGTTTAATTTACCTATTGCTTTGAGCAACAACGTAAGCTTAAAGCTGGATTTGTACTCGTGCAGCACAGCTTAACTGATGTTGGTGGTACATATGTTCAAATTTAAGTGTTCGGTTAAAGTGTCATGATGTTGTTTATATTGTTTTCTACAGTTACCACACAAACTTTGCAAGAAAACTGGAAACACAGGATTACAAATTACCACTAATAAGAGATTAGTACAGCGTAACTATGCTGCAAATGGGTGTATAGTATAGAAAGGTGTTCTTGTACGCTTCCAGAGAACTACATAAAGAACAAGGTGATGAAATAATTGCCAACAAGTAGAGAATAAAATCAATCATGGTTTTTTTTTTTTATTTAACAAAAACTTTTTTATGAAAAGAGTCACACAGAGTGCTTTAAATAAGAACACATGCGTGATCCTTACTCCCATTCATATACACAACATACATTTACCATCTATCTCTCTGCCTCTTTAGTTGTATATTACCAAAGAAATTAACATTTGTCTTGACACAGATGTGATGAAACAATATGTTTTTCTTAATTGGTAATCTCAATAAAACAAGAATCAAAAACTTCCAGGTCATTTTCTTTAGGAAAACCAAAAATAAATCCCCATGTGGTATAAAAGGAAAACAGCTGAATAAAGTGTATGACTGGTAACAGCAGTGTGTTTTGCTCCTTCATGCCTGTTTGTGTTTCCTAATATGGACTTTTGTTTTAATGATTGTTTTAATGTGGCCATGTGTCCCTGACTGGGACGAAGGGGCTAATGACAGTAATTCAACTCATTACCTTTCACCGGGGATTCTCTCATTGCCTCCTCCCCCCCAAATTGCATCATCTTGTTAATACACACAGCTGCTAATTGTGCTCAGGCAGCTTGATGGACAGCCATGCATTATCAGGGTTTAAAGAGACCCTCATCATTACCACTGTGCTAATGGCCCAGCTGGGAGTGAACCCATCACACTAATATACTCAGAACAAAGACCAAGTACAGGGGGCGAACGTGAAAACAGAAACATTTGACAAAATGCAATAACAAAGCCTTAGGCAGAGACCCACAGAACATCAAAAGAAAAAGAAGACTCGCATCTGAGCAAGATATTTCCTCGGCCATTTAGTTTATAGACAAATCTGAGCAAGCAGCAGAAGTAGACTCTCAGCCATAGCTGAGGTGGTATTCAGTTGTGTGCATTTGAAAGCAGAACAGAAGGAAACATACTATGCGTTGACAATATCCTGAAATTCTGTGGAACAACTTGTACGTTTCTTGGCTTTCCAGACAGCAGAGGAAAAAATGGCATGCTTAAACGGAAAGGGAAATAATGGTGTTATCTCATATTCTACATATCTCTGTTGCCATTCTCCATTGCAGCATGTAACATTTGTTACGCTACCTGATGGTAAGGAGATAAAACTTGTTGCGTACCCTGAAAAAAAACTCTCAACGCCAAAAGAAAATGAAGAAACATTTTTATTGCTCCTGTTAATTTGATTTATACTTCACAATAAGCTTTATTTGCAATAAAGAGATTAGTAAGGACTTTGTAATATTTGCTCTCCACCTCTGCTTATGGACAATCCAAATAAACACTTTGCAATAAAATAGAAAATGAGCAATATTCTCGAGTAGAAACAGTTTTTTGTATGTATATTTTTGTAATATTCATTGTTATTTTACTGCGTGATTCTCTGTTCTTCTGAATGCATTTTTAATTTGAATTGTAAGCATTTTTTTTCTTAGACAAATCTAAACAAACATTTGTGTATAAATGTGTACAAATGGCTGAGTTATCATTGTATCCATGACTAAATGTAGCTTTTGCTTTCTTGTGAAAGTCAATATAGTTAAAGTAAGGAAACCTCAAATTCTTTGCAAAATCTTTAATAAAACAAAAAAGTTTTTACATTCTATTATTTTTTGTTGTAGATAGTTTGTTATATATTTCCCCACCTCTCCAGTGTACAAAGAAAATACAATTTATGTAACAATTTCTTATACATAACTAGTTTTCTTTTGTTGTATTTCCAAATTTAATGGGTAGCAGTGGTGTTGTGTTGAAGCAAGACAGAATGACAAACTTATCAGCATTGTGTCACCTCTGCTCATCTCCAATAAACTGAAAATACAATCTTCAAAGTGAGCATTGCCGCGGCTGTTCAGGACGTAGGAAATCTGCAGCTGGACAAGTCGTCACTTTCTACCACACAGCTCAAATAAAAGCTTGTTCTGTTCCTGACATCAAAGCAGTTTAACCGGACATTCAGCACTAGTCAGAATTAGAGGCAGGCAGTGGTCCCTGGTCAACCTTTTTCCTAATTAGTTCATTACCTTTTAGAAGCAGAAAGCTGATGACCCCGAGGAGGACAGACTTTATCTTACATGTAATTTGTCAGAGATTGAGAATGAAAATTGCTCTATTGTTCTCTCTAATACTCCATACTCTCTCTGTAAGTGAGTATTTAGCAGCACATGGCTTCTATTTCTGCTCAGTTTGGTTAAAAACGTAATAGATGTTCCACAGCTTCTCTAATAGCAGAAAGGTTTCTTACCTCTGCCAAGGAGGTGATGTTTTAGCCAGCTTTGGTTTGTTTGTCTATATGTTTGTGTCAGTTTGTCTGGTTCCAACATGACCCAAAAAGTCATAAACGAATTTTGTTTAAATTTCAGAAAATGTCCGATCTGGGACAAAGAATAACTGAATAAAATTAGGATGTGATCCGGATCATCATCAGGATCCAGGAACTTTTTATAGGAATCTTAATAATTGCGAGATATGGCTGTTTTCATCTTTTTTTTTTTTGTATGTATTGCCATGAAAAATGCGCTCATTGCTAAGGCTATTTTTATTTTATTTGGTCAGGGAATTAATTGAAATAAGTAAATCATAGATATACAAACTAATATTTTGAAGTGTAAGTCACAATAATCCGTGGGTTCTGTGTGGCTTGACGGAGGTCTGTGTCGGTGAAATTTTCTAGTTTTCTGCATTATTTAAATTTTACAAAGCAAACAATTTAAAATGTTTTATTTAGCATGTATCAAATATCTGCTGGGATTTGTATCTCAGTATACTTAGGTGAAAGACTATAAATATAATCAGTTGCATTCTGTTTTGTATAATGCACCATGCACATTGCATAAATTAACTACTATTAATAAACTCAGTAGTGCTTTATTTTAATTTCAAGGTCCCATATCATGCAAAACTCACTTTCTAAAAAGTGTTCCAACAGTTCTATATGTCCCATATCTTGTGTACGAGACCCAAAATTGTGAAAATAATCATTTCTCACTTGCTTCACATATTTATTTATTTATTTATTTTAGCAAATGTGTGGTGAAAAAGATAAGACTGAGACTTCTTTCCTTGTCACCTCAAGAAGGGAAATAACCACTCCCTCAGGTAACACACTGCCTCTAAAATCCTTAAGATTTAAAGGTTCAGTTCTCAGTTATACATCATTGGACTTTTACTAAATTAAGGATCAGAATACCCTGAAAACATTGTTTGTCCTTTGACACTAAATTGCCATACTCACTGGGACTTGGTAATAATTACCTGAGTGTTTCTTTAAGTGGATAAATGGTGTTAATATTCAGATGTTAAATACAAAATTCTCATACAAGGGATTTTTAAAAGCCACATGACATATTAACTGGATTAAAATTTCTGGTCAAAAACAAATCTTCATATTTTTCCAGCTACATTGCTTTCAAAACATCATCACAAAGCTGACTACTTCTGGATCACGATTGTATTAATAAACCTTTGAAGGGAGACTTTAGCTGAGGACCTTTAGCTAAATTCTGAAAAGAGACTAGTCTGACCCTCAGTTGGTGAGTGAAACTGATTTAAATGTATCCTAAGTGACTTTGAGTGTATGAAAGTATTTTGGTACAAAAATTATGATTACGGGGAGTGAAAGGTGGCTAAGATGAAAAACTGTTTGTACTGATTGTTATTCACTGGGTAACCAATGAACAAATGAAGCGTCCATTTGATATTTCTACAACAGAAACTCATCCAAGCAACCTTATAATTGGCATTTACCAACCCCCGTGAACTTAAGGTTTTGTTTACAGTCAAGTCATTAGCAGCTGTCTCAGGTAACTATGGGAAATTGTGTAGGTATCTTTACCTTTCTGGATGTTAGGGTAGGGTAGAATTTTTTTTCTGCTTCGGCTAACATTTGATCACATTTCCCCACATTTCCACCTATTCACACACAAGTATACAGATCTATATACAAAGAGGAACAGAAAAATGACAACATTGTTGCACAACTTAAAATCGAAAAAATATACCATTATTTTGAAAAGACACACTGTGGTTAATTCTCCAAATAAACACAAGACCACGTTATCAGAAAAAGGAACCTTTATTTTTCATCACAGAGGTACTTGAAGTAAAAATGGTTGGATATTTGTCAGTTCTTCCACAATAAGTTCATGTACACACACCTATTTTTCACAAATCTGCGGACAACATGTGATCTAACAACATGGAGTTACCATGGAGGATGCAGAGCCGCTGGCACAAGACCGCCAGTGCTGGAAAAAAACGTGTTCATTAACACATGAGCCCTATTGATTGATTGTGGTTAAAGAGATGTACTCATGCTGATATGCAAGTTTTAACAAGAAGCCTAAATATAGATATAGGGGAGGGCTTGGCAAATGATGCAAAGAAATCTTAGTCATCAATAATTTAAATATTCACATCTGCTGAGAGAAAAAAAAATATTTCGCAGCATGTCTGCTCTTACAGTAAATGTTTTTTAAACTTGAAAACTAAAGATTAAGATAAAACTTAAGGTTTTCAGAAGTCCTCTACTAATTACCACAGTAACATTTGCACTGAGCTAAAACCTCCATGGTGGAACCAATAAATAAAGTCCAATCATCCTTTTAAATATTATGCCAGAGGCTCTGAGAGGAGAGGCTTTAAATAAGGCTTTACTTTTAGAATGATTGATGGTCATGTTAGGCTGAAGGGATTATTAATAGAGTTGATGCTGTGTTCATAATGAGCTTTCTCTGCTTTTTAAAAAATAACATCACAGAGACGAAGAGTAAAAGGAAGAAGAGCAGAAGGCGATCAGATCAGCATGCCTTCTACATCTTCACAATTTGACCTTCTTTAGAAGTCTCGTTCAAACTGCTTTAATCTCCTCATTTAACTTTTATTAGCAACAGTTCTTTAAGGCTTGGGTTTGTGCACATAAAAGCTTTTTGTCCTGCACTCGTGTTGCTCAAAATGACATCCTGCTCTGTTCAAGCCGAAGACTGTGAGTCAACAAACATGCCAGCGAAATATTTCATTCACAGCTTGTAAATGTCCCAACAAAGCTGAGCTGCTCTGAATATTTAACAGGTGGCTTTAAGGAGATTTAACTTTAACTTTCCATCACCAGCAACCTTCACTGTCACGGCAGTACTTCAAGTTCATTGCAAATCATTGTCCCACCAAGCAACTCCCCTTGAAAATGTGATCTATCTTTATGCTTCAACTTTATTTATTTATTTATTTTCACATATTTTGTGTTTAAACTATGCGCACTGCCGCATGTGCAAAACGAAGAGCCATGAATCAGTGTCATGCAGAAAAACTAATGAACTAGGGGGCACCGATGCACAGACATAGGGATGAGGAACAAAATAGCTTTTTAAATGCATTGTTGTGTAGAAGTAGAAAATTCAAAATCAATGTGCACAAATTCTTTATCTTTCTTATTGTTTTTTCCTACTAAATACAATTTGATGGAGAATTGTGCAGCATCCAGACAGTACAGTGCACAATGGCCTGTGCAGCACTTTAAATTCTATGGATATTTTCTCTGGCTCAGAAAGTTTGGTTATTTTGGATTACTGAGGATATTCAAATAAACTTGGTGTAGATAACAGTTCTGATAGAGCAATGTGGTTAACACAACAGCACTTGATGAAGTGTAATACTTTGCTCTTAAAATAAAAGCTGGTCTGCATGAACCAATAGATGAGCAAGTTGTATTCTATTATTTTACATCACATGAGATACATTTCCACTTGAAAATTAGTTGCAATCAAGTAGTCGCACAGGGAGAAAGCTATGCATGATGCACCATGGCTGGTTAATAACTGGACCTCACTCATGTGAATCATTCAAGTCAAATCCCTATGTGCCTAAATATTCCTACCTCTAAGAGACATTGTAAAACACAAATTCATATAATTTCAGGAGGATCTCTTTTTATGCCCATCTATCAATCCATCAATCTTCTGCCTGGGCCAGCCAAATTACATGTTATCTCCACTGTCTCCTTAGTCCTCTCTGAGCCCTCCTCTTGCATGCTCAGAACACCTCACCAGGGAGGCATCCAGGAGATATTGTAACCAGATGCATAAACCATGATACCTGGGTCTTTTACAAAGCAGAGAATCAGTAGCTCCATCACTAAATCTCTCCTAGGACATCAACATCATATAGACATATTTTATCTTCATAATGTAGATCACTTTGCAGTGTAACCTTCTGGTGAGATGACATTCATCATATGCAGACTTCCATTAACCTCACTCTAAGTGTTAATAAAAATTAATGATTTACATTAAAGCCCTTGCTTTATGTCTATAAATACAATATGTTTTCTCTAAGATGTTGTTAATGATGTGGATATGTCTCCAGAGCATGGGTAAACGCATGCATACAGGCACACATACAAACACCATCTGTGTTATATATATATAGTATGTTAAACAGGCAATGCTACACCATTAGTGTCTGCACAGGTACAGTATATCATTTGTGTGAACTGTCAGTGTGTGTTTGTGTGTGTGTGTACATGTGTACTTGCACTTAGACTGACTTTCACTTCTGTCAGCACATCTCCTGCTGCTGCGTTCAGTAACCTTGACATGTGCACATTTATCCTGCAGTTACCCTGCGATGTTCTCAGCGTTTAAACAGGCAACACAATCAGACCGCTACAGCCGACAAACAATAACACAACATTGTGAGCAAGTTGAGAGGTTTGTTTAGATTTAGTTCTACTCAAATCACTTCAGCTTCATCACATGTCGCAAGTCCACAAACTATCTCTGGATGTCTGTCCTATTGTCTACTAACAACTTGTTGGGACAGATAGTTGCCCTCCCCCTAATTTCCATCCTACTGGAAGTCTGTTCCTGTTTAAAGCAGCACTAAATTATTCCATAACCTTAGAAATATGATACTTTTTTATTTTTTATGTACATCCCTGAAGCTTCCTACCATCAATCAACTGCATCCTGATACTGAGAAGCTGCACTTCAGAACTTTCTCTTTCAGGACACTGCATCATTTTACAGGTGATTTTTACTTTACACATGACATCACATGGCTGCAACAGGATGTCAACTTACTGGTCATTTTTGAATGTGCACAATGGCTGATTCAAATTTCCACAATGCAGAAAAGTAAACACTTTAACCCCTTATGGACGGATGTTGCATATTTGATACATAGTGTTTCTGAGACATGTTGCATCACTTTATGGCAGAAACTTCACTCATAATGTTGT
>JBAMIG010000018.1:17910123-17922406 GCA_037177335.1 Kiunga ballochi
CACAATATTCTAATTTTCTGAGACAGTCCTGTAGAAGTGAAAAACCCACCTACTGGACTTCCTGCTCACGCGCTCTTTCATGCATAGCAGCGTTACAGTGTCACTTCCAGACTTAGCATACATATTACAGCATATTAAGCTGTTTTGTGGACTCACATTTCCTAAAATAATCACTTTTATGTAAAAAAAAAAAAAATCAGTTAAAACATTGATTTGGTATCAATGTGGACGTAGCTTTACTGTTTAAAGCAGCAAAAACAAAGAAATCTTATATTATATGTTCACATATAGTTTGTTTATTAATGTGAAGAATTTCCACTCCTGTTTAAATAAAAACTGCTTGAATGTCAGTATTTATTTTAGGCGAACATACTGTAATTCGGAGCATATGTTAATATTTTACTCCCCTCCTTTTTTGTATAGAAACACTGGAAGTACTGAACATTATGAGACCAAATGTTCTCCATGATAATACAATCTTAAAACACACAGTAGGCTTGGCATCTTTAATGTGTCTTTGCAGGAACCACCGGGTGAAGAAGCCCACTCAGGAGAGCGACAACACTACTTTTAGCGGTGGGGAGGATAACGGCGACTCCCGCTCCCACCTGTCCCATGACTCGGCCCCCTCAAACACCCCTCTCCCTCGGGGTCAAACTCCTCCAGAGGCGGGGCCGAGTCGTAAGCGCCAGCGGGCTTCTGATGACGGTTCGGGGCCCGAGGCCGACAGCGAGAGCCCGACTCCTCCCGTTAGACGCCATAAAGAAGGACCGGCGTCGGAGATCGAGCTGGTGTTCAGGCCACACCCACAGCTGGTCCAAGCCCAGGACTACAACCAGACCAGGTAAGGCTGGTAAATAAAGAAGATTTATTATTACATTTATTCTACCCTGATGATGTCCTCAGTAAGATGCACTTCCTGAACGACATCCTGTGCTCCAAAATCATCGCCGACTTTCATATCATTTGTCACAGTAGTGAGAAAAAACTGGTTTTATTCCTTTTAAACTGAACTAATAAGGTGGTGAATATGTTTGCAACTCACCTTTGCTGCCTCTAGGAGGTTAAAAAAAAAAAACAGGATTTTGATTGAAAATAAATTTATTTAAATGTTTTTTTTTTTTTCTTTTGGGAATTTTTCCGTATCTTCCGTCATTTTTCCCTCATTTATCCAGATTTGTGAAGACGAGCGCTAACGCCACTGTGGACCACCTGTCAAAATACCTCGCACTGCGCATCGCTCTGGAAGACAGACGGACTGAAGGAGAGGCAGAGGAAAGAGGGAGAGAGGAGGCGAAAGGAGAGGAGAAGGAAGCAGGAGGTGAAACTGGAGGAGGAGCATCAAGAAGCGGAGAGGGGACGAGCCTGAGCAACATCAGCGAGAAACAATACACCATCTACATCACAACAAGAGGAGGACAGTTCTCTGTAAGTCTTTATTTTATTTCACTTTTTTTTGTATTGCTTTTCCAAAGCTCCTCTTTTTCCTCCATACAGAGATGCATCTACTACACATGTCTGACCCAAACACATTTATTCCATCCTCAGAAAGATTTTGGTTCAGATCAAGCTGTAAATTCTGATCCATCTGTTAATTAATAAATTCCTAATCTATAAACCTCTAACAATCTTCAACCCATTTTTCTCTAACTGGTTTGTTTTTCTCTTGGCTTTTGCTACTGTGGTGTAATACCTATGTAATAGTAAGTTTGCTTATGGATCTGGTATCATTTCATAGGACTGTTTCTAGAGAGTTCTGTTTGTCCGTGCTGTAAACGGCATGTGAAGCGATTTGTTTACTCCTTTTATGAAGCAGTGAGTTCAGTGTTGCCACAGCTAGCTTAGTCTTTCTGAACACTGAAATGATTTAACTAAAAACAAATCAACCTGTTGAATATAGGTTGGTCAAATTTCATTAAACCCTCAACTTAAAGCATACTAAGCATTATTATACAATACTAGTTAGGTTTGGACACATTAATGTTAATGGTGACCGGTGGTATATGTATATATTTTAGCCTATAAATTAGTATATATATATATTTTTTAGCTTGTAAAATTGGGTGTTTTTAACTAAACTGAACAGCAATTGAAACCATTATTGGGAGTTTTTGGGGATTATCCATTTACTTATTTCTTTCATCATTTCCTCCTAAGTCTCGACGTCCCTTTATCTAAACTGGCTTTTTAAAATCGTATTTACTTTTTAAATGCTTTTAAGTCGTCATATTTACTATCAGGTTCTAAACTTTAATTTGTCATTGTGAAGCATTTTGTGATATTTGCTTATGGAAAATTGCTCCTAAGATTAAATGTACTCGCTTATCTCTCCATTCAGACACTCAATGGCTCTTTGACCCTGGAGTTGGTTAATGAGAAATACTGGAAGGTCAGGAAGCCTTTGGAGCTTTACTATGCTCCCACCAAGGACCAGCAGCAGCCACAACCACAGCAGCAGAAGTCTCCTCCATCACAGAAGGAAGGATGAGGAAGAGCAGTGGTCTCCTTTTTTCCCTCCACCAGATTAACCACGTCTCCTCTCAGATGCTGCATTAATATTATAAGCATTGTTTTCTTAATAAACTAGCATTAAGTTGGAATCATTTATTTTAAAGACCCTTTGTAAACTAAACATCTCTGGATGGTTAGTTTGTGGAGCATTTAGAGTGTCGGCCTCACCGGATTCTCCTCTTTTTAGCTGCTGGACAAAAAAAGATTAAAGTGACATTTCTCTGCTTCTCTTTTAAAGATACTGGTGAGAAAATGATTGAGCACTAATTCCAATCTCGTTTTAATTTCTACCAAATTATTCCTTTATTGTTTTTACAGATTACCACCTTAATATAATAAGGGAAGACCAAATAGTTTAAATAAATATGGAACCATCTACATTGGTAAAATGTAACTGTGTTCATTTGTGGTGCAGACTATTTTCCTCAACCTCACATAAATGTTTTCTGCTTCTTTGCTTATTTATCTCTGAGAAGTATTAGTATCAGATATAAAGTTGATTTTTACTCTTAATGATGGAATTTCATGCATAAGGAATAATGCAGCTAACAGTTGCATGTTTTTGAAGATGAACCTATCAGACTAATTTGTCTCAGAACTTCTCGTATAGGACCATCTTTCTAGATACAGCTTAAGACTGGACAGCTCGTCACTACATATTGTTACAGTCTGCACCTAAAAAGGACCACGTATCGAGTTGCAAACTATTACTGGTCCATAATAAAGTTTAATGCAAATATTAAAGTTCAGTGAAGTGATTCTTGTTCCTTTATCGCAGCATCCAGGAAATGTTTTCATATCGATGATGTCCATGCCTTTGATTATGCTTGTACATATCCTTAATCTGAAGATATGCTTGTAACATTTTCTGATTTGAAATATGTATCCATTAAACCTCATTTTCTCCTTCCAGTTTGGAACAAATGTTCCATTTTCTACACATTTTGCAGAAAGATTCATTTGTAAAAGCCATAAAACCCTGAATAAGGTTTTATCAGAGCTAAATGCTCCACTCTTTTCTGCACTTTACATTTTCTGCAGCCATATTCCCACATTCAGCCTATACTTGTATATTACAACTGTATTTGTCCTCTTCAGTTATACACTTGTATCTTTTCCTTCTGTAATCAGTGCAAAATAAATTAAGCTAAATATTTGACAGGATTTTATATTTTACACAAAGCTAATTCATGATTTTCTTTAGTCTACCACCTCTCCCTCTTCTTCAAACTCTAAACGTGCAAGTAAAGTTTCAAATGAATCCAGGAGAGCATCATCTTTGTGAATTGTGTTTTATTTAAACAAATGGAAGCAGAGGAATTTACTTCTTCTTGGACACACCAACGGTGCGACCACGACGGCCGGTTGTCTTTGTGTGCTGACCACGCACACGCAGACTGTAGGAGAGAAAGAAGGAAAAATGTTAGGCTACGTTTCAACTAAGAACATTATAACTAAAGCAAAAAAGAAAAGTTATCAAAAGCAGAATTATGATTAATGGATAAGAAATCAATTGATTTGTTCATGAGTAAACATGTATCATGTCATATTTGTATTTGGAAATGATTTTAAATCATTTTAGGTTGCTGTGCTGCATGCAGGTAGATAAAACATTTCAGAGGCAGCACCTTACAGGTTTTTACCATTTCAGGATGAAATGTATATATTTGGGCTGCAAGGATGAGTAATTTAGTACAAGGGTCAATTTTGATTTTCTATTGTAAATTATGCAACAAGCTTGAGCATTGAAAGCAAATAGGATCGCAGAGGAGTCAAAGTTTGAGCATTTTAATAAACTTTTAAAAATGTCTGTCTAATGCCACGTCTGCAATATAAATCTGGTCTTCAATAGCAGAACAGCAGCAGTGAAAGGAAGCATGTCATAGCTGATTTCATTTCTGCTGAACAGGGACAGTTGTCTTGGAAAGCTAATTGGTTCGCTGCTAATGTTCACAGCTATGAGGTAAAACATTTTAGAGGGGGAAATTTAGTTCTGGTTAAGATGCAAACTTCACTGGATTTTGTCGCACCAGGTATGATAATATGGTCTAAAAATGTATCAATTAAAAACAAAAATTAGGATAAACAAATTTAAACCAATTTATCACCAAAAAACTAAAGGCTACTAAATTACATGAACGCTCTCTGTACTTCCATACTGCAGTAATTTAGGACCAAACATGTCGAATGCGAGAACAGATTTACCATGTTTGTCAACACTCCTCGCTTAATGTGGCGTTGACACTGTGTGCAGAGCCTGATTGGGACCTGGGATACGGCTATAGCTTTAGCCCTGAGCACATACATCAGTTTAGCTTGCGGGTGGCGCACACGTATACGCATAATCAAAGGAAATTTGTTTTATAAACCTATTTTTATAAAATTACCAGAATAACTGGCGATTTGTCTATTATGGGAAAAAAGGTAAGCAGCCCTAACCACGTCAGTGCTACAAGCTGAACATCTATCAGCATCTACCCTCATATCACAAACTCTGCTAGATGCAATAACTGGTCCTGTACTTGAGGCCATTTGAACTATCTTGTCAGTTTTTCTCAACTCAGCTGAGCAGAACTTTTATTCTCATGGGGCTCCAAGTATTGCGTAATTACTCTGGTTGTGTGTGACATTTGAGGTGAGGACAGTTAACACAGAAAAGCATGAAGCGAAAAGTTGTCAATTCTACATTTTTGCTGATGCAAAGGTTGAACCGACAGCTTTAAACAGCTATTAAAAAGTACAAAAATATATTAAACACGAGGCATAAGACACACACAAACGCATGCAAAAAGAAACCAATTGTGTATCGCACACAAACAAATGACACGTTTCCATTAAACCCACATTCTCATGGCACCCAACACAAACACCAAACTGGCACTCATGCAACCACAGCTGGTTCAGAAAATGTTTAATTGGAAAGCTTTTCTGAATGAGGACAGTAGAAGGACCAGAAAACTATGTAGCGTGTCTGGAAACCTCAGACATTCAGCATTTCAAGTATTTCCAGGACGGGCTCTTTCTGCACCACATTTCCTCTGATACCCTTTAACACAGCACTCAAAGGATTTAGTCTGACTTCCATAAGAAAGTAATGCCAGCTACAAGACCACAATAGGTTTTTTCTGGTAAACAAGAGGATCAATTAGTGCAGAATTTCAGTTTGTTGTCCTCAAGGGACAAATCCACCCAAATGGACACTGATCAGATCTTACCCCCAGAAGTGTCTGAGACCACGGTGAGCCCTGATTTTCTTCAGCCTCTCCAAATCTTCTCTCAGCTTGTTGTCTAGACCGTTAGCGAGGACCTGATTAAAAACAATAAATAAAGAGATGCATAGGTCACAAAAAGGACCAACAACAATCCTCGGAGCCTTGCCTCATAAAATTAGAAATTAAACCGGCTTTTATCGGCTTATTTGTCAGGTAAACAAAGCTACCACCTACCTGGCTGTACTTGCCATCCTTAACGTCCTTCTGCCTGTTCAGGAACCAGTCTGGGATTTTGTACTGGCGAGGATTTTGCATGATGGTCACAACCCGCTCAACCTGTAAAACAAACGGGTTAAATCACAATAATGTTGCAACATGAAGTAAAAGACTATGCAAGATCAACAGAAAATATGTAAATAAGATAAAAAAAACAAAAACACATTGTCAAAGAAGCATTTCTAAGTTTCTCTGCATTTTTTAATGCCTTCAATATTATGTGTGTGATATACACACACATCATTAAGTTATGAAAGAGATCATAGTCAATGTTATTTAATTCCTAAAATAATGTCTTTCACACACACTGAACTTTATTTTGTTAAAAAAGCTCCATTGGGGGAATGTTATCCTTTTTGTCCTTGTTTTATTCAGCACCAGTCAAACATTTTGGACATGCTAACGGGTAAGCGTGTCCAAACATTGACAAGTGGTGTACGCCACTGGTGACAATAAAGCATGGGCGCCTAGCTTAGGTAGTAGAGGGGCCACATCCACAGCCATTATTTAGATAATGGACATTTTATAGTTTGCTTCCACAGTTGTTTCCAACGAGTTAACTCGGTAGATGAAGCATGGCGCTAAATTCACCTTAATAAAAGCTTTTCTAATCAGCGTTGCCAGATACTTTAAACATGTTATCCGGTATTCACATATAACCTCCAAGTTATCTCATCACATTAATCATTATTCCATTTCATATTTTTGCTTCCATCAATATGCAAAGCATATTAACTTTTACTAATCCTTACCTCCTCCTCAGTCAGCTCTCCAGCCCTCTTGTTGAGGTCAATGTCAGCCTTCCTCAGGACAACATGAGCATAACGTCTGCCAACACCCTGAAACAAGACAAAGCGACATTAATGTCAAATTTTAATCCAGCAAAAGAAAAGCATGCATGTGAAAAGTATTTAGATTTTTTTAAAATGTGAACTTTGAAGCTAAACCATTAAACAAGCCGTTCATAAATGCAATTTACCTTGATGGCAGTAATGGCGAAGGCGATTTTCCTCCTGCCATCAATATTCGTGTTAAGAACACGCAAGATGTGCTGGAACTTCTCAGGGATGACCAAAGACTGAAAACAACACAAAAACACATCAGTATAGCAGGAGACTGACAGAACATTCTGTTTATGAAGACAAATACAGAGAGGCAAATTTAAGACATTAACATAGAATCAGATCAACAAGCTCAGATTGTACTTGAACATGTTTTTTTAATGCAGGATTGCACATACCCACAAAATACACCATAAATTACATTGAACAAGCCTACAGCATACTATTTGATGCTCAAGTAACTCCCCATAATTTCATACGAACATCAAATTGAATTTTAGCTCAAATTAGGTTTTGCACACCTGGATGTGCCTTGCAGCTTTAAAAAGACTGCGACATTTCAAACAAAGCTGGCCAAACGGAATTTCAGCTTACTAGTACTACTACTACTAGTTTTGAAACTGTATTTATATACATGAATATCTGTGAGCAAACTCTCAGCACCGTGAGGCTAAAGCGAGTTAGCTTTTACCCTCAACCGGCAAAACTGCTGAAGGCCTTCTATCAGGTAAATTATGCCAAAATAACAATCCCTAGCCAGCCTAATCTCTACTTTTAAATCTAGATAACCCAAAACATAAATTCTGTTTTGACCACGAGTAGAAGATAAATGGATCAAGGCACTTACGCGAGCTAATGGCAATTTACGCTAGTACTCCAATTACCAACAATATCTTTACAATTCAGCATTACCCCACTCAAGCATGTTAATTATTTTAAATTATACATTTCAACCGAAAAAAACAATGCTGTATGAGCTGGATGATTGCAGATTTAAAAGCTATCCCATGTTGGTGCCTAACAGACTCACCATCTTGGAAGTAGGTTCCGCGCAAAGAGGAAGACGCAACGTTCTCGCGATAGTTTGGATGCATTTTAGAGCGGAAGTTAGTCCTTCAATACAAATCTGTCCGACAAAAATGACAATTTAAAAACCAAACAAATACATATTTAAAGGAATAAAGTCTTTTTTATAGTATCGGGATCTATTTCATATTACCTATATGCACTCACTATATACAATCCTATCAACATATTTTTAGTTAATAAGAAATTGGTGATGATTTTAATGTTCGAGAAGGATAGGGTGGAACCTTTGATTTGTTGAAATATTTCTACGTTAGCGTAAAAGTCGTCGCTATGGCGGACGGAGTAGTCGGTACCGTTGAAGCTGGTGCCGATGTAAACACTGCTGCTAACCCAACAGAAATCGCTATGGCATATCTACAAGACGAGGTGACAAATGACTGATGCAATCTGAGAGCTTTTGTGTGGAAAATATCAGTATAAATTGTGAATACTGTTACATTCGCATCCTGTTAGCATTACGGGTAAACTGTCATTCGGGATAGGTTTAGTAAAACATTTACTGTGGAGTTAAAAAGTATGTTCTCATGCTTTTTGTACATGGAAATATGCGGGATTATTGCTATATATTTTTTAGTACAGTCGAACGCTGGTTTGGAATAAAAGAGCGACCCAATCTATAGTAATTTCATCAAAACATACAAATGTAGTAGCTCATTGAAACTTTCACTTGTTTTGTTTTGACGTCTATCATTGTTCATTGTCATTTTTTTGTTTGTTTGTTTTGCTATTTCCCAGAAAACTGATGAAGACATTGCAAATCTCAATCTGGGAGAACTGGACCTCACCACTGACGAGTTTATCTTAGATGAAGTGGATAGTAAGTCAAAATAAACTATTAAAATTATATCTCCTATTTTTTCAAGCTTGAACCATTTCATAAGTCAATGTTTTGGGTGATAGTAGTGAAACTACAGTGTCAAATGTTTACCAGTTTTAGAGAATAGCGCCTGTCAAGTAAAACAAATCTAACAGTTCAACATAGTTTCTGATCATATCTTTTGGCATAATGACTTTTACCCATTTTCCTTTCCTGCAGTTCACATTCAGGCAAATCTGGAAGATGATCTTGTGAAGGAGGCCCTTAAAACGGTAATAACATCACGGGGCATACATATAGTAAAAAGGTTTCTTCTTTTTTTTTTTTTTAGTCTAAGTCCAAAGTTTGTGTCACTTATCCTGTATTTTCTTCCTGTTTTCTAAATAGTTGGATTTGGATATATCTCAATAAAATATTCCAGAGTATTTGTTCTGCAGTTCTGCGTTCCACTATCTCATAAAGATGTTAAAATGTGTCCCCTGCATCAATCTTGCAGTATTTTAATGTGGTTTAATCAAGAAAGATGATCATTTAAACCAAATTCTCTTCTAAAACAGTAGCAGCATTCAGGCTTTCTTTTCAGGAAAGGTTATATTTTGAGTATTTTTTCCTGAAAGTTGATTTGGTTCTTGAAATTTCCTGAACATTTTATGTCTTTAAGAAATGAAAGTCTGACTTATTTTGCTTTGATGGTTCCTGTCATAATAACTGTGTGTGCCAGTGATACTGCAAGCCAATAAAACTGTAGTTTAATGAAGCAGTAAAAAATGGCACCACTTTTTTTTTACATAAAACACTTTGGTGTGACTCCAAAATGAAATTAGTGTCCATAATTACTACAGTGCACATGGTATATCAATGAGATGCTGTCCACAAAACTGTCCACATAACTGCAAAATCTTCTTCCTCTTTAATAAGCTCCATTTATTAACATTTGTAAATTTTTGTAGAAGTAAATATGCTTAATGTTTTCTACTGAGTATTTATATCTCAGGTGTAATTATATAATGATGTATGTTTTCAGGGAGTTGACCTCCGTCAGTACTCCAAACAAGTTGAGACAGAGCTGCAGAAGATTGAACAGGCCTCCATTAAAGACTGTATCTTTTACAGCTCACTGATTTTGTGACACATCTGGAAGAGTTTCCTGAATACATTTTATTTTATGATAACAAATTAGACATTTGAAGCCATTTGAATTTGCTTTCATCACATTTTATTTTGTTTGAAGCATTTTTCCCTTTACAAAAGAATTTATATAATTTTATGTATATCAATGAATGAAATCAAGTTAATCCCAAATAGTAAGTTACTAATGTTACCAGCACCATACCAAGGGGAACTAACAGAGCACTGTTTAGCCAGCTATCTTGTTGGGAGATTTTAGTGTGTTGCACAGGCCAGGCTAGAGGTCGTTTATTATGATAAAGCCTGTTTTTTAAACTTTATTAACAATTAATAGAACAGTATATACAAGAAAAAACTGCGTATCCAGGGGTTCAAATACAAAATGAAGACATTGAAAAGAGAAAGTAAACACTGTGAGATATTCATGATCAAGCCTGTAGCTAACTAGCTAAAGCCGCTCTGCGAGACCCGCCACGGCGCGACTGCGCCATCTACTGGCTCGAGGTTGTATGAACACTGGGTGGAAATTTAGTTACGGTAGATTAGTTTACAAAAATTAGAAGGGTGCGTTTAAACAAAATATTTTTTGGAGAATATTGATACAACTACATTAGGTGATTTTTTTAGAGGGGAGATGTGTCCGGAATGAAGCATTGAATTGTAACATCAATCATTGAACATTTATTTTGACAGTCAATTAGCTTATTTTCAATACTTTTGCAATTACAAGGAGTTGCAAGCAGTGAGGTATATTTAGCAGCTCCATCGAGATCTTTAAACATATTGTATGGCTAACAGAAGTTTTGAAAAAAGGTGTCATCAAAAATTATCCTAAATTAAAAAGCACTTTTCAATGTGGACCACAGTGAATTTCCATGTGAACTAGAAGAGTTGTGAAGATATAATCTCATCTAGACACAGTGATAATGTATGTAGTTTTCCTGAGCACTCGATGCCAGACATTAAGGAGAGTCAGAATATTGCTCTTCTGCACAACCAGATCACTGCATGTGATTCCATCCTGGAGGTAAGACAACACAACATCACTATCATCCTGCACTCCACTGCAGGTCGAGGTTAGCAGAGATGGATTAATAATGCTGGTACAATATTTGCTTTTAATTCACTGGCTTGAATCAGTTTTATCTGTTGAAGTATAGTAAACATCGCTGCTAAGTTTATTCTGTCCTAATTTAGGATAAATGCTTTGCTTTTTTTAAAAAAAAAACAACAAAGAAGCAGAAGACTCTTGAGTGTTTTTGTTTGTTTTTCAGCGCATGGAGGGCATGCTGAGCGGCTTCCAGAGTGACCTGTCCTCCATCAGCAGTGAAATCCAGACCCTGCAGCAGCAGTCGGTCAGCATGAACATCCGACTGAAGAACAGGCAGGCCGTTCGCAGCCAGCTCAGCCAGCTGGTGGATGAGCTGGTTGTGCCCGGAAACATGATCTCGTACGTTTTAGAGCTGGAAAGAGAACAACCAAAGCTGCACTGAATCAATGAGAAAACTCAATGAGTGACATTAGTGGGAATCCTGCTCAACCCTTTTTTGAACACTCCCTAAAATAAATGGAAATGTTCAGATTTCCATCATATAGAGTAGTATTGTTATTGTGATATTACAGGACTTGGTTATTTGTTTTCTATCATAGAAAATCCATTCTGTGACAGATGCTGAGACTGTGTGGTGAATGCTTGTTGCAAGAGAGCATGTGAAGTTATTTCCCAAATACACCTGTTGAAAAGGCTTTATTGTGATTTAATTTGGGGGAAACTGATAATGTCAAACCATAGCTGTTTTTTTCCCACTGCATCAAAACAGATTCTGTTCAGACATTAACAGATGATGCATTACAATTCAAGCTCCATGTGTTGTGCTTTTTGCTGCATCGTCTCCACTCAGAACCATCCTGGACAGTCCAGTGACCGAGCAGGAGTTTCTGGAGCAGCTTCACGAGCTCAACAACAAGATCAACTTTGCCAAAGAGCTGAGCTTCAGGGAGACTCTGGCCTGCTCCGACATTCAGGACATCGTAGACCGTTTAAAGCTTAAGGTAACTCACAAAGAGACAGCCAGGAGCTTTGTAGTATTTTAATACAGAATATATTAAATATAAAAATAAGTTTGAAAATAAGTTATTTATAAAACAAAAAACTGAAATATTTAACCATAATAATCCCATCTAGTTACCAAGGTGCCTGCAGATTGAATTACTTTATTTAATATTTTTATTTTATTAATTTATTTATTAACAATATCCCAAAGAAATCAGTATAGTTAAGTTTAAGATGAACATATACTGTGATGGACTTTATATATGTTTGGTAAAGGTAAAAGAAGTGTGTAAATGTAAAGCATGTGCATGGAGATATGATTTGAACTGGACTGACAGTGACATATATATATATA
>JBAMIG010000018.1:17932471-17942647 GCA_037177335.1 Kiunga ballochi
CATGCACTCAATACTTGGTTGGGCCTTCTTTTGCATGAAGTACTGCATCAATGTGGCATGGCTTTTTCATAATATTCTAATTTCCTTAGATGTACCTGTACATTTAAGGGGCACATTTACCTATGATCCATAGAAAGAGCCAATAAACAGTAAACAACTCTAAAATAATATGAGGATCACAAAGAAATATAAAGTGATGACATGATACAAAATTACTACAAAGCAGCAGAAAAACTGTATTAGAAATCCTCTGCATGAAACTAAACTGTTCAGCTTTTCTCTACATACTACATAGGAAAGATAGGAAACATGGAAGGAGACTTATTTTGTGTAAAGCAGGTGGTGTTTTAACATTTCAGTTCGATCGCATGAGAATCCCAACAACTGTGAGCAGAAACACTTTAACACCTTATGCAAAGAGTCTAAATGTTCTTTCCAAAATATTTACATGTAAACATCCAGAATCTTTATTTCCTTTTAGGTGCCTTTTTTTTTCTTTGTTTCCTAAAAACTAAAAGTAGTCAAAAGTACTTTGCCCTATAATAGTTATATAGTTCTAACCTCTATCCTATAACTTTATATACTATAACTCTTTGTTTTGGCATTTTGGGTTGTGCTTTTTGTTTTAAATATCTTTTTGTTTCTATGTATTTTAAAAGTAGATTAATGTTGACACTGGAGCGAGTCCCGTCTATGACACCGTGTGAGTTTTTTAGTTACAATGACATTTGAAGGGAAAGGATGTTTTCATGTCAAACAGAATTTCCAGTTTCCATAGAAAGTTTTATGACATGGTCACATAGCAACCAATAATGCCACATGCCAAAGTTTCCAACCTGCTATAAAGCAGTAAATTTTATACGGTTTGATCTGAAACTGCGGTTTCATGATTTATGTGGGTTGTTGCTAACTGGTGTGAGCGCTGAAGTTCAGCCTCACTCGCATGTTCACCTACATTATGCCTGTGATCTGTCCTGTTACTGCTGAGGTTAGCAGGATGTATGCAAGGGTAAAAAGTAGACATTTAAGACAAATACGAAGCGCCCACGTTGGAGCAAGTGATGCACAACTCTCACTCTTTATCTATCCCCTCACAGGGCGCGCTGACACAGCTCATCCAGTACTACCACGGCTTCCACAAGGTTCTGAACCAGCCGACTTTCCGCAGCCTGGGGGTGCGATCCGAGCTCATCAACCTTCACCACCTCATGGTGGAGGTCAAAAAGCACAAACCCAACTTCTAATAGCAGCTTCTTCCGACATGAGACGGGAGATACCTCTGCACCTTTTAATTATTCCTTATTTTCTCTTAAGTTTGGAAAGCAGCAAGTTAACCGTTTTACCACCCTGTTGTAGAATAAGGTGATAAAGTATTCAGTGAGCAACCAGGCTTTAGGAGATGCTGGCATGTAAGATATGTTTTCAATAATCTGACAATTCTGCCAGTTTTACCATTCACACAATTATTCATCAGATTTAAATTGCAGGAAGAGAAAATAAAATTAGGAGGCTTATTTTTGGGCCAGTTACTGAAACCAGAAGAAGCAAAGTGCAATCATGAAACGCTGAAATGTTTTATTTAAATAAGGGGCTGAGCCTTTTGTTTAAATTCTGAATGTTAATCTGTATGTATGAGAAAATGTGAAGTCTTTGCTTCGTTTCTGTTCCAGCTAAAGGACAAACCTTTTTGTGTTCATGTGATTTCTAACACCGCACCAGTGAGGGAATTTCTTAACACCAGGAGAGGTGGCGCTCATCGTTGAAGGTCATTTTCTCTACATGTCAGCAAACCTCCTGTTTAGTCTCAAACCAGCAATCAGTCTAGAAGTTACGGTTTTATTTAACATTGCAGAATTATTTAGAAACACAATAACATTATTTAAAAAAATAGAAAAATAACAGAATTAATTTAACTTGTATGTTTATTTTTTGGGTTTTTCCCCTTTATTGGGACTTGCTGAACAGAGAAAGATGATCCTGTAGAAGCTGAGCTCCCTCAGAGTAATCGGGTGTTTCTTTAAGCTGTTTCCTCTTTTGACCAACTGTGTTGCATTTTTTTCTGTCAAGTGAATCTCATGTGAACACAATTTCAGTGGAGTTTAACAATAAACACAAAATAAACCAGAGATGATTGTTTTATATCACTTTATTTAGTTTTATAGATAGTTAATAAATAAGCATTCCATTATTCACTAAATCTAAACATTGTCTACAGTAATGAGCATTTTCACACATTTTGTCCGATTTGAATTGTTTACGCTGAACCTGGTCGTCACATTTATTTTGAAAAGTCAAACATTTAAATCCTTTTTTGCAGATGCATATGTTAACCGATTGGTCAGAAATAATACTGACAAAAATATCGTCTAGTTTTTATCCAAAATTGTCATTTAAACGTAGCTGGAAAAGCTCAATCCTGATATACGCGTTTGTAAATTAAATGAGCTTTTATTTTCATGTGTGCATTGTATTTGTAATTTCCTGCTTTGAGTGTTGAACTGGATTTTTTATTTAGACTACGTGGAATTTCAGCCAAAAGTATCATTTCAGTACATCCTAAATAAACTCTGCTGTACTTCACGGAAAATGTACAGAAACAGACTAAATGTGGATTTGGATCTAAACACACTAATATTTTATCATTAATTTTTTTCCACAGATTAGAAAATAAAACACCACTGTGATCTCTGAACTGGATAACTTTAAAATGGATATAAAGGCAAAAAAGACCTTCCAGTTTTAACCCAGACCGATTCCCAGCTCATAATTATCAACTTGTGTGTATTTAGAAGCCAAGACTGAAGTGTTTCAGTGTGACTGCATGACCCGTTTTATGTGAAAATGAAAAAAGGAAGATAATAGAACAGGTGAATCGGATTTAAAGAGGTTAATTTATTTCTTTTTACTGTAATCAAACATGAAATTAACTATTTAAACTAAAAATAGAGAAACTGAAATCATAACGTCCTCCAATAATAGAAAACATAAATGCTTAGACTCATCTTTATGGTTCAGTTCAAATTAAAGCTGTTTTCAAGAATGCTGTGTTACAATAAAAGAAAACTTTCAAGAGATATTTTAGTTTGTCTTTGGTTCCCAATAGAGTTGCCTCAAATGAAATGTTCACTGGTTTCAGAAGATCTGTCCAAAATCCCTGAGAGCGTTGCTTCTCAAGCCGAGTGCTTAAAACACACACCCTTGTCATTCCATTGGAATATGTTCAGAAGTCTTTAGATGTTTCCCTGCTCCAACTCTTTCAACAGGTTGTCATGAAACTCTTTGTTAGCCTGCTGATAAGCAAATGCAGCAGGGAGACATGTAGTGGTTCCCAAGTACCAGGACTGAGAAACAACTATTTATACTTTATACTTTGCATCCTTTAACTGACTGTATGTTTCATGTGCAAATTTAACCATTTTTGTCCTGAATATTTACTTTTATATACATATAAATTTGTCAGAAGAGGAATCTCCAGGAACCAAAACCATGACATTTGAGAAAATTGTAATATTTTTTAGAATCTGTTTTTAATTTCTTTAATTCTTTGTCAATTCTGCCACTATAAATGTTGTAAGCTAGAATACACACTACCAGTAAAACATTTAGACACATAATGTGTTCCAGCTTCATGTATTTCAGTTCAAATGTCTAAACATAAAAGTTTTCAAATATTTTACCAATTTAGTAGCTTTTATAAAGAATTAGTCACAAAGGCTACTATGCATCACTAAGTAGGAATATTTTTTTTCTATTTAAAAAAAATGTATAATGAGTGGAATAATGCCAAACATGAATGAATGAATAAATCAAACATGGAAGGTCATTTCTAAACTTAAAAACTTGGTATAACTTTTAAAACTTCAAACCATCCCATTTGCTGAGCAACAAACTTGTTAAACTAAAATAGATATCTGTTATTTTCTTATTCTGCACAGTTAAATTTTTAGCACAGATTAAGATCAAATTCACACAGTTAGCTGGTTATGGTGTGTAACGTTCATAGCCTACACACAATGTTCCTGCAGGAAAAACTCAGATTATATGACTGATTTGGAATCTCAAGACAAGAAGAGACAAGATGAGAAGAGCAGAGTAGCTGCTTTTGGCAGCAATATCTGAAATGACATCAGTATGAAAACAAAGTTATTGCAGGTAGAGTTTTGTTTTCACCCAAAATCTTTTAATTCAGCTTGATTTAGAAGCAAAAGAAAACATTTTAACAGTGTGCTAGCATAGTTTTTTACATCACATCTACCTTGTGCATTAGTTACAATGAAAAGTTTATAGCTTTGTCCTGTTTTCCTATTTTAAACAAACTTAAAACAATTAGAAAGTGTTAAAAAATGCTTCACTTAACAGATATAGTTTTTATAAATCATTCAGTCTCACCTGTTGGGATGTTTTTCTGCTCCTGATAGGCTCTGAAAGTCGGCGTGTTTTCTGTGGAGATCAATTTCACAAAGGTTTATGCTAATTATAGATCATACTAAACAAATGACCTTCAGAAATAAAATTTTCATAGTCAAATAAGATGTGATAAAATGTACTTAATCAGGTGTCCTTATATACAACACTGCTGTGTTCCTACTGGAGTTGTTTCAAAGAGCCTGAAAAAATGATCAAATAGTCTGTAGGAACTAAAGACCATAGGTGTATGGACATGTTTCTAGACAAAGAAACAATCTAATAAGTGAGGGGAAAAAACAAATGCAGGATACAGGCAGGTAAGCAAATAAAAGTTCATTATTGGTAGGGGATCATTCAGATGTAGGTAAAAGCAGTCAGAGCAGCGTCCAATGCAGTTGTACTCCTGTGTGTGCAAACAGGGAAAGTAATATAGACCGGTACAGAACAGGAAGGAGAGTAAATTAAAAATACACTCTAAATAAAGCTTTAAACCTGGGCAATCCTGATCCAGCAGGAGGATAACTAAAGCACTGTGGACCTAGTGTAGTCAGCCTGATGGCAGCATGACTGGAGCCCTAGAAACAGCTGTTGGAGAAGATGAAGGCAAACGCTTTATTGGTCCTGAGGAGTAAAAAAGGCACGACCACTCACACCGAAGATCTGGAAGAAGGGGTGGGACTTTTAGATATGTCATCTCTGCAGGAGCGTTGGGAGGCTTGAAGATGGGAATACTTCCTGGCCACTGCAGGATCCCTCTGGAGGTCAGACAGGAGACCAGTTGGCAAATGGGACTTCAGCAACCAGGGCTTAAAACTTGTGTGAACAATCACCCACCAGACTGACTTCCGATTGAGAAGGTCATTCCTCCATGGGGTTGGGAATCTATGGCAGGTATTGAAAGGCTGCTATCTCATTTTCTTCCTCGCTTATTCTAAACCCCCCTTGGAGGCAGGCGCTTGAAATTCTCCTGGGTGGTTGGTAGAGAGCCGCTTAGAAACAGTGCAGTTCAGTTACACACAGTGAGCTTAATATCTGTCAAATATCCATTCAGGGTCTGCAGAGGGCTCTGGGGAGACATGCAAAATCAGATGTAGCTTTTGCCAGGTAGTGCGTTTAGGTTCAGGTGACGACTGGTGAGATTTGCAGGATGTGTTTAGGATTCTGTTGAAGACTGTGTTGAAGACTATGGCAGAATCTGTGGCAAAATGCCATCTGGGTCTTGCAGGATATTGGCTGTAGCCGACACTGTTGCAGGAACTTGGGCACTTTATGGCACCTGAACTGAAAAAGGATCTAAATCCCTGTCGAACACATGCGGCGCACACTCCGAAGAGAAGAGTTGGGGTCTGATGGGGACTCCTTCAGCTCTCTGTTCAGCACCAAATAGGCTTTAAAGTCTATTTACACCAAAATAGAAACAGGATTGGGTCAAAAGCAACACAGTGGCATTTCTCTTCAGGTCTTTTTAGTTACCGGGAGTCTTCAACAACCAAGGTCTGGCAATTACCAGGTTAAAAACAGTCTTTCCTCTGTGCATGATGAGCCGTTTAAGCTTTAAGCTTCATATTCTCTTAGTAAAGAGTCCAATCCACCAATTGGAGAAAAAAAATATTTACAGGATTGCTGGTTGGTTAAGCCAAGATCAGAGTTAATTTCATGCTGTGGACCAAATGCAGGAAGGCAATCTATCCAGCAGATAAATAAAGGATTGAAAAGCATAAGAAGAAAACCCAAAAAGTTGATAATTAGGTCAATAAGCAGGCAAAGGTGGTTTATAAACACCCAAAGAGAGATCCAAGAAGAGGTAAAAACAAGGTAAAACGTCTAAGTGAATGATGAACATGGTACAAATGATCCCAAACTGCAACTCTACAACAGAAGTCCAACCAAACCAATATGTTTGCCTTAATGGTAAAAAATCCTGCATAATTCAAGCAGCTAAGTGTCCAACTTATTATTAAAAAAGTTTCAAAATAAAAGTTATTTAGTATGTAACATTAGGTTTCTCTACCTAATAAATACGGTTACATAGTAAATAACTTATTTTATCTTCTGACATTGTTTTAGATTCTAAAGATTGTTCTATTTAAACCTAAGATAGGAACATTTTCATGTTTGACTTTGCAGTTTTGCTTTATTTGCATCAGCTTGAGTTGCACTAATAGAGAAGCTAATCAACACCAGGCAGGGATGCTGTTATCTCACCTTTCACAGCGAGCTGCACGGTGCTGACGGCGAGGCCTTGTTCATCTATGACTTTGTAGGTTCCTTCATCTGAGCTTACTAGCTTTCTTAATGTTAACTGTTCAAGACTGGGATGTTTCTTCAGACGTGGACTGTTTGCATCCCTTCTCATCCATAAGTTCGACCACATGGAACTGTTTCTGTAGAGAGCAACTACACAATGTTAAAAACACATAAAAGCAATAAAAGCAGACAAATTCAAACAACAAAACTTCAGTCTGTATCATTTCCTCTGTACTTTATTACAGAAGTACGCAGTGATTAACACAGTAATACCGTCTAAAATGAGAAACTTGTATAAAACACCTCAGAAAAATAAAAGTGTGAGATTAAAGATGTATGTTTCCCCTTCTGGATACTCTAAACATAGCTTTGAATCCTAAACACTGTGCCTGGGTGTGTTTTGTTTGCCTAAAAATCGAGCCAAAAGTTTTTGTTTCAGCTATTCATTAAACAATAATCATTCACTTCTGTTGCAGCCACAAAGCATATCAGTCATATCTAGTCACAGCTACATGTTTTACCTGGATTACTCTAAAGCATAATTACTCTATAATTAAAACTATTAATGCAACACTGTTGTTCCTGCAACATTTGTCTTAGAAATGCCATTTAAAAAAATTAGTTCAGACCTGGAACAAAAAAAATGCAGTGATTGTGACAGTTTTCAGTTTAATTCTTAAATCTTCTTGGTATATTTTCTTTTTTCAGAACAGGAAAAATGCTAGAAAAAAAAATACGTCGTTGTTGTTGCAGACTACAACTTTCTCAGTAAAAAAAAAAAAAAGTGACTAAACTTGTCTGTGCTCGCCGCAGCAATGTGTTTACAGGAGTTCCTAAAAACAGTAGTGATCAATGCAACGTCCCGCTCTGAGAACGTAACAAAAAGGAGGCGAAGGAATCTCAACAATGCTTTATTTTAGGCGACTCATGTCGGCTCAGCCAAACAAAACCCAGCACCGCGCATGCTCCGGTAGATGCTGCTCCTTCTAAATGAGGATACCTGAACCTCAATGGGGACCCAGGTGTGGCCACTGTCGGCACCAGCAGACCATTTCCCATAACATCCAGATAAAAAATGGCTTAACTTTCAGTGTGAGTGAAATAAAATACTGCACTGTTGCCATGGCGCAGGAAGCTTTTGGCGATTTTACTTTACTCAGTTTTAGATTCAGTTGTAATATTTCAGCATATTGTGAGGTCACTAATGGAGCAATTTGATATCTTTATTTTACAGGCAGCGTAATACCTGGAGTAAATTGGGAAGATATATTCTTAATGGTTAATTATTGTTTGGTGATTTATATTAAAACTGAGAAAAATGTGTGAATTTGTTACATAAGAAAGCAACTAAAGCCTCCCTGAGCAACCGTTGTTACCTGTCTGAGATGAGTTATTTATCAACTGCTTAAGAGAAAAGCTGTGTGAAGTATGACTAACACGTCTGCACTACTGACTCAATACTAATCACTAACATCACTGAACATTGCTTAAGTGTTTTGTATGTGTGTTTAGGAGAATAAAGTTTTATCCCATCTTGTCTCCCAACAATAGCTTGAGAAATAAATGCAGTAAAACATGTTTATTAGCATATTTTTAAGGATGATTGTCAAATTAAATCTACTCTCTTTGGAAAATTTAGCTTTAAATGAGTATTTTTCCACTAAAACCAATGCTGACTACTTAATTTGAACTCTTCATACAATAAGTTTGGACTACCAGCAGGCTGTTGTAGTCTTTGTTTTAAAGCAAATGGTAATTATGTGGGCGATATTTCTTTTTGGAGGAAAAACAGGGGGAGATTAAAGGACCTGAGCAGAGATGAGGCAAACAAAGAACTTATGAGAACAAACACGAGCAAAGAAACAAATAATGGGCTTCAGAAAAGTCTCTCTTTTGTGTGTTGTTTTATCAGGAAGTGATTTTTTTTTTACCTGAAAAAGGTGTATTATTTTTTAAGGGGGTGGGATTCAAGGTTAAGCGGCTCACCTGCTTTGGAAGACCACTCTGACTGAATGGGGTGTGTGAAGCTCCAAAACCAAGTCTTCGCCTGGACGATGGGTACGCTGGGATTTGTGGTCTGACGGAGAAAAACAAACAAAGAATTATGAGTATTAACAGACACCACTTTGCAAATAAACATGTTTACATGTAAAAAGACAGAAATAAATAAGAGATGATGTTAAAATGTATGTAGATGTAGAAAAACATTTTCAAATAAAAAAGGTGATGGATATAAAACCAAAAGAAAAATCCAACAAAGTCATATACTAACCGTTCACAAACAGTTTGACACTTTGGATGAAAACCCGCTTATTGTTGGACCTCTGCCCGTCCAACACCATGAAGCTCTCGTACCTCCCAGTGTCTCCGATCTGAACATCCTGGATGATCAGAGAGCAATCCCCAGACTCCAGTTTCTCCTCAGGCAACACTGCCCGGCCCTTGAACTCAGTGGCCTGCCACTCTGCAGCCCCCCACCTTTCGAAGATGGTGTTGGGTGGAGTTTCCCACTGGACGTGGCAGGTAGAGGGGCCCTCTTCCCCCTGGCTTGTCTTCCATCTGCAGGGAAGAACTGCCTGGCTCCCCACCGTGGACGTGATGGACAGAGGATGAGCAGCGGAGGGCAGAATAGAGGAGTCTGAAAGAAGGAAGTGCAGGTGGTGTTGCCTTCCTTTACTCAGTTTCCTCATGTAAACAAAAATGTTTCTCATTAAAAAAAGATACTGTGTGAATATTTTATTCCTTTGAATCAATAAGTATTTTGACATTGAATTATTATTTCTTATGTACTGTAGGAAAATATTCTTATTCATTGTTATTCCTGGTAAGATTGTGTTGTTAAAAAATGCAATTACTGAATTTACTTGAAAAAAAATAATCTCACACTTCCAAAATTTTTAAAAAATGTTAATTATTACTATGTTCACTTGATCAGAAAATATTTATGTTTTAGAAGGTAAATTGAATATCTCCTGCATTTCTTAAAATATGTACCAAAAAATTATGCCAAATCTATTCATATTTAAACATAGAAAACATAAATTCTGATATTAAGTTTATTCATTTTTAATAATAATAATAGGTTTAGCTTTTCCTTTGTAATGGTAACTTTTACAGACATTTTTAAGTTGAAGGTTAATATTTAAAATTAAATATAAAATACAGTACAAGTATATTTGCATGCATCTGCAGTATAATTTAAACTTTACACCCTGCATCTCAGCACATTTACCAGAGTTTTTAAAAAGAAAGTTTCTGTCTAGATTAAATTTAAAAAAGAAAAAAAGAACATTTCTGTCATTTTACACTTTAAATTTTTGTTAAGTCATGGAAATACCTCAAACTGACACAAAAACAGCTCCACGTGAATTTAAGTACTTGATTTGAGTCAGTGATACTCACCAACTAAAGAGCCAACCAGGAGACACTGTAGTTGTGTGAAAAGCCTGAAAGAAACAAGAGAAAAATCTGTTTAGATAAAAACCGACACAACTAAAATTAGACACTTAGTAATTAGTAACA
>JBAMIG010000018.1:17948207-17972613 GCA_037177335.1 Kiunga ballochi
AGATGATGCCTGCAGATGGATGTAAATAAAATATATGTAGAGTAGATTTACATAAGGTGGCTCATTTTGCAGGATTTCTGAGAAGCTGTTTTATTACTTATTTTTTATTTGTTCATTCAAATCATCTGCTGGCCCGACAAAAATAATAATAATTGAAGAATTACTTTGTTTGAGTGTGTTTAATATTCCTTACACTACTAATTAAGTTATAACAACATAAATGGAAGTATTTTTAAGAATGTTGTTGTAAAAACTGAACTGAAAAGTTACTTCTAACAGTAATGCTTTACTTTTGGTGTAAGTAGTCAACAAAGTAACTAAATGAGTAACTTTTTTTCCAAGTACAACGACTGCTTGCCACCAAATCTGCTACTTAAGCTTTGCTGAAATAAGATGTTCTGTCAGGATAGATTGTTGCAAAGTTAATTTCAATTAAGCAAATATTTTCACTGCAAAATGCCATTGTCTTTGAGTTTTTAAAAACAATAAGCCAGGGTTCAGATTAGCTATAATTATAATGTTTTATTTGTAATAAAATGCCTAAATGGATTCAAAATTCTGTACTTCATTGATGACTCACCAGATGCTGTTTCACATCAAATTTAGTCCATAGAACAAAGTTAGCTCATTTCTTTGATGTAAACATTTTGCTCAGTTTCAGGATAATCATTTTAATTCATTGATTTAAGTATGTTATTATTATGAAGATTGATTATTAACCAAAAACAATCCAGCTTGAACTTAAAATGTCTCCGGTGGAAACTAAAATGCAGTGAAATGTGTTGTCTCGTCTGTTTGCAGCTTCCTCCTGTAATAAAGGAATGTGAGGTTTTCTGATGCAACCTTGTGCATAAATATACACTTAGTGATTAAATGACAGAGTACTTGTTAATCAGTCTCGTATCTCTATGTTTCTTTTGTTTTCTGGAGGTGAGAGCGAGTCTTCTGGGAACAGAATAGGTCAACCGTGTCTGAATCTGGGAATCTGTGTCCTTCCAGGTGTACTTGCCCTTTGTTTTATCGCCGTGGTTGGGATCTTCCTGCGCTTAGGTAGGTGTCAGGTTGCATCTTACTGCATCTGCATGACCAGTAAAACCACTGAAGCCTGTTATATGTATGTCTTTATCACTGAATGTACTTTAAAGAGGCATTTACTGCTATTTCAAGGTTTGACCTGCTTGTAGGAACATTGTTTTGCACTTGGCTTTCAGATTAAACTGGTTAAAGTGGTTTTCAGTAATCTAATATAGCAACATAGTTGCTTTGTTTACACGTTTATATTGCCATATGTTGGTGTCTACGGGAATTGGTGCCTGTAGGAATTACTCCAAATCTGGTCTTCAAGGAACGATGTCCTGCAGGGATTTCCTGCATCTTCGCAGCAACACACGTGATTCGAATGAATGCGTTCATTAACAGACTGGTGCAGAACCAGAACAAGCTGTGGAGATTCACTTTAATTTAAATCAGGTGTTTCAGTCAGGAAGCTTTGAATACCTGCAGGACCTACCTGGAATAAAGGGTAGCTAGAAACATAACTGGGCTAGACACAGCCATGTAGTCATATTAAACAGTAAATAGGTGCAATGTTAGATAACGGCTGGAAAGCTACAATACCTGACAGGTAGCCCTGCTACAGGAGTTGTTCACCTTTGTCTTATGAGATTCAAGTTAAAACATGAACGGCATTTACATTATTGGCAGAGTTACTTTTGTTTGTTTGCTAGTTCTGCTCATTTTGTAACACTGAGGCACCCGCGTTGTCTCTCTGCTTGGTTCTGGCAGAGGCGGATCTGAGGGCAGGCAGCGACGTTCAGTGTGACAAAGAGGTTTTTATGAAAATGTGACATTAATTCATGCCTTTGTGGACAAATTAAATTAACTTAGCCTGAAATGTGCATAACAGACATCTTAAAACTAATCAAGAGTTTTTATAATTGCTAACAGATTAAGGTGTATGTGCTTTCAAGGATGCTAAATAGATACTGTATTTCACCTTAATAAAGCATCTCGACTTTATTTGATCAAAATATTAAGAAATTTTAAGACCTGTTATGTCTGAAAATAGGTTTGACCAGTTTTATCTGAAAGCCACATTTCCATTAAGGTAGAGTACAATACAGAACAATGTTCTGCAAAAGCATCTAGCTTAATGTTGATGCTGCATACAAACACAAAAATGTGATCCAGACCCAGACTTCTTGGTCATATCCTAGAATTAAATGATGGAGAGCAGTCTCACACCAGCATCTTTTCACTCAGTTTATTTCCATCCACACTAATTCACCGAGCTGTGCACATGCAAGGAAAGAGCGAGGCAGCCATTTTTTTTATTATGCACGAGACAACCTGGATTTTTACCAGACAGTTTTTAAGCATTGCTAAAATTTAGATAGAAAAAAAAAGTGCAGGAAACACATCAGAAATGGTCATTGTACCTCACTGCAATATTTATAATTGAAGGAAACTAAATGATTTCATGTTTAATTAACCAAATATAGCAAAATAGAGTAATTTTGAATAATTCAAAGTCTTCTTAGTTATTTGCAATAAAGAAAAAAAAAGTTAAACTATCACAGTCCCATTTCCACAAGGAATGATCCACTTCCTTAAAATAAGGAGGAAATCCTGACTAAATAAAACTAGATAACAGCATAAATCCACCCCTTAAACATGGAGCGTGTTGTCAGGGGTTCTTGCAGCTTTTGCTTGATGCGAGTGCATTGATTTATGGTTCAGTGATGCCGCTGTTTACCAGAAGTTTGTGATGATTTCTTTTCAGAAAACTCTTAAATTTAGGTCTGTAAAAGAGGAGGCAGTTTTGTGTCGGATGCACAGGAATCAAAGTCTTCGCTGTAAATTCATCTTTAAAAAAAGACTCATTTTATCCCACTTATAATCACCGTTTTTCAGCTGATTTATTTTGAAAGCTTGGCTCAGACCTGCTTGAGCAGCAGCCCGTACGGACGAACGGACTCCTGCACGATGGCCCTCATCTGGATGTCGTTGCTTCCGTCGGGGATGTACACCACCCAAACATCTTCTCTCTGGCACTTCCTCCTTTTCTCTGGGTTGATGCGGTTCTGAAGAACCACTTTGTACGTCTTCCCATCCACTTTAGACTTGAAATGCTTGCAGTGCTTCTCTGCCATCTTGATGTCCGGAGTAGAATACACACCCCTGCCTCTAGTCTTCTCTTTAATCAGAGAGGCGGCACCGGCTTCCAGAAAAGCTGGCTCGTCTTCTGGGTTCCCATCACGGGCGAGGATGATGCCTTGGGATCCATCCATGTTATATCCTTGGTAAGACACGGGCCAGGCGTCCTTCCCCGTCCCGAGCCAGCCGTCCCCACCATCATACTTGTTTGTGACGCGCAGAGCGACCCGGTTCCAGCCACACGGACGAACATACTGCTCATTTCCTCGTAGGAACGTCTTGTCGCCATCCTGGAAGTAAGCAAAGGGTTAATAGTCTAAACTGAAACCAAACATGTTTACCTCAATCTTAGTTCAATGATACAAGTTTGTATAATAAGTATTATATTATAAGTTATATTATGCATGTTATAAGTTTCTCTCTTGATATTCACTCATATAGGCTATTTTTCTTTCATTTTCTATCCCTTACTCTTGTTATTCAACCCATTCACAAATTACCATATTTTCTCATTTTTTCTTTAATTATTCTAAGTCTATACTCTTCATAGACCAGAAAGTTCCTTAAATCTGTGTTTAACATAGATGTAGGCACTGCTTTGTCATAAAACTGTTAAAATTTTTTCATATCACCTTCAGACAGAAAAACAAATGCTCTGATATGGCCTGTTACATCACACCTGACCTATTTAATCCCCTTACAACCAAATAAACACGGTTTAAAACTCATCTCACCTTTATGTTGGTGAAGTCATAGTCATACTGAGAGTGGAAAAACTCCTCGGGATTGATTTTCACTGTGGCTGTGGGGGTCTCCACGGGCGCAGTCAGCGCCGCGGGGGAGCTGTACATGTCCGTGGTGTCAATGTCTTGGAGGGATATACTACCTAAACTCGGGTAGTCCAGCTCTTTAAAACCCTCCTGTTTGTAAAACTCCCTGAGGGCCACGACGTTGACAATGTCCTGCGGTCCCAGTTGGGAGGCTCCGCTCGTTGACTCGACCCTGCAGCCTGAAAGAGCAGACAGGGCCTCGAGACACAGCTTTGGGTCTGGCATGGTGTTTGGAAGAAGGAGTCCAATGCAGGACGGCAAAAGAAAAAAAAAAAAGTCTTTTCCCTCGGAGAAATGTGACACAGCGGCGGGTTTCCTGACTTCTCTGGCGTTGATTTAAGGAGGAATTTTCTTGAGGAAACGTCGACGCCTAAGGGGGCCGTTCAGACTAAACCCTTTCACTTTCGGTCTCACTTTCTGCAAGTATCGGTCAGAGTTTTTTCTCTAAGTGGGTCTGTTGGACTTGGCAAAGTGCAAACCGAAGCAGTGCAACATATTTTCCCTTCCCCCGCAAAAATAAATAAATAAAACAAATAAATAAGTTACACCGCCGACTAAATATCTACCAGTAGGTCAACAAAAAGGCAAATGTCCCCGTATCTGTCACACTGCCCTAGGCTTGCCTGACAGACCGACCTGTGGCCGACCAGCTGGTAGACTACGGAAGCCGATTGTTGCTGTAATAGTTGACAGTTGCATTTAGGCCTTTTAATTGTGTCCTGGTTAATTTATTAGTATATATTTACCTGGAAGGACTCTTCCTCACTTTGCTTCTGACCACAGCTTGCTTTGTCTTCAGGTAAACCAGCTGTTTGCCGCTGTCACCCAGTGGGATGGAGGGCCAGTATGAGAGATGCAGGGGTCAGTAGATATTCATGCATCTTATTCTTTCATTTATTTATTGCTTTTCAAAAAAATAAAATAAAATATCTTAAGTTTAGATTATGTCTATGAGACACAAAAATTAATCCAATGTAAGAACGAATGTTTTATATGTAAACTGTGCAAAAGATAAGGAAATAAAAGTTTGTTCCCTTAACTTTTCCTTTTATTAATAGTTATTGCTGTCTTTTACACCATTAAAAGCCCGAGTAGTCCCATTTTCATCAAGGTACAACTTAGGGATTATGCTCCTCTCCAAAAATAAGGGAAAAACAATAACACTTATTGGTTATTCTTGTACTGTATTATTTTTTAATTGTCAGTGACCTTAGTAGCATTTAGAAGATCTGTTGCAATGAGACTTTTTAGCCTTCTCATTACCACTAGATCGCCAACTGTCCAATGGTAAATCTCTTCATTACCTGGTGGTAATGAGGTTAAAAGTTAATTTCTTATAATTGAAAGTGCTTTTTCTTATTTATTAGATAAGTAATAGTTTACTGTCATTCAAAAGTTATGTAATAAATATGCTTTAAAAAGTGTGGTATTATAGTTAATTGTATAAAAATAGTCATTTTGCGCTCTCTGTGTGCTTTATATAAATAATTTCTCCATTATGTCTTAATTATCTTCATTCTTCTTTATGGTTCATGAGTTTTATCTGATTTATTTTGTACAGTTTTTTGTCATCTGAGGCTGTTTTTTTAAATGTGCTTTATAAATAAATCAGAATTTTGACGTTATTGGTGAAGATTTTAAGATTTATCTTTCACCTTTAATTTATTAACACTTTTCATAAAGCTACAGTTATTTATTTAAAGAAACACACACATTAGGTACGTATGCTTTATGTTTTTACCTGTTGCGTAATCGGATTACTGTCTGCAGGAAGAGTCTTTGCAATATTCCAGTCTGAGGCATCCAGACAAGCCCCGCCCACCAGGCAGGGGACAAAGCGGATTGGTAGAAGAACCTGTTGCATACTCTACTGTTGCCACTCGGAAGAACTTCAGTTCAGCGCATGCCCACAGATAAGCTTTAGTAGCAGCTTCACAGTCAGATCAGAGTTTCACTCAACTATTTTTATTTGGACTTTTGGAAAAACAAATAGTTAACAGGCTTATTTTGAAGTTTGAACATCTGCTTATGTGAAAATTAAGGAAGTACTTTCACACCTGGTTAAAACCATTTTTAGTCATATTTTCATAAAATGTGGTTAATTAAATGAACATTTTCTTATTCATACCACAATTAAATGAATTGTTCATTGTTAATTACTGTTCATTATCAATAAACAGTCATGAATGTACAGAATTAGACTTTAAAAAGTAACTTTAATAAAAAAATCAAGTTTTATATAACTTTTATGTAGGTTTCTGATGTGTTATAAAGTGATATTTGTAAAGATATCTTTTATTATTTTCAAAGTAACAGCACACGGTTTTCAGTTTTACCTAAAACCTTTTCATATAAACATGTAAATCCTACTGGTGTCAACACACCACAAGTAACTGGTCACTGTGAATTTATTAGTGAAAAGAAATAAGAATTATACTCTAAAAATGTGTAGATATAGAAAAATGACTTGAGACTGAACAGATACAGGATTGTCGCCCGTTCTAGACAAACCTTACACACTTACATCCTGTGTCCATGATTTCCTGAATGGTTTCTATAAAATGTTACAGAACAATGTTTTGCTTTTGCTTATGTCCCGTCCTGCTGTTAGAAACATTCACACAAGCTGGTCTCTCTGTGACAACATGAAGCTTCCACATGGGGGAAAAAAAATAATTACAAAAACTGTAGTTTTATTTCAATAAAATCTCATGAGTCCAAAATACACCACTCACAAAAAGTGAAAGATATTTGGTTTATTCGTGATTTTTTCATGTGTAAGGAGTGATAAACTGCAAACAGCATGTTCTTCAAGAGTCTGAACTCTATATATATATATATATATATATATATATATATATGTTAACTATACATTGTAAATAGACAGAGCCTCTAAATAGGTTTCTGGAGAAACACGGTTGAATCTCATTGGTTGCTTCCTTTCCCAGTAGTGTTGTGCTATATTAGATACCTGTCAATCAAAAGGACACAATTATGATCATTTTCAACCTTAAATAATGTCTAAATCAAGGGTCACCAACTTCGGCCCTCAAGGGCTACCATCCAGACGCTTTTAGGGTTTTCTTGGTACAACACACCTGATTCAGATGAAGATCTTCTCCAATGAGTTGTTTTCATCTTCTGCACCTGCTTGTTAATAAGCCATTGATTTGAATCAGGTGTGTTGTACCAGGAAAACCCAAAAGCATCTGTATGGTAGCCCTCAAGGACGGGAGTTGGTGACCCCTGGTCTAAATGCACAAGTTATTTAACTCGCCTTCCTCCCTGTTTTCACAAAGGTTAAATCAGCACAATTGAACCTAAAATGTTTTTTTGTACCAGGCTGTAAACATGTTGATTTTTGCTGTGAAGTTGGTCTTTTTAACTTGGAAGTCTTTGCTCTGTTTTGTTTTGTGGCTGAGTTATGAATTTTGATTTTTGGTATTTCTGTATGTCGGCTTCACTTTTTTCCAACAGAGGTTGCTGCTTTGTCTGACACATAAGTCAACTATTATAAGTTCTGTTCAACAACCAGTTGTATTTAACAACTCCTCCTAATTTGACATCATTAGGTCAAAACAATACATGACAAGTAATTACCACCCCTGTATTTACGTTTTGTTTCAATGAATCATTGGAGTGTAGAAATTATGTTAACATTGCTGAAATGCAGTCATACATAAATCACTTTAGCAGGAATTTTGTATGTTTTCCACAAATTTCACCTGAAATTCTTTTTCTGCATGATTTATTTTGAAGTAGACAGAAGAAAATGTCTTTATAGATTTACCAGTTAAAATACTTCCACCATGTTTTCATACTTATAATCACACCAATTCATTCAATTTCTGTGCCTCAGGTTTAAACTCCCCAAAAGATTTTATTTTATTCTTTTAGTTTTACCAACAAAATAATTTCAGTTTTATTTGAATTTTTTAAGGCGGTAAATTTTATGTTGTTGCAGAGAAAAAATAGATTTTTTTCTGTATTTGTACATAATGTATGTATAATCAATTGTTGCTAAACCTTAGTTAAATATGTATATAGTATAGTGTGCAGAGGCTTTCAGAATGAATGTAACTCATCAGCTTTGCTGTTTAAATCCATGCAATTTCAGAAATATACTTTAAATAAGTTTGTATTGAAAAATTTAGCAACTGTTGTTTAAAAGTCTCGCTGTACAGTACTGTCCACTTTCACCGATTAAACTGATTTGGACAAAAAACGGACATGTTTGGGACCGAAAAACATTTTTACATGTCTATTATTCTATTTCTTCTTTATCTAAAGTTGTTTATAGGACCAAAGCTCATTCCAGCTCCTTCTTAAGGATCCATGGGTATCCATGCCAGAAAGGAAACGTCATCCATCCAGGAAGAAAACACTGTAATTCCTAAAAGCAACTAATACATACTTGGGTTGCCCAACTCCAGTGCTCAAGATTAACCGTCCAACTTTTAAATGCATCCCTTCCCTAGCACACTTAAATCAATTGAACAGCTTGTTAGCAGGTCTCATACATGAGAAATTTCAACCCTTTGATTCCGGTGTGATGGAAGGTTTGCATCTAAAAGTTGTAGGACAGCAGCCCTTGAGGACTTGGACACAGATGAATACATGAATACAATTGTTATTTTTTAATGTTTCAATCTTGTCCTTTAAAATGACAGTAGTTGCCACTAGAAGTCAATTAACCAGGTTAAAATGTGCAAAAGCTCAGGAAGAAAACTTAATTTGAATGTATCACAGCAGCATGGCCTCACAAGAGGTTTTGCTTGTCTTTCCAGAAATGCTTCTGAAAATGTGTTATGAAGAAGAGATTCAGACAACCAGATAGTAGTTAAACAGCTGAAGTTTTCAGAATGGAAATTATTTCTCTTGTAAAACATCAACAAAATATTCCCTCAGTTCCAAATGATCAAAAATGCAAGATTGAAATTTTATATTTTTATTGTTTTCAAGGCATAAAATAGAACTTTTTGATGAAGACTAAATATATGTAGACCTAATTAAAATTTATAATTGATTTTTATATAGAGGCTAAGTTATCTATATATGTGGTACTAAGAAGGACAAAGCTGAATGGAGAGAACTTCATAAGAACTAAAATAGATTCATATTTCTGGCTGCTGTTCCAGTGATGACGGATGAATATATGACACTGTGAGGACTCGGGTCAGGTGGAGAACATTTGGTTCTCTCTTTCCAGTTCTGTCGGCCCAAAGAAGCATAGTGGATTGTTTCATCCTCCTGGGGTGGACTCTCAATCATCTCACACTCTGCAAACAGACACATTATAGGGATGTATTTTCATTCCAAACAGGAAAACAGATCTGAGGACTGCAATAAGTGTCTTAACAGTGTTACCATTTTGTATGTTGGATGTTTTCCACAGCTGGAGCTCTGTCTCTTCACGTCTCTGTGCTGCTGCAGAGAAAACAGCAAGAAGCAAAGAAATGTTTTATCAGGAGCAAATATGTTACAGTGTTATCTAAAGATAGGTGCATTCAGACAGAATTGATCACATTGGTTGTTTGAATCATATAATATTTTCTGTCTCTGGTGGACAAGATCTAAAACTAATAAAATTTAAATCTTGTTTTATCTACTTTTATTTATTTGACAACATGAAACAGAAATAATTAAGAAATAATTGGATAAAATGAATATTTAGCTTTAATATGTCTTGATAAAATAAACTGAATGTAAAAAAGAAATGGTACATTTTGCAGTCATCTTACCTGCATATTTGTATTTCCTCTTCGTCTTGCACTTCATGCTGGTGAGTAAAGCACACACTGCTGCCGTTAAGACGATCATCAACCCCAAACTGACGACAGCGATCAGCAGCAGAGCTGGGAGCGATCACAGACACAGCATTACAATGTTACTCCTGACAGATGGGATTTGCAAATGTTTTGGCTTACAAACCATTTTCAAATCTCTTCTTTGTTTCATTCACATTAACATCTGAAGAGGAACAATAAGAGAAAAAAGTCAAACTGTTGCAAAATTATCTTATTTTTCTTAATTTCTCTAAACCTCAGAACACTTTCACACAGCCTAATGAAACTGAACTAAATTATTAGAGATGTGGGATAAAATCTGTGTGCTAACTTTTTTCTTCTCTTTGTGACTTTAAGATGGAGTATCATCGAAAAATGTCCTGATAAAGTATAGAAATAAACTTAATGATATTGAAGGCTTTTGAAATTCTACTAGATTGGCAGGTTTGCAGGAATAATTTACCAACTAAATTAGGTAAAAACACCAAATATTCCTGAAATTGTCTATTTATTTAATTTGATTAATTAGTTAATGTTATTTTTAAATGAGAAAGCACAGTAAGTGTGAGAAAATCTGCTCTAAAAAATAAAATCCTACCTGTGTTTGTTACAGGGGAAACTGGAGGTGTACTGGTCAGTGCTGTGATGCTGGTTGCTTCTGGTTGTGCTAGCATGAAAAACTCTTTTTAGTTTCAATCAAGCACATCATGGTAATGTTTAAGGATACAAAGTTATTTGCATGTTATAATGCTTAAAATAAAAAAATTATTTAAAAAAGAAGAATATATATATATATATATATATATATATATATATATAATTTTTAATAAAATGGCTTTTCATATAATACAGCCTCAAAATGTGTCACTGTATTTTTTAAGTAAATAATAATTCAGAGTAAATACAATTTTACTGTGATCTCATTTAGCTCTTCATGTGCTTAATTTGTCTGATTTTTTTTTGTTTGTTTCAAAGGTCAGAAGCAACAAACACTTAAGTAGCCTATATGAACCTTTTAAGACAGTGACTTTGGCCTGCAGCACACCGTTGCATATATACTCTCCAGCATCCTCTGGCTGCAGGTTCTGGATCTGCAGAGCATCACTGGTGTAGCTGAGTTGACTCCCATCCAGCTCCTGTTTCTCTGTACCATTTCTGAAACGAGTGAAGATGACCTCTCGCTTCTCTCCTTCTCTCTGACGATACCACCTCTGTTTGGCTCTCGAGGAGCCGCTGCATGGGAGCAGCAGCGTTCGGCCTGCAAACACTCTGAAGTTGTGGCCTGTGGGCAAAGTAACAGGATAGATGATTGTTATTGAGCCCGGGTAAGCAGAAGATTTTTCCTCTTACGTGGTTTAAAGGTAGGATAAATAGTTTATATATACTCTCAAAGATATTTTTAATTTGAGAACATTTCATAAAATATATTTAGAGGTGTATGGAACAAAAATAACCCATGGAAACAGTGTGAGATGTTATTTTTAGTCACTTTTAACAAGAGTAACACATTTAAAGCTGTTTTTTATTAGCCTATAGGTGTTATTCTCTGCAGGTCAACAAAGCCAAGCTGTAAATGTGAGGAACATTTATGCTTTCCACAAATTTATGTCACTCTTGGTTCCATCGTCATTGTACCTGAGAGAACCTGCAGTTCAGCCACTAGCTTCTGGTTACAGTGGTATTCTCCCCTGTCAGAGTCATCGAGCTTCAGCAAGCACAGGCTGCCATCGATCAGCAGAAGGTAGCGCTGGTGGTCTTGGTTGGTCTGGTAGCTGCCCCGTTGTGTAACAAGGACCTTCCTGTCCTGAAGAGTCCAGACCACATAAGAGCTGAACGAGCCATGACATGACAGACAGATGTGGTGATCCTCTGGAACTGAAAGATGGATGACTGCTGAAGGACTCTCTTCATATCTGAGGCTCTCCTGAAGACCTGAGTTAGAAATAAATAACATGTTAGATTAAGGTCTCTACTTTCACCAAGTCATTAATTAAGTCTATCCCAAAACATTTATGCATTAAAATATGTACAGGTCATTTAATAAAATGCACTTTTAAAACACATTCAGACATGTTTGGCTTAATATGTAACTGTCTTGCATGATACCTGCTCTGACACTTGAAGCCTGTTTCCTGTTTTATTTGATATTCCACTTTTATCTCATGGAAACATACTCACAGCCATCCAGTCAGACTAAAATAGCAACTGCAGTGGAACACAATGTCTCACAGTTACAGCCGATTGTGTTAGTGTGCAAGTTATAGAAATAATTGCAATAAAACATTTTTTAAATTATGAAAAATAACTCAATTTAGAAAATATCTACTTAATTATCAACTTAATTTTGCATAATCGTGTGTCTATGGCAAAGTTGTAGAAGTATAACTGAATAAAATACATTTATTATGCTGCAAATAAGGTACAAAATAAAAACAAACCAAAAATCCTGATAATCTTAGATATTTTATAAAATGACTAACAAATGTTATAAACAAATTAAAAGTCAGTACCGGTGTTAATTCCTCCTTAAATTAATATGTCGGCTTTTACCTGTGAAGTTTTCTGTGCAGCAAATCAGATCTGTGAGCTGGAACAAAACATGACAGAAAAACACAAAACTGAGCATCTTCAGGTAAAACATACAGCTGCTGCTGATATCTCTGAGACTGCAACGACAGGTCCCACAGTTTTTCCACACATCCCTACAGTTCGTCTTCCTCTTCCTCAAACAGTAACTTGGTGTGAAGCTGAATTTGTATTTGTAAGTCATTTTGCTTTGAGTGGTCAGAAAATCACCACCTTTGACAAAGACAAAGACGTCTCCGATAGACACTGTGCTAGATCATACTTGAGTTCATTCTGGTTTGCAAATTGTTGCCACAAACCCAAACAGGGTTTATCAAGGGGGTCTGATGGCCCTCACTGGTATGGTTGTGAGTACTTGCTGCAGACTCTTAGCTTTAGGATCCATCCTGAACACCTGCAGACATGCTGCAAAGGGCAAAAGTAAAAGCTGAACAGGAAGCTGATGTGAACATTTCCAGCTATGAAGCAGTTAAGATGTGAGACCTAATCTGTACCAGCTATTGAGGAAGTGACAGAACAGAGGCTATTTAGTTAGAAATGAGAAATTTTATCCAAAATTCATACAAAGCGTCTAATTCTACCTATAGCAGATGGTCTAGTATTTCTTGTTCTTCTCTCCAGCTTAACACTGGTCTCACCTGCTTCCTCTCCTTAATAGTCACACCTATATCCATTACTTCTGATTATTTTCAGCTGTACTTGAATCTCTCATCTTCTACTGCCTACAATCTGCTTCATCTTTTTTTTACTTCATATAATATTTTTATTATGATTTCATTGTATTTTTTTTTAAATTGCAGATATTTGGTTTTGATTAAAAAAGACAAATGGCCCCAGGCAGAGACAAAAACTGGCAAAAGCATAGTGTAAAGAGTGCTATTAGTATGTGATGAAAAGTGTGTAATTGTTTGAGTCCTGTGTTGGAACTGTTATCTGATTGTTGGTTGTTGACAGATTTCTTCCACAAAAACAGTTTATTTTTCTTTTACTTAATATGCATTTATACCATGTGTTTAAAAGGCACAGTTTCATTAATATACAGATAAAAAAAATCTACTTTACATGGAAAATTTAGTGGAAAATTGTAAATAGAAGGCAGTAAAATCTGCATGGATAATTCATGCACACAGTGGGTTGCCAGTAGTTTGTGTGACACTTTTCACACAGTTCACAAATAAAACCAAGATGGTCAACATGGAAAAAATGTGTTGTTAAATGAAAGAATACATAAAAGCCAAAGACAAAGAATAAAATCAGAGTAAACGATCTCAAGAAGGTACACTTAATACATTTATTTATTTAAATTTTTTAGGTGTTCACAAGAAAAACATCATTTTTCAGTTTCTGAGGCAACAAAACATGTAAATGAGGACTAAAATCTGTTGGCTGCTTAGTTAAAATGCTTTAGTTTTTATTGTATTTCACTGCACAGAATGCACAGTGACAGGCTTCTTTATTTTTCTGTCTCATTTAAATAACGTTTAAAAAGCTGAGTTCTCGCAACTGAGGGAGACTTAGAACATTCATTCATTTTCATTCAAGTGGCTGGATACACCCCAGACAGATCACTAGTCCATCACAGGGCCACAACAGAGAGATAAACAATGCCTCACACTCACTTAAAGGAACAATTTAGAGCAGGGATAAGCAACTCTGGTCCATGACGGCCGCAGTCTTGCACATGTTCGGACTTTCCCTACAGCAACACACCTGACACACATCTGACTGAGCAGACCCATGCAAAGATTAGGGCCCTGTCCCAATACTTGCGATTGCACCCATGTTAAAAGGTGTGTTATGTGTCTCCAGAAGTTTGCCGCACCTCTTTGCCCCATCCTCAGTCCACACTTCGGCAAAGTTTGCAGAATTCGGGACGTACATTACCCACAATTCATTGCTGCACGCAACATTTGGTCCTAAAATGGCCATCTTCTTGCAAAGAATATGTCTCAATTTTCCTGTTCTACCACACTTAAGACCAACACACTCGAACACTTAACATACACTTAAAAAAAAGCCATTGAATCTGTATCTGAAAATAAGTTGAGTTAAGACATATAATCAATGTCATGTCATGAGACAATAATAGAAGCGGCATTAGATGCTGACAGCAACGGAAATGGCTACATTTTCTGTTGGGTAAAAGCAGGAAATGCGGTATGTGTTGCATGCTACTACTTTCTTTTAGATACAATGACCCTCTGATCTTGTTACAGGATCAACAACATTTGCATTTACAATTAATAAAACTGCAATGAATTAAGTTTGCACTGCAGTTACTGGTCTCAATTTTTTTAATGTTTTGGAAAAAACCCACACACACAAAGAGGGAAGATTAGTGTGCTAAGAAGAGGAAACACTCATGCTATTCTGTATAGTTAGCTAATAACTCAGTCATTTTTGCAAATAAATATAATTTCTCATACAAACATAAATGTAAAAAAAAGGCAAAGGTAAAGATATTTTTACTCTCTTCCTGTGGCTGCCAGTCATTTCTGTGGCAGGATGACTCATTTAAAATTGGTTCATATTTGAAGGAAATCACATGACAGATCATTAACCACAAGCAGTGAAATATGTTTAGAAGATCATATCTTCTAACCTTTTACCACCTTGCTTCTCGTGAATGCAAAATAGTAAATTGGGCTCGATGAAGCAGAGATATAAAAAGTGAAAAAAAACTCGTGCATCCACCCTTAATATTTAAACACAAGAAGGCCGAATATACTGTGTACATGTGCAATGTAAAATGAACACACTGATTAAAGGGCCTAAATGATGCAAAATGGAATTTTCTGAGCTTTTGACCTTCTATTTGTGTTATTTGTACTGTTTAACAATCCCCAGAGTAGTTTTATTTTTCATACATGCAGTTTGTAGCTTTATATCTGTGAAAAGAAGGGTTTGGCTCGAGCAAAGCAAACGCCTGACACCACCGTGTGACCTCATTCGGTGGAAACTCACTGTCCCCAACCTGAAAATTTTAATGCTTCACCCCCACACACAACCACACACACACAAACACACACACACCACCATCATCACCCAGCCCTCACCCCCAGCTGCTGATGCTGCTTGTCAGCAAACATGCCTCCTGTACATAGGCTGCAGCTGGCAGTGCAGGCTAGCTCAGCTTAGCTTTGTATGATTTGTTTTTGGTTGTTTTTGAACCATTATTTTTGTTGTGCAGCCAAATAACATGTCCAATTGGAGAACATGTGTTTTCAGTTGTGCAAACAGGGCACATTATATAACCTGCTGAAAAAAGAAAACCTAAAGAAAAGAGCAAAGCTTTATATTTGGAAACCAACAACAGAAGTGCAGAAACATCTTTTTATTTGTGAGGACACTTTTCTGAAGACAGCTTCCAGATCCGTTTTGAAAAGTGGATTTACTTCAAAATTGATTTTACAACCTGGGACGATTTGATTCCCACCATTAGGGAGCATAAGCAGCAGTAAATACCCTACAACACAGCAGCCAGTCAGTCAAAGCACTGAAGAAATCATCTGTGGAGCCTTCAGGAAGGTGCGGGTAATCAGTTGATCCCTTTGCTGCTGATCATGGCAGCAAAAAATCTGTCTGATTGTAATGATTTGTTAAAATTACTTTAAATTATTTGCGGGGTTAACCTTATTTTGTTGCTTACTATTTACTTTTATCCAATAAAGTGTGATGCTGTGCGCCTGCAGACAGATGACAGCCACATCGTACCGGAATGATATCACACAGCAGCTCATATCTATATTGATCCTATGTCTGTGCAAAGAAAACAGCTATTTATAGTTAGGAAACCTATTTAGAAGTCATAGAAGCAATGTTTCTGCTGATATGCTGCACAGCAGGGCGGATGAGACACTAAAGTGTCAAAGTCTGATTATTTATTCATTCATTTCTGCAGTCCACCTCTTGGACTGTTTTTTAATGATGACCCTGCAGACTATTTCTTGTCAAAACTTTATTCTTTTGTAGATGTTCCAGTAAAATATTGTGAGGGACCAAGCTAATAAAGGAAGAAGAACACAGGCGCTCAAAAAAAAAAGGGTTTTATTTACTACCAAAACAAAGTGTAACAAAGAAAGTCTTTAAATAGGTAATTTAAACATTACTAAATCAAAGTGGTAATAATAATAATTTCAAATAAATTTAGCTGTGTAGATAATACAAAGCCAACATTTCAAGTCCAAACTGATTCAACATGAGATCATTGACGGTGCATGAAACACAGGACACTTAAGGAGATATATAATATTTTTACCTCCTTCCTTTAACATGTAAATCGTTAATTTACTGTCTGTATAAAGTAGAACTGCAATGCTTTGGTCTAAATTCTTGATTATTTTTTGCTTCACACACACCTTATTACCCTGTTCTGAGGTGCATCTTCAGAGCGACTCGTTTTGGAGCGGTCTCTTTAAATGTAAATAAGGCATGTTAAGCCCCGCCCCCTCCAGGTCACAGGAAGTTCAACTCTACCCTGTTCCTGCCATGTTTTGTAGTTTGATAGCAGTGATACACTAATATCCCAGTGAAGAAAGATTATATTGGTAAGTTTACTATAAATGTTAATGAATATGATTCCCAAATTGGTTTCCCAGAAGTCCAATACCTTATTTGGCAGACCCAAAGCCAATACTGTAATGTAATAGATAAAAAAACATAATGGAGAATAGAGAAAAAAATAAAACAGACTGAAATATACAGACAAAAAGAATATAAAGGTACATGTGCTGCATCAGGAGGATTTATGTACATTTTCATTGTTCCTAAATACTAAAAAAGTGCACAAAAACATGTATTTAAGGGCTAAGAAAAAGTTCATTTTGCATGATACATTCCCTTGAGATTAATATTTTACTGAACACTAAGGCAGTTACCTGGTGGACCAGGGGTGTCTAATGTTTTGAGCTAAAACACTGACATCATTATGATGGCTTCTTTCTACCAAAACTGTTCTTATTTGTAAAGGAAATGAAAACCGCATTATATTTGCATCAAGCTAAAGGCTTATTGCATAACTGAAAGAGTGACACTGCAGCTTTACTTTGTTGCACGGCAGTAGATTTGATCACTTTGGACTCTGAAATTTTGCTTTTTGATTTCCATCTTTTCTGAAGTTTTGCTTTTCTAAATCTAAAAGTGCACAAAAAGAGGTATTTAAGGGCTTAAAAAAGTGGATTTAGCAAATGTCCCCTTTAAATACTGGTGGATCAGACCAGTAACAAAGAGGTAACACACACACAAAGACAAAAATTAGGTCAGTTTAATCATTCAAAACAATACCCACTAAAAAATGTAATGAAGTAAACAGCTAATAAATGGAAAGTTAAATCTAAACATTTGAAAGAAAATAAACTGAGGTAATGCTCTCTCTCCCCTGAGGAGGGCATCATTTTCAAAAGGCCTGAGGCACTTCCTGTCCACAGGCTTGCCCTCCAGTGGTCCACATCCTCCAGCACCAATAAAAAGATAAAACAAATAAGATTAAACAGTTGAAAATATGGTAGCCTCTAAATGTGTGTACAAACATAATGGAATAAAGCATTACAACTAAATTAAAATAATTAAAATAAAAATAAACAGAACATGTTGGTGCGTGGTGTTACCACCTTGGATGTGTGACCGTAGGTATGTATGGTACAATGTAATTTGATTCGCTACTGTTTTGAATTGGCTTTTATTCAGTGGACTTGGACTTCATCTAATAGAATTTATGCCTAAACAAGAATTTGATTATTAAAAATACCTTTTAGTATTTCAAGGAGAAAGCGTTGCACCAATCAATGAATATGGTGACTCTGTGGGAAGAAATTTTGGGAAAATTTTTTTAAATTAGGCATAAATATTTATTCAGAACAATGAACAAAAATGATGTTGTGATAGCTGATAACGGCTCAGGAGTTACCATTTTTACACCAAGTCTGTGGCAGATCAGTGATGGTTGAGTATGTTGGATTGGGTCCTTCTTTTAATGCATCTGTTAGAAGCAAAAACCAGAATCAAACTATAAAACAGTCCTAAGTATAGTACACATTTTCATTTTAAATTATCATGTCTTTGCTCTTGTTTTACAGAGATATTTAAGCTGACAAAGTTTATTCAAAACAGACAAACAAAAAAAAACAACAACACCTTAGAGTGTCATCTGAAGAAATTCCTGACCACATCCTTTAATGATAAACACATTTTAAATATCTAATAATATGCAACAAAAATAAAAAGGAAAACCTAAAACATGACTGGCTGGCATCTTCTCAGATATAATCCTATATCTCAGATACTACTACAGATTCAAGTAATTAGTGAAGGAATTTCTTTCCCTTCTTTTGTTTTGATGACTAGTCCAACAATGGTTTTATATGGCAAATGATTATTTGCTGGAAATGCAAGCAGAGGTAAAAAACAAAAAAATCCCAAATACAGAGAGAAAACATCCATTTTAGTACATTTATTTCAGTACATTATACACGTCTCTGCCACTGTTTGAACCAGGTTGAAATATATGGTTCAAATGGTGACAGATATAGTAAAATTATATCAATCAGAATAATAGAATTATTCCCAAAATTCACAAACACACAAAAAATGTAGTGTTAGCAATTCAACTGTGATCAGAAACAGGAAGTAGGAAGTTTCTCTTTTATTATTTCTCACCATTGGTGTGCTGAAGACCTTTCACTTCTGGTATTTCATCATAGATGTGAGGTTGGGGTTCAGTTTCTGCATAAAATTTTGTGTAATTTAAAAAAAAGTTATTTCTTCTTTATTGTCTGAAACACAGGCTTTTCTAATAATGTGTAATTCAAAATAAAGTTTGCTGTAATGTCATATAGCATTTACGAGAAGCTTTATCTGATTGTAGAAAGCAAATAAAGAAAACCCTGATGATCCATTTATACATATTTAAAATACTTATTTCAAGTTACATATCATAATGTATTCCTGTTTTTAAAATCTGGAAAGGCTTCACATCTCTAGTTAACATTGAATCTAGATAGGATTTTACTTACCTCTTGATTTTAATCTGCGCCTCCAGGTAAAGCAGAGGATGATGGCGGTAATTAAGATAATAAGACAACCACCACTGACCAGAGAAATACAAAGAAGGTGGTTTACTAAAAAAAAAAAAAAAGAAAACGGACAACAACAGGAAAAAAAACAGGTTAATAACACACAGTAAGATAGAACACAACAATTTGTAATTTCCTATTTATAAGCGGACAATATCCTCTTTTCCACAGCACATGAAGGCAGTTTTAAAACTGTACCCGGGAGTTTGTGGTTTGACTCCCCATCTCTGCTGCTCACCTCAGTGACCATAGAGGTTCTTGCACTAGAGCTGCTCACAGTGATGACACTGCTTATTTCGCCATCTTTGTAAGGAAATATCCAAAAGACATAAATTCCTTGTGTATATTCAGAGACGGAAAATTTGTAAGCATTGAAAGGGGTGGTGGTGCTGGAGTGCTCTCTCCAGGGACTCCCTCATCCTCATGGGAGACTTCAATGGTGACAGTGAGCCCTAGAGGGGTGCGATTGGGAGAAACTGGCCCCCCAAACTGAACTGCAGTGGTGTTCACTCACTAGACTTCAGTGCTCAGCACAGATAGTCATAACAAACACCATGTTTGAGTATAGAAATGTCCATATAGCACCAGGATGTACTGGGCCACACTTTGTGATTGACTACTGTATGTAGTATATCGTTGGACTTGATGCTGCATGTCTTGAATGCTGGGTCGAATTGGGTTGGAGCCGTTGATCAATCATCACCTTGTGGTGAATTGGCTCAGAAAGGTGGGGGAGGATGTCAGTCAGGTCTAGCAGGCCCAAATGTGTCATCAGGACCTGCTTGGTCCTTGGTGGAGTCCCCTATCAGAGAGAGCAACAACTCCCGCCTCCAGCAGAACTTCTACCAAGTCGTGACGGAGGCGAGGAATATTACGAGTGGACAGCGTTCCGTGTCTCTGTTGTCAAAGTGTCCTGTAGAAGCTATGTCTGGAAAAAGGTGGGGTATCTCCTAAGGGTGAAGGATGAGGTCCTGTTCCAAGTGGAGGACTTCAAGTATCTTCTTGAAGTAGTTCTTGTTCAAGAGTAAAGGAAAGATGGAGAGTGAGATCAACAAGCAGATCAATGCAGCGTCTGCAGTATTGCATAAGGTGAAGAAGAAGCTGAGCTGGAAGGCAAAGCTTTCTATATACTGGTCGCTCTATGTTCTCTATGTTCCTGCCCTCATCTATGGTCACGAGCAGTGGTTCATGACCAAATGTATGAGATTTCAAATGCAGGCATTCGAAATGAGTTTCCTCCGCAGGGTGGCTGGTGTCTCCCTTAGAGATAGGGTGAGAAGCTCGGCCATCCAGGAGGGGCTCAGTAGAATTACTGCTCCTCCACATTGAGAGGAGCCAGATGAGGTGGCTCAGGCATCTGGTTAGGATGCCTCCTGGACGCCTTCCTATCCAGAACACTCTGGAGAGATTATGTGTATCAACTGGCCTATGAACAGCTTGGGATTCCCACAGCTATTGGAAAAATTGACTGGGGAGAAGAAAGTCTGAGCTTCCCTCCTTAGACTGCTGCCCTGTGATCCAACTCCAGATAAGTGGTGGAAAGTTAATGGATGGATGGGCTTAAAACATTAGTTGTGTTGATTATTTAAATGGTTAATTTGTGTATTGCAAACAGCTTCTAACACATTGCCAATAAACAAGACTTGCTGTGGGGGTTAAATAACTTTAAATAATTATGTATAAATCAGTGATTTCGTGTCTCTTACCTCCATTTGATTTCTTCCTTTTGGTCACATTTAAATAAGCAGATGGTTTTCCATCACAGAAATAAAGTCCAAAGTCCTCATGCTTAATATTTTTTATAGTCAACATCTTGTCCTCAGTGGAAACATATTTACTAATTTCTTGTTGTTTTCCAGCTATTTCTCTTCTCCATGTTGGACCATGCGATCCTTCACCATTACGGGGACATTTCAGAGAAACGTTACTCCTGTCTGTAACGTTCTCTATTTTTGTTCCTGTAAATAACAAAGATACTGAATAAGAATGACAAGATGTTGTGTGCTGTCATTAAACATCGTAAACGTCTCTCATGTTTCATAAAATATCTATGCAGTATTAAAAAGAACACAGTAGACTTTTGTTATAGCATAAAATAAAATATCTGTACAGGAATACATAAATATGAGTAAGGTACTGAATAATAACACAAACTAAAGACAGTATTAACTTGTTCTGTATACGGCATGTTTTATTAGATATAGTTGTTTTATTTTATTACTAATATGAGAAAATGTATAGCTTAATAGATTATACAAAGTTTTTCATTATTATTGTTATTTTTCATTCTTTCATTTTATCATTTGGTTTGATGTATAGTGATGCTAAACTTTATAATAGTTCAACCTGCACAACATTTCATATATCCATCTGCTGTCAGATCCGTTACGTATGTGTATCAGCCTGTCAGCTTCTCATAAATCCATTAGTTATAACAGCAGGAGGTGGATATTAAGAATGAATTAATGTACATGCATAAATCAACAAAACTTCTACCAGAGAAATAAAAGCAGAAAACAAAATGATTTCAGTAAAATAGGAAGTTACCTGATGGGATCACTGTCAGCTCCACAGCTGGTTGTTTATAACACCAGTATCTGCCAGAGTGTGAGACATTAACTCTGAGAATGTACAGCGACTTGTCTGCTAATGAATTGTAATATTTCAATGGGTCCTTAATGTGTTTTATTTGATTGTCACCAGTATTTGTAAGTATGTCAACTATTTTTCCATTACTCTCTTTGCTCCATGTAACGTTACCCGTCACAGCGTGAGGACAACGAAGAGTAACAGACTTTGGCTCCACAGCTACAACATGGATTAAATCTGCAAAATAAACAAGTTTTCATTGATTATAAAATCTATAATTCTTCATTTGCTTTGAGTTTTTCATCTTATATCCAAAATAAAACAATGGATGCTCTGAGCTTTTAGTTTAACGTATTTTAAACTACTGTTAATATCGACTTGAGCTGGTCTCTATAGAGGACGTAGATGTAGAGCACTTATGTTGCTATGTTGATTAAAGATAAAAGTAGTCTGTAAGGAAATAAGATTCTCTTTGACTTCGTGATAGAGAAACAACTACATGCTGATCAAATGTTATCATCACCTTTATTAAACTTTTTTTTGCTTGTCTTTGTTGTATTCAACTAAAAATGTGGGCTTTTATTCCAGGAATCACCAAACTTGTGACCACAGTGACTGGATTATTATAGATGTTGCAACTCATTTCATCAAAGATCTTCTTGATGATCCATTAATTTGAGTCATGCTTCGTTTGTAGGGTTGGTCATCATTGTTTCATTCAATCTAAGCAATTAGTCCTATAATTACTAAAAGTCAGCATTTAATGCTAAGAGATAAGCTAAACAGTAAAAAGGTAAAAAAAAAACCCAATTCTGACCTTTCTGAAATCCCATTTAAACTAAATGAATTCATTTATGTCCTGTTAGAATTTAAATTAATAATAATAAATTACAAGATTAACTTGAAAAGTTCTTACCAGCAGTGATCGAGTGCAGAGAAAAAGCCAGCAGGTAGCAGATATTCATCTTCACGATGACAGCGACTGATTATAACAACGCTAACCACAGTTTCTATGTGATATAGGAACAGGAACTCTGTCTGTCTGTAGGTGTACAGATCATTCTTGTGAACTTTGGCAAACACAGCATCAGTGACTCAAATTTCCTGGCTGTTCAAATAGGATGCAATATCATTCAGATCCGAGTTATAATTAGCTGAAAGGTCACAAACTGACTTTACTGCAGGAAACTTGAACTTCATCTTAAGTTTTGTTTTTGCTTGTTTGATAGATTTTTTAACACACTTATTAGATAAATGTAAAAGGAAAGCCTTCAGTTTTAGCTTGTATCTGTTGTCCCTGCTATGTTACCATTCACTAAAGTAGTTTATTACAATTTACCAAATAATGTTACAAAATACAAATCACTCATGCAAAATGGAATTTAAGCTTTGCTCATGTTTTCCTAAATCAAGCTGATAAATCATCAATTTTTGTTTGTATTTGTTCTGTGAAAACTAAATCTGACTCCAGAGGCAGCTGACAGGTTAAGCAGATGGCAGTTTTGGCCATCGCCAAGGCAAAAACTTAGACATGAGAGGAGTTTGCTGAGCTGACGCCATGGAGAATGACTTTCTGATGGCTTCCAGGAGATTCTGGTCCACCATCTGGCATCTTCAGATGAGGATGCTGAGCTGGGAGACTCTGAAGGGGGTCCTCCCCTCTGGCTGAGGTTGCTGAGGAGGTTAAAGAGCTACTTTGTGGCAGGACCGCTGGGGGGGTGATGAGATTCGCCTGGTGTTTCTTAAGGCTCTGGATCCTGTCGGTATTGTCCTGGTTGACACACCTCTGCAGCATCGCGTGGACATCTGGTGCCACTGGTCTTGCAGACTGGGGTGGTGAAAAAAGGTATCAGAAGGTGTGCTCCAACCACAGGGGATCAAACTCATCATCCTCATCAAAAATCTATTCATCGGTCCTGGAGAGGAGGGTCCATCGGATATTCGAGGAGAGGCAGTGGGGCTTCGTTCTGGTCATGGAAGAGTGGTCCAGCTCTATAACCTCTTCAGGGTCCTGGAGGGAGCATGGGAGTTTTTCCAGTCAGAGACAAACATGTAAGACCAGAAATGAGGAGAAATGACACAGAATAAAAAGCAGAAATGAGCTCTTTTATTTTAGAAAATACAGAAATAGAAACAGGATGTGTGTTGTGTAAGCAGTGAAGGGCCAGAAAAGAACAAAGCAGTGAGAAAAGCCAATTTGTCCCCTTAGACTTATTTCTTTAATCACTAATTACATTAAACTTATGCTCAGCTACAGTTCGTACTTCATAGAAAGTAGAAAATGAATGAGAATACAATTTTGTGACCATTTAAGTCATAAATTAAGATCAATATTAAGACATTGATCAATTGCTTTCTTTAGCTGTTCAGACGAGCAAAGAACAGACTC
>JBAMIG010000018.1:17972713-18008028 GCA_037177335.1 Kiunga ballochi
AAATACAAATGTTGCATGTGTTTCCACATCTTTCTTTTTGTGGTTAGAAAATACAACATGTATAAAGATAAAAATAATAGAACAGAAAATATTTAGATTTTGATGCATAAATATGAGGATAAACACACAGATATGTTGGTAATTGTAGTCATGTAGATTAAAACTCATAAATAATCCTCACATATAAAGCACTTTATGACCAAGCTCCATTATAAATGAAAGACCTCATTGTGTCATATGTTCCACACAGAGGACTTTGCTCTCAGACTGCAGGTCTTCTTGTGGTTCCCAGAGTCTCTGGGAGGGAGATGGGAGGAAGAGCCTTCAGCTATCAGGCTCCTCTCCTATGGAACCAGCTCCGTGTGGACGCAGACACCCTCATTACCTTAAAAATTATGCTTAAGACTTCCCTTTTTAGAAAATCTTATAGTTAAAGATAGTTTAGTTACATATAATTCATGGTGATTAGAGATTAAAAGTTCAATTGTTAAAAATACTTTTTAAATTCTCCTCTTTCCTCTATGTGAAACAGTCTCCTGCTGGTCTAAAGAAGAATGACAATATTTTAGTGATTGAGTGAATAAAAGCTTAAATTTGAAAGTTAACTGGAGAAAAATATTAATATCTATCTAATGTCATCATTCTGATAATCATCAGCTAATCTAACAAATGAGACATCTAACAGAAAATGTATTAACATAATATTGATAAGTAAAGTTGTCACTTGAATTTCAAAGGCATTTTTGGGCTTAACAACATGCAGAAGTGTACACGATGTGTGTGTGTGTGTGTGTGTGTGTGTAAAACCATTTTATATACAGTGTAAGGATTAACAGATATGACTGAGCTGCAGGACACCTGGTGGCCATCAGTGGCATTACATTGTAAGATCGTACTTCACTTTTAACTTTTAAAAGATCAGGAAGTTCTGAAGTTCATCACTTATTCTGTATCCTTTCAGCTGCCAAAAACAGAAAATCAACGCATCAACTTAGCACACACCTTGCCTGACAAACCCATATGAATGAACCTTTACATGTGTAACCACAGAATCTGAAAACATAAATAAGTCTGAAAACCTTGATGATAGTAGTGCAGCGTGATACTAGATGTACCCTTTTCCCAGAAAAAGCAAACGATGCTGATAATGATGATTAAATACAGAGGTCCGGAGATCATGGATACCAGCATTTGCAATGAGGGATGAGAACCTGAAAGACAACAAACATAAGACCTGTATACTTAGTTTTATAGGCTATATTAATCTAATGCAAAACATTACACATTGCCTAAATGAAATGTTTATAATGAGTTTATAAAGTCATATCACAGATGTGGTTGTGGTCGAAGCTGTTGGAAGATTTGTTGTCCTCATTGTTTTTGCTGGTGGTTGCAGATGACCTCATATTATCTGTGTGAGACATGAAATATAAAAAAAAAATTTGTTTGTTTTTAGATGGCCAAAGTTTACTCGGATTACTTTTCCCCCAACGATCCAAAAAGTGGAAATCTTTGTTTGAATAAGTCATTATCCTTACAGAGTTTAAACTGAGAACATGTTTAGTTACCCTTTTATGGAGTAGAAACCCATTATATCTGATATCAGAAATATGACATAGAAAATATCTGTGGTGATCAGTTTTATGAATTGCAATACTGTTCTGTCATACATTTTACTGTATGCTTCTGCATATTTGCAGTGCATTTCTGCATTACAATAATATATGTTTCATGTTTTGTTTTGAAATTATTTATGTTGTAACACAGGAGATTCCAGCTCGGGTTCTCATAGGCTACAATCCTGCAGGTTACATGTATCAGGGCTCCAACAGACCTGAAATTAGTCAGCCATTGTGCAGAACTTCATTGGCCTTTGGAACCATTTAATGTAAGCCTGTGTGTTAGAGCAGGCATACATAAAAAACCTGCACAACAGCAGTTCCTAAGGACCGACATCCATGTTAACTGTTTATATATAAACGTGTGTGTGTGTATATATAAATGGTAGTCTTAGTAATCCTTAATATTTACTTATAATTGGTACACTTTAGGATGAACCTGAAAAGTTCTCACCTGCAGTGATCGAGTGCAGAGCAAAAGCCAACAGGTAGCAGATGTTCATCTTCATGATGACAGCGACTGAATATGTGAAAACAACACTAACCACTGTGTCTATATGATATAGGAACAGGAACAGGAAATATCTCTCTTGTGAACTTTAACAAATACGACATAAATTTCCTGTCTTTTCAAATAAAATAATCAGAGTTATTGCAGGTTGTAGCAGACAAACTGACATCCATCAATCCATTTTCTACTGCTTATTCCCTGAACGGAATCACGAGGGGGCTGAAGCCAATCCCAGCTGATAACAATGTAATTTAAACAAAATGTATGCAATATAAAGAAATTTAGTACCCTCTACATGCATAATCCTCAGCCCCCTCAGACAGAAAACCTTTGTAACATCAGTGATTCTCTAACATGAACTTGACTGTTATCATATGTAAGTTGCTTTGGATCAAGGTATCCGCCAAATTACTGTAGAATAGAATAGAATAGAATAGAATAGAATAGAATAGAATAGAACATCTCATTTAGCGCCACAGAGAGGTTAAAATTTGTTATCAGGCAATCTGTTGTAGGCTATTCTTATTAGAGAATTAATCTAATTATCAAATACGTGTAACTATAACATGTTTTAATTTCCACAGGCAGCCTTGAAATGTGATTAGTTGTTTGTCATTCTATGTGTTTTATATACAAATAGTTTAAGTGTTAAAGACATTTAAGTAAAAAATGTTTAAAATGTACATCACACATCTTTGTTTTTCTCCACAAACCAATGAGAATAATCCAGTAAATATTTCATGTAAAAAAAGAAACAAACAACAAACTAAATTTTGGCTCAACAATGAGGATGGGATGAACTATCAACAATTATATTACATTTTTTAAGAAAAACTTTATTTTAAAAACTTTTTTTTTTTTTGCTGGGGTGTGCACATATTTTATATCATTCTCAATGCGCCTAACTATTTTAAAACTAAATATTTCTACGTGTTTAATGTATACTAAGATTTAACATGTCATCTGGCAAAGTTCCAAATTTTCCACTCGTCCCACAATGTTATGTAATGATTCCTAAACTCTATTTTTTTAAATAAATAAAAAAAATGTAAGTACAATGTGCGTATAATTGTAGATATTTAGTATTTTTATTGTATTATTTCTATTTATTCCATTTTGCTATGTTTTTATCAAAGTTTTTACATTATTTACATTTTGTGCACGTTTCCGGGTAAAGCAACGCTCGAATCCACGTGAGTTTCCCAAAAACACAAACTTTTCTTTTAGCCTTTGATTGGCTCTCATACTTATCAATCTTAAAAATTCATCGCATTCATTTGTTAAATTGATCTGTCAAATGAAATATAACCGTTTTATTGGATCAAATCACCCTCGAGGCTTGTCTTTTTAATCCTCCTTTAACTATAGGCTCAACAGATGACCAATTGCAGTCTTTTTGTAATTTAATTGGTTTGCTGTATTGTCAATCACATTTATCTTTATCCCTATTGGTTGTTTGGTAAGGAAAAGGCGGTAACCTTTTGGAAAATGCGTTTCCTTGTTTGTCATATGCGAAGCCAAATGAAGGACCTACTGCTCGTCTGTAGGATATATAAATATCACTTTCCGATTAATTAAGTTCACCTATGAATCTACATTGCCTATGATATTTATTTGTTATATATGCGCATCATCTTAATGATTAGGCCAGAGATAATATCCTGCCTCTTTGTTAGCTAGCTGTTATCACGTCGTTATCCGACTGCTGCTCTTTAAATACAACGCCTTTGCGGCGATGACTGCGGATCTATTGTCAGATTTGGACAATCGATTCTTCGCTGATAACTTGCTAACAAGCGAAGACTGGGGTAAGTTAACATTTTAAAGTAACAAATAGGTAAAAGATAAGTCAATTTAACTCCACATAGCTGCCTGAATGTGATGACGGATGCGCCTAACCACGCGTGGTTAGCAGCAGGGCGTAACATCTTCTTCAGGAGACGCAGAATTTCTCAGTAATATTTATTATTCAGAGAATAAAAAACGTTCATTTCTACATGTTCAGTTGGATTATCTGCGTTGTGCTCGTTGCACGCGGTTGTAGCAAAATGTGAGCGTACTTCCTTAAGAGACAGACCCGGATATGCAAGTTTACTGTAACCATCACGGCGAAGGGAAACGTGATTGCATGTTTTATATAACCACTTCTTATAATCTCCTTTTCTTTGTTATTATTGATATACATTAAGCTTGGACATGATAAAGTAGTTGTATTTATTATTTTCATGAGCTTTCCTCCTCGATTAAGTGGTTGTGAGCTGCAGACTTTGTTAAAATAGACTTTTAATGATATGAAACCAGACAGTTCTCTAAACCTTGTTTTCAAGTGTTTTCCATAAAATGTTTTAAATCTTCTAGATAAAAAGAACTAGCTTTTAAAAATTAAACTTAAAGCTTTAAAGAATCTATACAAAGGCTATATAAGCTGAATTGTGCACCAGAGCTTACATTGATGAGGATTTTGACATATTTAATAATAGCTCTCTTCTGTGCACTCAGTTTAATGATGATTTATTCAAATCAAAATCACTTCACCAAGATCAAACAAAGTGCATTTTGTTTGAAAATAAATTCCAGGATTTAAGCATAAATTAGTGGATGAATAATGCTCAAAATGAAAGTGTATCTAAAACCAAAGCGCAAAGTTTCCTCTCAATAGTCACTATCCAAGTCATATTATTCATTAATAGCTTCATTTATTGTATTGAAATGTATTAAAACTTACAAAAAAAAGAGCAGATAAAATATATTTTTTATTGCAAAACAAAGCCATACAAATTATCAGTTATGAACTTCTCATGTGTCAACACACTATTTATTCATGTAAGTCTGTTTGTTACACTACAAACCATGTACACATAAATAAATACAAATGTCTACCATATCATGTCAAAAACTGTTTTAAAAAAAAATCAATTATAATTTTAGGGGTACCACAGACTCAAATCTTCAGTAAAACATCTCTTTGTTTCTAACATCTTGAATAACTCTTTTTATAAAAATAAAATTATGCTGCGCTTTAGTTGGTTTTAAGAGATTTTATAAAACATGATAGTTCTTGTTTAAAGTATAGTAAATGAAGTTTGCTGATGTTGTAAGATTATTTTTTATTGTGCTATTTTTTGTGCTTTTTTTTCTGATTTACTGAAAGACAAACTTTTAGATGTCTGTGTTTTTTAATTTTTCAAGGTACACGGGGTCAGTGTGTATTATAAGCGTTTATACCAACACCTGTTCATTCACGTAGGCCACCTGATCCTTATTTATACTGATTTCACTGCAGGTTCATGTTTAATCAAATGCATAAAAGATAATAAAAACAACAAACCATGACAAATTAAAAGTTTTATACTATTCTTAATTATTTAAATACATTATTAATGTTTATTATTCTTTCCTGGTTCAGGCTATCAGGGTAATCTCTCACATGTTCCCTGTAAGGACCTCTCATGTTTTTTAACCCAGATATTGGATACATTTAAGAAGTTTTTTCATTATATTTAAATCCAATGCTTTTAAAGGCAGAATGTGTAAAGGTTAATAAAATAATGGTGATTTAAAGGGGTTAAAAAGCTCTACCTATCAGAACTGATCAGGCTGTTTTTGTCTGGTATGGAGTTTTGTAGCCTCCACATTGGAAGTTTTGCTCAGTAAATATGAATTTTTATCCAATATATATAGCAAATTGACACTCTGCTACACCTGCAAAAATTGGATCATTAGAGATTAGTGAGCTTTACCACCCATTGCAGCTGTAAGACTGTAGCTGTGAGTATTTTACTACCCTGTTCGTGGTTTCAGGCAGTTTGGGGTCAGGCAGTAAACTGGGTTGGGTCAGATGAAACAGTAAATGAGCCCCATGAGAAATATGGGTCAATGCAGCATCAAAAAGCTTCTCCAGGGACCCGTTATTAGTAAATTAATGATTTTTAAAAAGCACAAGATCAAATCTAAAAGAACAAAATAATGTGCACAGAAGCCGCTTGCTATCATGTGTATGAGTCTTACTGATCACCTTTTGTGAGTTGTGTCCACCTGAACACAATATAAATTACTCTGCAAATATTTTGAACAAATATGAATATTTAAGAACAAATATATATTGAAGCAAATACTACTAGCTGTAAACTGTGTTTGTATAAAACACGGGCTCTTTGAGAGGATGAGAACTCATAAAAGAGCCTCTGTGTTCCCTGTTTGTTTCCATTACAAAGTCCAGAGTGCAGCTCACTGCAGCATGATGTGAGGAAGGAGGGTTCAAACCAAATGAAGCATTTAAATAGATTTATGTAGTGATCAGCATGCGTGCGTCATAGCATGAGATACCCGTTTAAAGTGGGCTGAAGTGAGCCCATGAAGGCTGATGAGATTTGGTTATTTCAGTGAAGTGTGTGTGTGTGCAGTTTTTCTTCGTGTTTCTATTGTCCTTACCGATGGAACAAAACAAGACACACGTTGTTAAATTTCTGTTGTTTGTGCTGGACCTAAAAGTAGCCTTTGGTTAAACGTAACCTTGTGAATGTTTGTGTCACATCACAGATTCATCAGCTCTGATGTCTGATACCATAAACCAAAATATTCAGAAAGACTTTAATGATGTCAAATAATTTTCATTTGAAGCTTTTGAAGTAGCTGAAATAGTAAGAATCCTTCTGTCCTTTTTACTGTTTCAAAAATACAATAAAGATGCAACTCGTAAAAACCCTGTAGCCATAAAGGAACTAACGGTTGTTCCCAAAGCTAGATTTAAGTCCAGAGGAGATAAAGTTTTCTCTGTTGCTGCTTCTAAACTTTAGAAAACGTTGCTCTTATTTGTGAGGTCTCCTCAGTGTCTAATCCAGTTTCAGTTATATTTAAAGGCTTATTTAATTTTCTCTGGATTTTAAGTCTTGGATCAGGGATCTAAAAGAGATGGAGAGAGATTTTATCACATGCTGGGATTCATTAACCCATGTCTCGTAGGGGAAAGCTTTTCTACGTGCACAGTTACATTTTAACAGAATGATCCCTAATAACAACAGCTACTAGCTTTAACAAGCTCATTTACGCTTGTTACGTATTCTCACAAGAAGCAAGAAGTCTTTGTTCTTTAGGTTGGAAAAGAAGTGGACGTGGTTGCATAGTCATATCGGCCTGGCAGAATTTTCTTCAAAGGAGGTTCCGAGGAGAATTCTGATTGGTCGGACATTTGATGTGGGCGTGGTTAAACCAGGAAGCCATGAAGCAGATATATTTCCTGATGCGTGGTTGAACGGATAGTTTTTAGAAAATAGCTGATCAAGGTGATGGAAAACACAAATGATCTCGTTAATCATAAAATAACCAAGTTAGTTGTTCATTCAAACATAATCCCCCACCGCAGTGACACCCCCACTCCCACGCCCCCCGCCCCGGTGAATACGAAGCTTCTCAAAGAGAATGAATTGATCAGACCGAAAAGAGCTTCATCTTCCCACCTGAAGAGCAAGAACAAACTTTTCGCTTCTCATGGAGTATATAACATGTTTAACCTCTTGTGACCCTCTTCCACAAGCAACTACTTATCCCAGCTCGACACCACTCCTCCCAGTTTGTAAGCGTTTCCCTCAGGGTCTTCCCAGGCAGAGTAGATACATTTAGCACCTATTCCAAAAATGTGCGGGCTACTGTTAGCCTAAATTTGACATCACAGGATGAATCATGAGAGTGGCTCCTGATTACAACTTTGGCCGGTACCTGCAGGCAGCAGCGCAATGACTTTTACACCAACAGCCTCTGTTCATGAAATCTGTATGTCATTATGAGTCATAGACGGTGCAGGAGGTGCAGAATTACCCCCACATTAACCATCATAGTACTGTGTTGTGTCGCAGATACTTGCAAGTCGCCCTGCTACAGCAACCCTGCCAACATTCAAGGTGCCTCAGTTCTAATGGAAATGATTGAAACTGGGTGAAGTGGTGTCAGCTGGAATGGAGTAGAGTTTAGTAATGGAAAAGGGCATTTAGTGTGAAGAGATACAGCTTTATCCTTCCTGGTTTTAGCTTTATGAAAGGAATGTGGGTATCGAGGTGCAGCGTCTCATACAGATATGGTGTCTTTGTAGGGATTCACCTGATATTTTTGTTACGTTTGGTTATTAGACTTGTTAACCATGTGATTTCAAACCTTTTAATACTGACTGAAATTGAATTGACAGTAATTTATTGCTGTGTAGTAAACCTGATTTTATTGTATTAGATATCTTATTGTTTTTATTCTATTCTTCTTATTTTATTATGGTTTACTTTGTATTTTATATAAGCTGCTGAAAGGAAATCACAAAGGGATCATTAGAGTTAGGTCTAACATGTTGTTTCCTCTGCAGATGCTTGCCTGTATCAGTGTGAGAGCATGGAGGAGGGGGAAGATGGAGATTTCAGCAATGGGATGAAATTCGACACAGCGGTACGGACACAAAACAAAGCGAGGCTCATCAGAGATCTGCTTTCTGAGAAGTGCCAAGATTGTAACTGACACCTTGTTTTCAGCACGCTGACACTTTCACATAGTCTGCAGGAAAATTCACTCAGTGATTCTGAAAGTTGTGTGCGTAGTGGAAAGCTTTTCACTGCTGCAGTTTGTCAAAATCAGTAGGAAATAGGATTAAAGGAGTTTAGAAGAATGGGAAATGATGCACACTGTTTTCTCTGTGCAGCTAACTATCCAAAAGATGGCAAAATTATTATGTTTTCCCTTTTTTTTCTTGTCCAGCAACACCAGTATGTTGTGTAATGTATGCAAATTTGTGTAAAGTCTTAGTGCTTGTAGAAAATACCAAATCCCCAATAAAACGTTCCTCATTTGCTCTAAGAATTTTTTTCAGATGATAAAATACCGTAGTGAAAAGCAGTCGGTTCAGGCTCTGGGTAAACTTGCTATCGCTTAATGTTTCAAGAATGTCAGCATGTTCTGGTTAAATCTGATTTCATATCCATGGTGACACATGATAAGAATCACAACTAAACAATGTTATTGCGCTAAATTCAGCTAAACTTGTACGTGATAATTTTCCACAGAGAAATTTGGTGATAGCAGAATTTCTCATTATTGCATTTTAACCTTTTTTACACACATTCCAACATGATGGTAGTGCAGTTAGACAAACATGTCCGGCTCTAATAAGGAACACGGCGCTGCAGGTTATAGAACAAAGGTACAAATTTAGAAAGAAACAACTTGAACAATTTACCAGTTTTAAGAGTTTTAACAAGTGCATAGCAGTTTACCTGTGTGTGAGGTGCAACGCTGCTAATTTACGCAGCTGCAGCTCCTTGGATTTCTCACAAAACCCTCTGACCTGCAACATTTTTGTTTTATTCTGGCTTTTACATAAATCCACAGTAGAAATGATGAAATCTGTTTCTGTGAAAGAAACATTTTTTTTTTTAAAGGTTACTTTTATCAGCATCTTTTTTTTTTTTTTTTTATAAGTAAGACTTGAAAATCACTTCAGTACATTTAGATATAATTTGTTCTAAATTACCAGACAGGATTGGAAACTAGACTGGAATATTTATACTGTTAAGAAAATCTAAATGAGCTTTTAAATGGTTTAATAAATGTTTCAATGCTTTTAGAGGGAATAATAGATGTTGGCTGTCTTAAAATATATTTTTGGAAATAACCCAAGGTTTATTTAATCACAGATGAAGGCATAAGAGTAGCTGAGGAATGTTTAATTTCTATGGTCAGCATATTATGTGTTGAACTTCTACTTCCTGATTTGAAGCTGCAGGATAACCTTTGTTAGTCTGTAGGACATCACTCAAAGTATAACAGAGGAAGATCGGGAAGTTTGGTCAAAGAACTGGTTTAGTGCTAATATTTGCTGGAGTGAAGCTCTTTTCAGATAAGCAAATATAATAGATTTAATTATATGGTAAAAAAAAAGTTTCTTAGTTTTGAAATCAAACTTTATTTTAAAAACATCCTTTGACACAAAAACCCCAGAAACATTTCAGCTGCAAACCTGTTTGTTAATAATAGTTTTTAAGAAAAATGTTTGCATAAAATAAAGATAAAGGAGACATAAAATATATTTTTAGTCAGTTTTGAAGATGAAATATGTGCAAAGTCCATGTGCAAAATGTGCAGAGTGTTCATGTATGGCTTGTTTTGGTATGAGAGTGCAGAATGTGCAGAAGGCTGGTTTCCAGACAGCTGAGCATGCATCATGTTTTTTACCCTGCTGCAAACATGGTTGATGGGTCAGAGGATAATCAGACTAACTGCTTTAGTGAAGCAGGCACACAAAACCAACCAGTCATCTCACATCCTGCAGCTGTTTGTCCTGTATTTCCACCACCCTGTCTTTTCTCTCACGTCTCCCTCTCTCTTCTCCAATCCCTCACAGTTTGACAATGACCTCGTGCTCACTCTCGATCCTGACAACCGCACATCCCCATGGCGACACCTTGACAACAACATTCTCACAGGTAAAAAAAAGCAGCCAGCCAAACCACTCTAGCGTTAAACCGCCTCAGTCAGCAGTTGGGTTTCATGCTTCAGATGCCTGTGAAACACAAAACTCTTGATCCCAGCTGGTACCTCAGCAGATGCTTGTTTGTGATTCTTTTTCTTTTCTTTTCTTTAAAATTCATCCCCACACAAAGAAATGTTACTGTAACTTATGTGAGACATGTTTTTGTTTATAGATTGAACAACTAAAGGCAGATTTATGAGGCCTTTTTAGTGGAACTATCTGACTTGTATACTGAAATCTTTAAAATAAAAACATCTTTAAAATGTCTACTATTAAACTTCCCTAAGTACGTTCCACATTTACATGTTTGCAGTTGCAAATACTTAGTGTTTACTCATTTACCTGTTTAGAATAAAACCAGTTTAGATCTAAATATTTGATATAATCCATCTCCAACACTGCAAACACCTGCTACTTATTAGTTTTAGCATTTAAAGAAGAGCAGAGATGCTCATTCAAGATAAAACTGTTTTGTTATCTTTAGTTTGTTTATCCCTGTTAACATCTTTTGCATAAAATAAACCTGTTTTGTCATGTTTCTATGGTTTCGTCTTCAATTTATTAAATTTGTTTTATAGGAGACACGCCTGTGATAAAAAATGAAGTGACAATAACAAAACCTTTACCTGTGGAAATGTGTAAGCATGCCTAGAGTTATTTATAATCACATTTATCAATGCTATGTGTTTTACGTAGCGTTTTTCTTTTTAAAAACGATGTTTGTTTTTTCTGTTGCAGTATTCCAGGTTAAAGCAGAACCACCATCTCCTGCATCCTCACTGGAGTCTGACTATTCAGTCTCACCTGACCCACAGGTGTGGCTTTAAAAAACCCACTAGCGATGAGTAGAAGACATGCATTTCAGTCCACAACAAGAAATAAATGATTTAATTATCTTACTGTTCTCTCTCTGCTCAGGTCACAGTCAAAGGTGAAAACCCTCCAACTCCTCCTTACATGTATGGAGACGTGCTCTCGCCTCCACTGGGAACGATGGAGGTCACCGTGGCAACGACAGTAGTACCTCCACTGCAGAGCCAGATTCCTACAGTGACACAGACGCAACTACAGACGCCGCTGACATCTGTCCCAGCTGTCATTAATGGAATTCAGACACAAGCTGCAGGTAAACGAAGTTAACCTCTCGTACGGTAAAGGTTTCATTTCCACCACCTAAGATCAGGCCTGCAGCCTCATTCTTAAGTCAGAGCAGATAAAAAAGTTTACTCATGCCACACAAAGACATTAGCTTATTCAAATTCTAACCCTGATTTTTATTGCACAGTTACTGTTCATGAACATCCTTTCATCCATTATCTACCGCTTATTGTGAGGCCACAGTGCTAACTAACTGTCACCGTGCAGCTCTGGTTGATAAATGGAAAATTTAGCTAATCATAAATGTTGCAAATGCTTCAGTCACCTTACTTCTCTGCTGTGAGCCATCAAGGCCAAGCCCAATAGGAGACCTTTTAATATACCAGTCAGCCTACGGACCAACCCTCAGCTGCAGGCTGAAGAGCAGGTGTGTTCAGAGTCGCTGAGGCTGCTCCGACATAGCGGGAGGATTAAAGTGTAGGGTTTCATCTATAGAAGAGAGGATCATCAAGCAGATGGAGGATTAGCTGGATGCATTCATGACAGATCATTGATTCCATAGTGGTTTTAATGTTCTTGTTTATGTAGCATAATCTTTCTTTACCATTGTATTAACATGTTTATTTAACTTCCCTGTTAAAACCTTCGTAAATGTTTAAATGCTTGAGTATAAAGTAAATTGATGACTCTTCAAATTGTGGTAAAGAAATGTTTCTTATCAAGGAAAATGAGACAATTTAGGCCGGAGAAAGAGATTCTCAGCAAGATTGTAAAAGAAAAAAAAAAGACTTATTACTATTTTTATTTGGTTTGCTTGTTTGTCACACAGAAAAACTGGGGCACGCTCGGTTCTGCCTGAGAAAATGGCCTCAGCAGACATGATAGTAGATAGATTTTTCCTCTTTGTGAATGCAAATAACTTGTCGTAGCTAGACAACTTTATCTGCATGTTATGGATAAGTTCCACCTTATTTGCATGCCACGGTTTGGATTTTCTTTGTCCTGCTTGAGTTTATGGAACGAGGGAGAAACTTATTGGTGCAAAGCTGTTTAAAAAGCCCTACTATGTTTTAAAATGCACTACGACACGACACAGCATATGTAACACCTGCTGTCTATCCCTCAGTCTTACCGAGCTCTGCAACAATGAAGGCCACCACCATCCTGAGCACCAAACCACCTATTCAGCCTCGACCTGTGTGTGTTGCCACCCTTCCTGTCCCTCAGAACCCAGCGCCAGCCAAGACCCTCATCCTGCAGGGACTCCCCTCCATAGACCAGACGAGACCTGGTAGGAGAGAAAGAGATGGTGTTTGTTTCAAGTTGCATGAATATAGATTGGAATGATTGATTATGTGTTAATGTAGTGGGTATTTACCAATATAAACTGTGGTTAAAGTCAATTTCAGCTGTCAGATAAATGTAATATAGTACATTTTTAATCGTTCTATCTGATTTAACTAAAAGTAGAAAATTCTACAAAACAAAAACAATGTAGCAGCTAGACTCTGTCTCCTGCAGCAACAGAGCATCCTTTTCTTATCTCTCCTCTCCAGTGGTCCTCTCTCCGTCGGTCTGCCTCGGTTCTACCCCAGCCATCGTCAAAATGGAGCCCGTCTCTCCCAGCATCCCCCAGCACTGCTCCAGCCCTACCGCCTCCACCACCAGCAAACCCATCGTCCCAGCAACCCCAACGTTACCTGGCAACAACGCCAATGACATTGATGTGAGTAGGAGATGCAGTGACTCATGCTGTTTACTTGCTGTTTGGAAGATTCTCTAATATCTTCTGCATTTTTCATCAGTCGGTTTCCACTATTGCTGACTTTGACAGCGACTGGTGGGTGGACATCTCCCTGAAGCTGCTTTACTTGACACAATACATAAATCCATTGATATCTGAGCACATACCACCTTAATGCTGTTAGGTTATATCATCCACCTTCCTGTCCTTCAATCCATTGGTTCTTTATCATTTTGCCTTTATTTGAGCATTTTGCTCCTCAACATTTCCGTACTCATCCTCTCCTAATTGGTTTTCTGAACCTAACGTCCTCTTTTTATCCCTTCCTCTCATCTCTCTTATCTCATTGTCTCTTTCCTGTTATCTCTTTGCAGATGAAGGTACTGAAGCGGCAGCAGAGGATGATCAAGAACCGGGAGTCTGCCTGCCAGTCAAGAAAGAAAAAGAAGGAATATCTGCAGAACCTGGAGGCTCAGCTGAGGGAGGCCCACCAGGAGAACGAACGGCTCCGCAGGGAGAACCAGGCACTGAGGGAGAGACTGGCTGGGAAGGAGGTGAGGGTGGACGGGATAAAATGAGTAGATGCAAATACAAACATGCAAATTGGTTAAAAGGAATTTTATAAAGACTGATTTCTCAGCTGAAGTTTAGCAGTTAATATAAAGCTCCTTATGGGTTAGCAAAGCTTCACACTGTAAGATATGATCACTCACATTAACCTCACTTCCCAGTGTTTTTAATTTTACAGTTAATAAATGTTAAAGGAAAATTATTCTGGCTGCAGAAATCTTTTAACAGCACTTGAGTATTAATATTTTATATGGAGTTTTCCTGGCTGCAGGGAAAATCTATTGTTTTTACATGAGAGGAAGTAGCATTTAGTAAATGTTGATAGGGGAGGAAAAAGTCTCCAGACAGGAGAAACTGGAAATGCACACAAAAAAACAAAGACAAAAATGTTTGAACCTGTCAGACTAGAATGAAGAAGATCCTTTAAGACAATATTCACTAACAGATTCACCACGAAATGACAGCGATATCCATCACCAGCTGAAATCCAAAGATCACAACATTTCTACACATTTAGGGAATAAAATATTTATAAAAAATGATGTGTGAATCTCTTGTGTTTTATAAGGGAAGCGACTCTACAAGCAACAAGAGAGCCGTGTGTGTCATGGCTGTGCTGCTGTTCATGACCTTCAGCTTCAGGCCCGTCAGGTAGAACGACTCAGCAAATCCTTCATGCTTTTTGTAGTTACTGAAAATGTGACCTTCCAACAGAAAAGCTTTGAGTTCAGCTTTGTCAAACAACAAGATATGAAGCAATAACATTTTGTTCCATTAATGGAAATTAGATTATTATTTGGATTTGTTTGTTATAGCTGTAGAAATGCATTTTATTTGTATTACTAACTAACTGTATTGCTGGTGTTAATGGGTTTGTTTTGTTTAATCCGTCCCGCTCTGAAACTGCGAACTGCTTGCATGAATTAATCACTAACAAAGATTTTTGGTTCGCTTTTCCCAGCTTTGGTTTGAACTGTGTGGCGTTTCATCTCTACAGCATCACAGACAGGAAGTTACCAGCAGATCTACAGGAAGATCTGGTGCCTTACACAGGACGGCGGCTCCTGGAAATCGATCAGCAGCAGGCAGCAGCTCAGCCTCACAGCACATTTGAAGACAAAACGGAGACGGACGAAGACGGAGGGGACGAGCGATGGAAGAGAGGAGAGACGGAGAGATACACTTCAGAATCTTATCAGTTCAGGTGAGAGAAATCTGGGCTGGAACCAGCCGATACCGACAGCGTGGAGCTGAGAGCTGAACGTGTCACAGGGGTTTTCTGTTCCAGGCATTGCCTGTGTTCATGTTGCGTTACTGTGGAACAAAGCGCATAATCACTGGAAAATACAATTTGTTTGGGTAGTTTTGATCGTGCTCATAAAACGGATGGAGGTTACTTCAGGAAAGACGGTCAAGATTTACTCCATCCTGAGAAAAGCGGCTCATAAAACCTTTTGTTGGATCACTTTGCTCAGGTTTGCTAATCATTTAACTTGAGTTGCTTTGGATCTTTCTCTGTGTGCTTCTGCTGCTTTGTGAGTAAATTCAAGCCTGTAGAGTGAGGACAGTTTCAGCTTGCTTTCTTGTTTTACTTGTTAAAATTGTGGTTGCTAAACAGGAAGCTGGCAACAACACCAGAGTCAAGCTTGTTCTAATGTGACCTCATCTTATTGTTTCATTTACAAGGCTGTCGTAGGAATCTTTTATGATTCTTCTGCTTGGTCCTGCTTTATCTCACATCTAAATTTAGATAATATTCATATTATAACTCTTCTTAGCTGTTTAGTTTCTTTATTGTTATTTCATTCTCTGGAAATACACAAGCCTGTAAGTCACATGACTGAATGTGAGCAAAAAGTAGTGTTTTTTTTTTAATCTGGTGCAGAATTAAATGTGAGCCAGAATAATCAAAAATGCAGATTTTCATTTTGTAGGATGAGCAAAGATTAATTCTGAGACTGGACTCTGTAAAAGAAGTTATGTGTGACGGTTTTTATCCCCTCGGCTGGGTGTGAAAAGCCTTACAGAAAGCAGTAAGGACGTTTTGATCGCACGCTGAAAGTGTTACCGTTACACACTGAGCTCAGAAAACTATTAAAGGTTCCCCGACTGCTTCTCACTGAACACTTTCACACCTCACTGAAATGTTTAGACATTCAACCAAAGTGTTTTTCAGCACATCGCTTACTTCCTGATATGATAAAGAAGTTTTCTGCTCGCACCAACAGACTATATAAAACGCAGATGTTCACTTGAGAAACAAAGTTGCTCGTTTGCTGCTGCAGCTTTTCCTCATTGGCTTGTGTGTTTCATTGTGCAGAAATCTGAGCAACATCTTCAGCGACATGAAGGACCTGGTCCTGCAGGACATCGATCGTTACTTCACCTCCTCAGACTGCCGGCAGTTTAACCGCTCCGAGTCTCTACGGTGAGTCATGTTCAGTTATAAACTCAGATTTATGCTGCTTTAGTCTCACACACCTGCTTCATCACATTGCTTTTAAACAGTACAGGTGATTAATTACAGGTCAAAAGTTTTAATAATTATTTATTAGAAACTATAAGGGTGCAACCAGTTATTCATATCTGTTAATTAAGTTTGTTTACTATTTAAAAAAAAGTACACTCAACATATTAAAACCCAAGGTAAATATTTTAATCAGCAAAAAGGAATTACTGTGTGTTATTGTTTCTTTATACAAATAAAATTATTTATAATAAATATCATTGGTACCTGTGTGGTCACCTTCAGGGGGTTTAGCTGCATTTGTTTTTAGTCTCCACTCTGGAGTGCGCCGCTAGCTGGCTGCATATTGTGTTAACCCGTAAAATATTACGGTCTATGGAGGTTTTAACAACACCTCCCTCTCTGCTACTCTACCAACGGTCCAACAGTTTGTCAGCTGCTCCACCAAATAAAATAAAACGTTGGATTTATTTTATGCACGTATTAAAAATGGATACAGCTACTCGTTCCTGCCACCTTTAGGAAGGTCTGACCATCATCTGGGTCTTCTCGGCTCCTCCTACAAGCCCATCATTCAGCAACAAGCTGTCATTAGACTTAAACCTTGTGTGATGATGCTGAGGATGCTCTGAGAGGAAGCTTCCCGGCTACAGACTGGAATGTCCTCTGTTTTCCTTATAGAGATGAGATCAACAGCTTGTTTGTGACAGATTATATAAACGTCTGTGTGAACAGCACCAAGACAAGACCAGTGAGGTACTTTCCCAGTAACAAACTGTGGTTCACCAGTGACCAGAAGAAGCTGCTGAAAATTTGTATTTCCCTCCAGGATTAATGGAGTATTTTTAATGTAATTACATTAACCTCCTGCAGCTCTGTCCTGCTTATTTTACTGCATTACAACTTGATGCTAGCATGGCCATAACTAGCTTGTTCTGCTCCCTTATGTATGTAATAGGTTTGTTTTTGGTGTTGTCGTAGCGTTTATACTCCGTGTCTTTTGTGTTGCCATGGTGATGAAGAAGATTCATTCACAATTGGACAGTGCAGAGTTCAGAGTTCGCTCTTGTTCTGATGTCAGATAAAGGCACCGGTTTATTGCAGTAATGCACCGTTAGAAAGTAGTTTGCACCTGCTCAGCACACTCGCACAGCTTTCTTCAAAAGTTCTCCCCATCTTAGCTTTTGTCTGCTTCTTCTTCCTCTGCTTTGTTCCTTTCACCTACTAAACGTCCTTTCAACACTAGCCCTGCTCTGGTGGTACAGCTCTGTTTGCACTTGTGAGTGATGCATTCAGGTGACTTGCAGATTCATGGCTTCACACAGCAATGACAGGAGATGGACAATAGAGTCTGTGTGTCAGTGTATCTGTTTTCCTTGTGAGTGTTAATCTGCCTTTAGCAGTCTTTTAGGATCACATCACTTGAACAAATCAGCATGACTCCCGGGCTTTTTTCTGCTCAGGTGGTACTCGGCACTTCTCGGATCTCTTTTTAGGTTAAGGTTATATCTTTCTTCTTTCTTTTTTCTCTTTTTTTTGTATCGTCTTGGGTATTTTGTCTTTCAACCAAGGCCATCTTCTTGTTTTTATATTTTTTTCAACCCTTAATCAGCTGCAAGAAGGACAAAAAAGCACAACTTGATCAAGTGGTTGGTTCTACGTTTAGCTTCTGCAACAACGAAAAGCAACTCCAGTATTTATACACAATCCTGTCTGAGCTGCCAGGTAATCATGAGAACCACAAAGCCAGAAGACGGATGGTGTGAAGTAGTACGGGTTCACTGCTTTGCATGCACGTCACCTTTTCCTGTGTGTTTTCATTACTAAGGCCTCATTAACATCTGAATAAAAGGGAAGGAAGCACTTTTCGCTAGCTTAACATGTTTATCAGTTTCAGAAATAAACGCCTCAAACCTCGATCAAAAGCAGGCATTAAAATATGTTGTTTGGTTTAAATAGTCTGGACTGTAAGGTAAATAAACTGATGGAAGGTTTTTTGTATTTTTTAATGTTTAAGGCTGGCGGACGAGCTGAGAGGCTGGGTCCATCGGCATCAGATTGACCGGAAGAAGTCTGGAGGAAAACCAAAGCATGCCAAGAAAGCGAAGATCGCTCAGGTCAGAAATGTTTCCTAAGGAACATTTTAAAAACATGACAAATGGGAATAATTACACACATTAAGTAAGCCAGGCTCAGCTGAATAAATGCACTTTTTTTTATTTTGTCATTTGATTTTACGAGCTTTTCATTCATATGAGTTAAATGTTATTTCTTATGTTTTAAATCAGAAAGCTCAACTAAGGAAGACAAACTTCTCCAGATACTTGCCGATCCAGACTCACCGCTCCATTGAAAGGTACCGACGCTTCACAGCATTTAGATATTTATTATCCGAGTCGTCTGAATTAAATTTCCAACAATAAAGGTCAAAGATGCTTAATCGCCCTTCCTGTTATCCTGAAGCTTTGTGATCTATTTTTGCATCCCATCCAGCTGTCAGATTATCACATTTTTTCCTTCCGTCGCTGCAAAATATTAAACTAATTTCAGAATTTATCCATCAATCATTTTAACACTTTACAGATTCAGTAACAAAGCTTAACTTTCTTTGTCTTTTCTTCATCCTGTAGTCAGCTGCAGGTGCTTCCTGGTCCAGAGGTCACCTACAGCGACTTCTTGGACGCCATTGACCGGAGAGAGGACACGTTCTACGTTGTCTCGTTCAGACGGGTATGACGGCACATATATCCTACACCGCACTACTTTTGCCACTGTGGTGCTTATTTGTTTTTTAAAAAGCAAGCAGTGAAGACTAAATGCCTCCTTTGTTGCTTCCTGCAGGACCACCTGCTTCTTCCCGCCATCAGTCACAACAAAACCAGTCGGCCCAAAATGTCTCTGGTGATGCCGGCTATGTCTGTTAACGGTGAGTCGGTCTGGAGATGGAACAAGCCGAAAGCCTTTTAAATGTTTATTTTGTACTCATTTTGGACTAAAGTGATGGATGGTTATCAATTTGTTCTTGCTTTGTTTGCTTTTCCTTCTTTTCTCTCCTCCTCTTCCTCAGAGAGTCTCTATAACTCATCTCAGGGTTACGAGATGATGATGCAGGTCGACTGTGAAGTTATGGATACTCGAATCGTCCCCATCAAATCTTCCGCCGTCCCTCCATCTCTCCGTGATCCACCCCAGCCTGCACCTTCCTCCCACCATAACGCCCACCATCACCACAGCAACAATACCTCGCTCCGAGGGCGCCACCAGCACCAGTCTTCCTCCACGTCCTCTTCTTCCTCATCATCATCGGCCCCTCCAAGGCAGCCTTTACCAGCCCGTAGACGGACATCCGGGTACTTTATCAGCCAGTCAGAGGGAGTTTAGTGAGGTGTTGCCATGGAGATGGTAGGAACTAGAAGTGGACAGTAACAAGTTCAATGTTTCACTGCTGTTGGACTAAGAATCAAAGGAACTGTAGATAAACATAATACAGATCATCCCCTTTTCAGAGACGTTGAGTTGGCCCACAAATATACATCCCATCTGTACTGGGGTAAAATTCACTACCACTCCAGAGAAGGTGGGAATCCTGGAGAAAATAATCTCCCGTAGTTTTATCCAGTAATAAATACAGTTTCTGGTACTAATGACATTTTGAAGAGAGCTTCCTTCCCAGACAGTTTTCTAATATATTATGTGTACGTTAAACAGCGAGGTGGATGCAGACAAGGCAGCGCATCCCACTCAGAAACAGTGCTGCGTTTTTATGTATAATAGGGAAATTAGTGGCAGACCTGTCAGTGTGTTTAAGGGCTGAGGTGGTGAAAAGTATAGCGTTTGTTTTGGCTGCTTAATAAACTGTTGCTGCACATTTTGATGCTCCTGTTCAAAGAAGCATATTTAAAATAATCAGCAGTTTTGGTTGTTTCTACAATAACTCTGGTAGTAACATCTCTTAGGATGAGTTTCTTGTCTGGATAATGTTTTGCAGCCACACTCCCTGTGTCCCTGTGGACTTCATCTTTCTGTTTTGTTTGAGTTTAATGAGTCTGTCACAGAATGAAAAAGGCACACTGTCTTTGCTGAGTTTAGGGAGTTATTTTTAAGAGTTGTTTTAATTTGGGATGCATTTTTGGACCATGGACACATTAGACCGGTCACCTAGTAGCCAGGGTTTTAGACTTTTTTTTTTTTTTTTTAAGTTTGTCAAACTTTTGGGTAAGAAAAAATGTTTTAAGGAGAAATTACAAACAAAAATCCACAGAACTGCCACAAAAGGCATAATAATTGAAAATACACATTTTAAACAGACAGGACTTGCATATTTTTTTATTTTTGACAAAGATGAAAAAATATTACTAATAGAATATTGTGGTTTTCTTTTCATAGCTGTTTCAATAGAGACAAAAATTCTGTAAAGTCCAGTTGTTTCATGTCTAATATAGTTTTTTTTTTTTGGCTTGAAAAAAGAACCTAAAAAGTTTCTTCCACTACTTTTTAGAGATGGGGACATAACTAAAGAGATGTATGATAATCATTTTATTTTATTTTTTTTTATGTAAATAAGTTGAATTAGACCTCCACATTTTACAGTGTAAATATGAGCCTGAATGAAACGGTTTATTGACGGCTGATGTGACGTATAGTGAATATCATCTCTTCCATTAAGTCCCGTCCGCTGTAGTAACTTTTAACGGTTTAAGGTTTTCTAGCAGAAAGGGTTACATAAATTAGATTATGTAATAATTAAAATGTCTCATACATGGCTAATTCAGTTAAAAAAAATATTTGCATTAGAGGGATGCATCATGTTGCTCCAATCAATTTTCTAGTTTTTTTTTTGTACTGTAAGCACAATGTGTAAATTTAACCTTTGTTGGTTGTTTTGTTCCTTTTGTTTGTTTTGTTTGGCAGCTCATGAAAACCACTTTTGAAGCTTCACTAACATCCTGCTTCACGTCTCAGCTGTCACATTTACCTGTGTAATTTTTTCTGTTATTTAATAGATGTAAATATGAGTGTAGATATTATGTTTGTATTTTACACATTTTCAATTTTGTATATTTTTTTTGTTTTCACAACAAAAAGTAAAACCATGAGAAAAATTGTGGCGTTTTCTGTCATAAGAATCAAATATTTAGTATTTGTGTTTTTTAACCAAGTAGACCAAGCAGCGTGTCCTTTGTTCACACTGTAATCTCTATAATAAATTATCTCTTCAAAATGCAACTGAAAATTGCTTAAGATGGCACTTTGATCCGATAAATCTGTCGAGTTTTACAGAATTCAGAATAGATTCTTCTCTCATCCTCAACGGCTTTGATACAGTATAGTTCCATCTTCTTCCTCGTTTTTCAGACTCAAGCTGAGTCAAAGGGGTAATTTACCTAAAATATAAGCAGCTTATTTAACTTCCTCGTTAAACACCCTGTGGAAGCTGAACTGCTTAATCAAAGTCCAGAAAGGATCATGTTTGCATTACATACATGACTTCCTTCTGTGTATCTGCAAACATTTGCCTGCTTCCCTGCATGTTCTGTTCAGCCAGTGCCAGCATCACAGAAGGTAAAAGACTGTCACTAAAGAAAATGGAAATATGCTACTTAGTTTTGTTTTTTTATTATGGCTTGTTACTTTTTGTGAAAAATTTGCAAAAAAAGTGGGCATGTTATAAAATGTTTTTATAAGAGGAGGTGATAAATGTGTGTGAAGCTGTTGGGACAATAATGGCCACATTTTTCAGCTGGGTAGCGGTTTTTATGCTCCATTTCTCTTTACTGCTCAGATTTCTGGTTCATGAAGCCTGTAGAATAGAAAACTTGATGGTTACTGAAGCTTTGGTGAAATTGGTTTTAACAAAGGGTCTCTAAATTAGTACTAAATACTTAATTTTCTCCTGCTTAATCTTGTTTTATTTCCACACAGATGTAATTTTTTTTAGTCCATACATAAGTCTGGAAAGATTTAGCCTATTTTTTATAAGCCACTAAGTAATAGTTAACATTTTTTAACAAACAAAAAAAAGTAAAAAGAATAAAGTTTCCTCGTCTCAATGACTTACTTTGTCAAAATTTCAGAAAATGTGAAGTTTTAGATCAGAAGGAAAAAAAATCATGTTTGATTTATGCTGTCAATTTTAAATTAATCTAAAAAATCAATAACAATTTAAACTGTCATAATCTGGGATCATTTTGTATACTGTTCATTGTTTTTCTTTTCTTTTTTCTGGCCTTTTTTTTTACTAATGAGAGTGAAGGTATGATGTAAATATATAGTATGCATCTTTTTTTATTTAAATGTAATAAAGAATTTATAAATATGATTAATCATTCATTCTTTTCTAATGTCAGTAATTACTGGAATTCAGTTTGAAACAGGATTTTTTTTTGTTCAGTTTTGTGACATTTTTTTTAAGTAAATAACTACAGTATTTGATAATATTGGCATTTTCTGTCTTGGGGATTCAAATTCGTGATTATTTTTTTTTTATTTTATGCTACTTTTATTATTTTGAAAGAAAACTCAAGTCTTATTGATAAATCACCCTAATTGCAAAGTAATAAGAACATTTACAATACTTGAAATAAATGACTGAATGAAAACAACTGATATGTAGAAATCATTCCGCACACATATGGACTTGTAGTAAGTAACTCAGCCACAAGGGGGCGGTGGCGCACTGCAAGCTGATAGAAACTGCAATAAACTGATGTTCGATAAGCAGAAGCAGAATTTAACTCAGGTGCGCAGATTAAGTAAGGTAGGCAGGGTAGCTTTGGTCTGCCAGCAGATGAATAAATTTAATCTGTTGTATTTTCCAGAAAAATTGTAAGAAACGGCATTGTAATGATTTTAACAATTTTTCTACTAAAAAGGAGAAAGAAATTGAATAATGAAATTTTATAAAATGTCAATGAAGAAAAGAGGAGTAACAGTGATGAAGGCCAGTGGGCGGGGCTACAGAAATAAACATCAAAAACAGCATGAAAGACACCTGAAAACCCAGGTGAGTGAAAAAAAGATTGTTGTCAGGTGAGTCATATGATGGACAAATGGAAAATATGATGGTCAAATGGAAAATACCAGTAAAAAATAAAAAAACAGACTCATATTCTCAGTGTTTTGTGCCGCTGCTGTGTTTCCTTGTGTTATTCACAATCATTTATTTTCAAGTTTATTTTTGTTCCCTTCAATTTAACCTGAGATGATAATCCACATATTTCAGTGTGAATTAGTGTACAGTTATCTGCAGTGGAAATCCCCAAATGAGTTGCTTACATGATGTTCTATCCTCTGTGTGAGAGTGAGTGCTGAATGATGCAGGGTGTGTACTTCACTGTCTGATTTTAATGCTCAGTCCTAATGATGGTTTTCTTTATCTCAGAGTCATCAGCTTTTCAATCTACAGCTGAATGCCAGAGAGACATAAAATCCTTTGTCATATTTGGAAGTTCAATAAAGACTACACCATATGCCAAATATTTTTAAATACACTATATATACCATTATATATATTATATTACCAATATATAACAACAAAAAGGTGTTGCTCTCTATTTTTTCCTCATTTCAACATATTTTTATGAACAGTTTTAATTCAAGCAGGATTAAAAAGGTTTTAAGTCAAAGTTTTTTTTATTTTTTTTATTTTAAACCAAACGTTATAAATAAACATTATAAATAGATTGTATCACATAGCAATCATTACATTGTTCAGAGCTATTGTTGGTGCTTTTTCTCCTTCAGGGGAAACTTGGGTGTTCTGTCATGAATCCAGTTCAGTCAAAGTTTCTGGCAACTTGTCTGGAATGAATCCTGAAATTAATGAGGATGAAATAGATGATGGCTGCAGTATGATGTTAATTCAGGCCTGGCCGTGGGCACACAGTCAATGCCTGAAGGTTTATTTGCTCTTAGTGAAACTCCCATCAAAACATTTACAATGGAAAATTAATCTAGACGGACACACCTTTGTTCTTATGTACGGCTTCTTATGAGTGGGAAAGAGCTGCCTCTTGAGACATAAACGGGACAAAGCAGTCATCATGTAAAAATTAAGACATTTCCTAAATGGGTGTCATAAGCACATAATGGTCTATAATTACCTGCTTGTTAAAGTAATAAACAGGGAATAGCAGTTAAAGACTTTAAGAGCACTCTATAAAAGTAAAATATGTCTTATGATTTAAACATGTAGGTTATTATGAATGAATTAGCTGCAAAACAAAAAATGGAGAGGGGCATTAATCTGATCCACATCATGTACATTCAAGCACTTAAAGTAGAAAATAAAACACCAAGTTGCCACACTTGCAGCTGTGGGCTCAAAATATTAATGAAACCTCTGCAAAATGTCAATATGGAGTAAAAAGTTGGAAACAAAATGTTTGCTTTCCTGCCCCTAAGAGTGTATTTCTTCAGCAGGTTAAGTAAGAAATGAAGGAGAAACAGCAAAACAATAAAAAAAAATAATAATTAAGAGAGCTGTGAAGAAGTTGTCAAAGTTCCTGAGCTGATGTAGCCCCACACACAGATAATCAGGAGACACTGATCAACACAGAGATAAACACAGCAGATATACATTGAACAGGTCTATTTGTTGAATTAATTAGCAAAGATAGTTATTTATTGCATATCCACTGAAGATGTCATTTTTTACTTTTCTGCAATGATCTTCAAATGATCTAAACACTAACTTCCACTACTGTGTCCATGTTATTTATTTATTTACATCCAGCAGATCCAGGGATTAATAGCGGTGTGGGTTTCTTGATTTAGCACAAAGTGCAGAACCCCAAGAAACCACAGAAAAGCTTGTTAATGAAAACACTGAGACAGTTTTCCTAACAAAGTAGATGTCAGGACTTTGTGTTGTAGGATGTTTAATTTGCATTATTTTGTCCACACACTGTCCTTCAGAAGATCACAGGGTTAGCGTAAAGCTAAAATAAAATGTACTCTGAATAAAATTATTACTGAATTAATCAAACTCTGAAGTGCAGGAAATGGGGCTGTCACACATTGATGTGTTGGTTGTATTCTTGTGCTCATTAAGGAACTGGAATAAGTTATAAAAGCACAACTGTGTGACAGCAGATGCATCTCTGATCAAAAGCAAAAACATTCACACTAACAAACAAACAGGCATCTGTAAGTGCCCGAATCCCACCAAAGTAGAGCATAAAAAACTGTCAAACAGAAGCCACATTAATAATCACTAAGATGTAAATGTACCTTATTTTAGTATTAAAGCTAAAGAAAAAAGTAAAGAAAATTTGATTTAGCAACAAAAAAAATCTGAAACTTTTCAAGTATCATTTTTAAATAAATTACCACTAAGCTGAAATATGTCTGCTGTAATACTAAGCTCTTGTAGCTACAATTGTTACAATCGTATCTATTGTTAGATATCTTTAAAGAGGAAAGTTTGGATCAGAAGGGGTTTTTTTAGCAAAAAACTTAACAGAACAAACTTTTTTTTTGTTCTTACTTTGTCCTAATAGATAAAAATGATCTCATTTATCTTCAGCACACTGTGTTTGAATGGAAATGACAAGAGCATGCTTCCACCTTCTCTTTCCATGCAAATAAATAGTCAATTTCATGGCTATCTGCCACTGGTCCTCTTGGTATTTGAGATCTTCAGACCAGATGACCTCACTGGGCCCGGCTACTTGTGGGGTAAACCGAAAATATATGGGTGTTGTCATTTCACAGCAAAAACTGAATTCCAACCCTGTGATGGTGGCCAGAGGCCTTTTGTTCTGCCAGCAGCAACACTGAGATCAGTCAAAACAAACAACAACTTCCATATGTTGGTAGTATAATTTGTTCTCTCTCTTTATGGCTTATCGTGGTTCGCATGTGCAGACAGATCTGTTTTCACTGAATGACTGAAAGCTGATGCAGGGTCAGACGTCTGTTGCGGTTCAGCTCAGCTCATCCGTCTGAACTCGTATGGACTGAATAAGAGCAATGATGTTTTCTCTTAGCGACCTGTCTTAGGACCATAAGACCTTAGGACAGGTCTATGCACCCTGCCTGCGTAATGGTATCTTAATCTGAGCAAACGGTGAAATAAATTATGACAGTTTATCAGTCTGGAATGATCTTCCACCCTCCTTACGATCGCTTGATTGAACTTTAAAAATGTTTTATTATTTACAAGCTGCCTCTGGTGAAGTTGTTTAGTGTCTTCAGCAACCAAGCAACCAAAAATAATCCCATCTTTTGTTTAGATAAACAAAATTTGATTTGGTTACTTGTAAAAAAAATAATTAAATAATTTCTAATAATAACATTTTATTTGAATAAAATGACTTTTCTGGTTTTGTTGACATTTTGACAGGATCTTATTCTTTTTGGTAATTATCTCATTAAATGAGTTAGTTTATTTTATTGGTCATTAAGTTTAACAGATAGTAAATGGTCTTCTACACTTCAGTGTACTCAAAGAGCTTTAACACTATTCGACACATTCACCCATTCACTCACTCAAACGCTCACACATTCACACAGCGATGACACAGTCCTTGCTTAAGGACACTTCGACATGTGGACCCCAGAGCCGGGACTTGAACCACTAACTTGCTGGTTATGAAATGACCCACTCTACTGACCCAGATGCTGTGACTTCATCAAACGTGTCCGACTGTCGCTTGCATGCCTGAACAGGAAGTGAAAATAAAGATTTTAAAGTATATTAAAAGGCTTATACATTTAAACAATCACTTTGGATTGTCCAAATATAGGAAACATGTATTGAATCTGCAAAGTGTAAAATGTAGTTTGGATCAATAAGTGAAATCACCAGGAACAAAAAAGATGATTTTATCATCCACTCCCATCTGTAATTCCTCCAAGTTGGAGTTTAAATTCGTCACTTGGGACCTTTTTTCCTTTTACTGCTGGTGTTCACTACAGTTAGGATCCTGGATCTGGATCCACTTACCTGTTAAACACTTAGACACTTCATGCAAGCTGGACATAAACATGAACTCTCACTCTGGCAGCAGTGAAAAGATCAGCTTTTTATACCACTGCTTATATGGAAACCCCCGGATTTCACGACTTCCATGCAGGTGTTTATCTGTTGCAGTATAAGATAATGAAAAAGGATTATGTCCTTTCCTTTTATTTATTTATTTTAGGCTGAAGTAAAATATCCGTCAGAGCAGTAAAATAATAGTTAACGGACAAAGAAAAGAAAGAAAGTGGAAAACACAAGTTCAATGGAAAACAGCGGTGAATATTCGGCTCTGTGCTTTCAGTAGAGGTTATTAATTCAGTTTATGTGCCCGCCCTGGGTAGGAAATACCCCGACTGCACACCACTGCTAACAATGCTAACTAAGCTAATGAAGATTTTAAACTTTAGTACTGGAATAAAAATTAATGACAATTTACAAAAAAATATTTTAAAAATATGAGTTTAAATCAAACTGCATTGAATCCCACCCTTTGTTCAGACAACTATCATGCAAAAGCTTTTTATTCTGATCTGATGCTGCTTGTCACAGTGGAACAAATCTTTTCATTTCATGGCTCAAAATTAAATCCAAAACACCCCATGACACTGAGATAGCTACATTCAATTCCCATTTTTGTCTTTCAGCTTTCTGCTCTGTAATCACCAGCAGCTCTCCCCATCTCATGCGTCATGACCAAAATTTGCTGGACTTTTCCAAATGATGAGCATTTGGCTCTATAGTCCAAATAAAGTCATTCCACCGCAGCCACCTCACATAAAACCACGCCTTATTATTTTTCCACTGCAGCTCCATCATACTTAATTATTATCTTATTCATATAATAAATGTCATCTGTGTTCTTTAAACCCTACTTTGAATTTGTAACTAATTTTTTGAAGAGTTCATAGCAAAGTTGTGCATTTTGTTGCTGTTTTGTTTTGTTTGTTGGTCTTAGCAGTCCTGATCAATCAGCTTTCTTGATTGCATGCTGAAATTTTTTTTGTTTTTGCTGAAAAAAAGTAAAAGATGGTAAAATAATTTGTTGTGCTTCTTATAATTCTGCCTACTTTGATGACATAGTTCATATTCATTCATTCCTTTTGATAATGAGTGAGCTACAAAACAGAGATTTAATTCAATTTTATGTATATAACCCAAAATCACAACATAGTTATCTCAAAGGGCTTCACACACAGCAGACATGACGCACAATAAACACAAGTAATGACAACACTAAGCAGACCCAGGACATGCCTGTCCTCAGACTCTCCTTCTCGGTAAGGAAAATGATCAATTAGTCCTACTGGAGTGCAGACATGAACACCCAATCCTAATGCCTGCTGTTGATCACAGTTATGCTAAATTAAGGCTTAGCATGCACAAAGTGTCCCTTTTTTTGCAGGCATTAGTTAAATATTAATGATCTGCCCTTTATCTACAGGACCAATCTTCAATTCCTTATCTTTTTTGTGAGGTGTTATGATACTGACTAACTTATCAGACAGTATCCACTGGGAACCCAGACATATTATGACAAGGTTCACCTAGGAGCTCCAGGATGTAAATTCAATCTTCAACTTTCCCAAAACCTTGCAACACAATTTTAGTCCTGTAAAAAAAATCCTTTGTCCAGATGTTTGCCTGTGTCAGCACAGCTGACTCAAATCAAAGGGTCATCGTGCAGAACTTGACAACCAGCTGTTGGGCCTGTGTCATTTAAATCAGATGTGTTGGAGCGGGAAAGCATCTGAAACCTGCTGGACAGCAGCCCTTAGAGTAGGAGGTCTCTGCCCTAATCTCCACCCAGAATGCACCAGAACACACACACTCCTGGTCCTGTCCTCACCCTGCAGTGACACCTTCAGATCTTTGTTTTTCAGCATTTTCACTCATGAATGTTGTATCATTGTGGCTCCCAGCACTGCTTATTTTCTTCATCTTCATGCACCTGCAGCCAGCACAGCTCTGCCCCCCGGCGGCCACAGCGCTTTATGCAAACAGAATATGTTTTCTATTGAATTAAAGCTGCATTGTTGATGCGTGTTGCTTTGACAACTCTGAAGGATGTTTGTAGTACAATAACAAGAGGAAACACTTCACCTGGGAACCATTCAGTTTGACAGCTGTGTTTCCGGTCGGAGTCAGGGGGGTCTTTAGGGGTTGTGCCATGCAGTCATGTGTGCCAAATAAACGTGTTCTCCGTGCAGCCAGATGTGCAGGTTTGCACTGATGAAATTCACAGCTGTGATGGAAATATGCATCACTAATTTAGGAGCACAACCTGCTGACTTCTGTATTTAGATTGTTCCCTGATATAGTTGTCTTTATGTTCATTAACTTTCTATTTTTTCTTTCATATGAGGTTATTACATCTTTCTGCAGTGGCTCTTTCTGAGTTTCAAAGAATCCTATAAAGCTCAGATTTTCCTTTTAATCTGCTAGTTAAATCTGGTTGTGCATGTTATAAAATAACAGTTATACTATGCCTGTAATTAATTGTTAAGAATGAAAACTTGAGTATGAAATAAGTTAATAGGAAAGTGTGATTTCTGCTGAATGTTTGAGCATTGTTTTTCAGTCCATAGTCATAAGAACTTTGGACACTAAGGTGTCTGAGCTCTGTAGCTTCCATCTTTCAGCCACTCAGACAAAATTTGTACATAAAAACAAACTAATTTGGCTTTTTAAAAATCTTTCTTCATTCTTTGATTGCTACTTTTAGCTTGTGATTAAAAACAGGTTTGATAAATAAATTTATTGTTGCATCCAAAGCGACTTTTTCTTAAAGTTTCACTTGTTCACAATGATCAAATGTAATGAACGTATTGTTACTAACATAAAGGTAAAAAGCTACTGATGTGTATTCAGCTCTCATTTTAAGTGTGTGACTGTGGGCTGTAGCGTGCACCTGTATTTTACATTACAGTGGTCCCCAAGGAACAAAAACAAGCACCCTCTTAAAGTCCACTGAGTACATCTAACTTGGATGCTAAAACTCCCATAACATCTGTAAGAACACCTCAAGGGATATAATATATATATATATATTGACACCCTTGCTTCCCCTGCTGACTGATGGAGCCTTTGTGGAAAAACATCCAGCTGAGTTATTTCTGTTACTTTATTTGGGTATTTAAAGTCTTTTATTTGTATTTTTTCTTATTAATAATATTAAGGGTTAAACCTTCCCAAGGAAGCTTTTACCTCAAATCATTTATTTATCTAAGTTTTTTTCATGTCAAAAATGAAAAAGTATTTCTCATAATTAAATTAATTTAGTCAAATAGGCACAAAGTACTAAAACACACTCATGTAGTCTCACACATCCACACACGTGACACAAAAATACATCCTGACACCTTGCCGCTACAAATGGTCACTGAGCTTCATGACTACCTCTGCCAGGGACATGGGGAGGTTACATGGCATTATGTAATGTTATAAGGTAAGCCCATAGGTTTGTGTTATATATGTGTTATAGCCCATAAGGATGAGTTGGTGGGTAAACATGCTCTTTACAGCGCCTGGTTTTACTCAGCCTCCTCCAGGCATTTCCTACCTAAACAGAGTCTTGCAATAATTTGATGAAGCCCATTGACATCAAAATATTTAGTAGTTGAGTATCTGATACGATTTAAATTGATATAGGATGTGAAAGATTAGTTGCTTTTATCAAACGTTCTAATTATTTTCTAACAATAAATGTGATTTTCATTATTTTTATTATTATTATTGTTATTGTTATGGTTATTATTATTATTATTACCATTATTTATTATTATTATCATTACTATTATAATTATCATTATTATTACTATTATTATTTTATTATTATTTTTATTCTTATTCTTATTATTATTATGGGATCATAAAAAAAAGTGCTGTCACCAGTATGCTCAGGAGCACCCGGTCAGTTCTGGTCAGTAAAAACAAGAGAGAACAGGCCTGTTTGATACCATAGATTCTTTCTCTGCAAGAATCAGAAGAATTTATCACACAATAAATCCATTTTTCTTTCAATGTCTGCAGACAGAGCAGAGAGCCAGTTGGCCTTGCGGTCGACATGCTTGGAAACGGGAAGCAGATTCAGATAAGGACACAGCTTGAAAGTTGTTGCTCTTATTTCGATCCTCTGGGTAGATTCTCCAAAACTCCCAACAGGAAGCACAAAAATGGACACGTGGGTCAACATCTGGTCTTAAATGTGCAATCAGTGATCCAAACATCCGTCTGAGGGTTCAGAACCGCTTCCCTGTCGCAGCTCTGAAAACCCACGTTTTTTTTTGCATCTTTCTACATCCTTTCATATGAAATTGGTAAATTTTTAGATGGATTTCTTCAAGCCTTCAAACAAAATACGTGTTCAGAGTCTTCACTCTAAAGCCATTTGCTTCATGCAGCATGTTTTAGATTGTTTAGTGGACGTTTTTTAGGTTCATCATGGTTTCCAGCAGGTTTGGTAAATATGAGTTATGGAGCTGTTTTTATTTCTTTTTCACAGTTCTTTGGTTCTTTTTAGATTTAGCAGCGGTTAGTTTTTGTCCTTAACCTCTTAGTTGGTCTGCAACTGTCAGGGCACAAAGAGACAAAGAGAAATCCATGTGTTTAGCTTGCTGACGTCCAGTGTGCATCTTGTACAAGTGCTGTGACAGAAGGTTATAGAGACTGAACTGTGTGGCTACAAAACTTCTTTTTTCCTTTTCTGTTTTATTACATGAAGCTGACAGCATAAATCTCTGTGGGTTGATTTAACGTTGAATTATAAAATGGATCCTTTATTTAACTAAAAGCACTCGGACACAGACCACGTTGAGACACACAGTCACCTTGGCTTATTATGACTTACACCCCTCGGTGTTAGTCCTACCTTTGATTCATTTATTTCAATTCATAACTCCATAAAAACAAACTTTTAGCAATATGAGTATTTTTATGGAGTTATGAAAACAGCCCAATCTCACAATGATAAAGAACCTTCTAAAAAATGACTGGATCCAGATGGTGATCCGGATCACCTCCAAATCTTCATCACCTAGTCTTTATCCCAGATGGGACATTTCCTGAGAATTTAATCAAAATCTGTTTCTAACATTTTTCATTTATGTTGCAAACAAACAAACACTGGCAAAACAAAACTTTCTTTATGGAGGGAAAAAAAACATTGCATTTATCATATATTAAGACTTTTTTCACCTAATTTGGACCGGATATTTCCAGAGGAGCTCAAATTAGACCCCAGATTAACTGTAGCCATCAGCTACAGTCTCTACAGGTAAAATAAAAATGCACTGTGTCCTTTTACTTCTGAAGTTTAGCGGCAGGTAGTACACAATGAGTAGGCAAATTAACATTTAAAATATGGTGTGGTCGGGGAGTTGCTCTTTATGACTCTATAAAGCCCTTCCTTCACCATTCAATGACCTGAAGTCTTTAAACATACCATTTTCTGAAGATACTGCTTGCTTGGAACCTCAGCAAAATTAAGTGCAAAGACACTATCTGCTCATAATGAGAAACAAAACCTGAGTAGGGCAGAGCCAAGTAGGTACCAGCAGAATTAAGGCACTTAAGCATTGTCTTTTCAGCTTGTGCTTTATGTATCCTCAATCAGATGAAATCGTGATCAATATGTGACAAAGTACCAGAATGGTCAGATTTTTCCTCAGACATTTGCAGCTGGTTTTGTGTGCAATGGGGGTGATTCTCTTAGTGCATTTGACACTTTAGATTTCTGGCATATAATCTCATAATATGAAGTCTAAGCATTGTTGTCTAAACTTAAACTTCAGTGCCTGCAGTTGCTCAGAGTTTCTGTTTAGATCAGGAATTATGTCACAGTAGATGTTAGCTTTCTCTCTCTGTCACACTCAGGCTGCAAATGTACCTCTTAAACCTAAGCTTATGAACTATTTATGGATTTATGTTGTTTGATTGTATAAGACAATGGCTTTTGTCCTGAAATCCTGGTCGACAGACGTCTCATGTTTTGTTTTAACTTAAAATGCATTGTGCAGAAGCAGACCGTATCCAAAGGTATTATTTAATTTATGACGATTGTTTTCTAGGGAAGTAAACAGGTTAGAAAATCTGCCAATCACTTAAAAATAAGCAGATAAACTGATTTTTAGAGAAGAAAAAGTATTTTATAATAGTTGTATTTTATCATACCCACTCTGATCTAACAGCTGGAATGTATTACAATTAAATAATAATAATAAATAATAACTCTTTATTCAATGAAAATTGAATAATTTTGCCCCTAACTGTAAATGTGTGTCTAATTACAGCAGTGTCTGTGACATTACTGTTCTTGTCCTAAGTCAAACCAGTCTTTACCCGGCGCTTTAATTCACTTACTTAAAGCAGGAAATTCTTCATTCCTTTAAGACAACATGAGCTTAAATTAAAAGAACCAAAAATATGTTTTACTTTAGGCATAAAAGGCATTCTGTGAGCTACGGGAGAGACTGGAGCTGTGGAGGGAAAAACCTTTGTTTTTTTTTAATAACACTGGTGCTTTTGATATTAAACGCAAAAGAAATGTTTATAACTCATAAAAGAAACCTGGTGGAAAATGTGAAAAGCCACATTTATTAAGGAAATGTGTTTTATATTGTATTTGAGAGAGAGCTTTAGTTATTCAGCATTTAGGGCAAATTTAAGTGTCAGATAATATTTTAGTTGTTCGTGCTGACTGTCTGGAAATGGGGAGACTGAAACAGTGAGGTTTCTGATACAGTAATAATATTATTTATGTCGCTGCAGGGGGGGTTGGATGTGTGCTACTTGTTAACGTGAGAAGAAAAAAGGTTTCAGAAAGTCAGAAACGTGATCCACATAGGACCTTTTGATCTCCCTAATAACATGTCATATCGTAGTTATCGCCCATCTATTACCTATCAAAAAATTATTATCCCCTAAATTATCATTAAGTGTTTTTTTTTTGTTTTTTTTCTTGAAGTAGGACTTAAAGTATGATTGAGAGGATGGTTAATGTGTGCAAGTTTGGGGTCACCACAACTTTTGATAGTATAGTTTTTCTTACTCTAACAATTAGGCATCATTAAAATGATCCAAACTAATTTGATGTAACTTTTCTCCACAATGGATGTTTTTACTTTATAATTAGACAAATAGATTAAACTGAAAATTGAGCTATTTCAGACCTTTTAAAGGATCCTTGAATTTATTTGAGTATACCAAAGAAAAAAAACTATCATATAGTATTATTTATAATATTTTATATAATATAAATATTATTAGAGTCTTGATGATGACGATGTGACTCCTCGTACGGAAAAGACACTGCAGCCATAAAAATACTTTCTTAGTGGAGTTTCTGTGGAACAGTTTAACCTCATCTGTAAACATAAACCATGTCAACTTTTTTTGGACGTTAAGAAATAATTGTGAATTTTCTTATAGCAGAGTAATCCCATCGGTTACTAATCTGTGCATGTTGGTAGAAGAAGGTCTGCTTTTTATAAATGTTGTTTGGCCGGTATGTATAATGGAAGGCTTTTATAATGAAAGCCGTTTACGACTCAATGTTACAAGCAACCTCTTTGATTTAAAGCCGTTACTGTAGATCTGTGAAGTTTGTACAGTAAAATCTGAGGTGAAGGGATCAGAAACAGCTGCTTCAGAGAAGAGCGTGTGCCTGTTTCAACATCATCCATCCAGAGGTGGAAATGAGACTCGAGTTCCACCGTAAATGAGATTTATCAAACAGAAGAAGGCGTACATTTGTGTATAAATCATCTGCATTTTTCTGCCCACAGTTTTACGCAGTGATGTCTAAACCCAAATTTTAGAAGGAAGAGGAAAGTTTTTTTCT